>VWZZ01005990.1:0-23240 GCA_013399095.1 Psophia crepitans | reverse complement strand
TTTTTTTTTTAGTTGGTCACTCTAGAAAGAGTAAGGGCAGGCTTATCACTTTGAGTATTTATAGGGTTTCCTACAGCAACATGATTTATAAATAACTAGGGATGTCAGGGCAGATTTCAATTGCAGAGAGAAAGGAAGTTCAGTCTTTCTCAGAGTTTAAGAAGCTTCTGCTTGTGAAGCTTTTCCTCTGATTAGAGCTCCAGTCACAGTGCCTATGGTTCAGCAGAGCTGTGCAGGCAACTTGTTCACACACCCTTTTTTTTAAAAAATACAATTAACTTTCAGGTCTTTTTCAGCACCCTGAGACAATCTTGCCCAAGGGTAGCCTCATCTTTGCAATGTCAGGCCATATCATCTTGCAGTTTTCAACCCTGCCTGCAGCGAGGTTAATGGCCTTGCTGAATTGACTTGTTTGAACTGAGCTGCATCCAGCCTCTGGCATGTCTGAGGCTTGGCAGGCTTTCTCCTGTACGCCTGCCACGACAGCCTGGAGTTTAGGCAGGAATTAAAGCGCTGATGATTCTCGGGAGCTCTCAGCAATATTCTCCCACACATTTGGAGCTTGACTGGGCAGTGGTCAGGGTTCGCTGAAGAGGGTTGGTACTTTGGGAATACTCTCTTCAATCATAGAATCACAGAATCTTAGAATGGTTTGGGTTGGGACGAACCTCAAAGACCATCTAGTTCCAACCCCCCCTGCCATGGGCAGGGACACCCTACACTAGACCAGGTTGCCCATAGCTCCATCCAACCTGGCCTTGAACACTTCCAGGGATGGGGTCTCCACAGCTTCTCCGGGCAACCTGTGCCAGTGCCTCACCACCCTCACAGGGAAGAATTTCTTCCTAATGTCCAATCTACGTCCCCCCTCTTCTAGTTTAAGCCCATTCCCCCTTGTCCTATCACTCCCTGCCCTTGTAAACAGCCCCTCTTCAGGGAAAGTCCCTCAGTGGAAAGAACCCCACTGGCAAGGACAGAGACAACATGCCCTAGAGCTCGGGGGACTTCTCAGTGACTGCAATTTCTAGTCAGATAGAAGTCCATTAAAGAATCCCACCAGGAGATCTCTTGCTGTTTCGAATAGCATGGCCAAGTTTCTATAGATACTGTGCTGCTGGAGGTGCCCTCAAAACCAGATGCTGGAGGTTGGCATTTTGTTGACACTGGTGTCTGCAGTGACTTTCTGCTCAATATCAGTCCTTTGTGAAAAGCCTGAGGTGAAGTGCAAAGAGGGGATGTTTGAACCACCATGAGGAGTCTTAGGGAGGAAACCCCTCCTAAGGGAGAGAGGGAGGATATGAAAGGTTGGCTGGAATGGACTTTCAGAAGGACTGGAGTCCACTGTGTTGGTACAAAGTACCTCATCCTCAATTGGGGATTTTCTAGGCAGTCCCTGAGGCACTGACAATGGGATTTATGTTGATATAGATGTGGGATCTACATAACTGCCTAAGTATTAATTATTAAATGTATTGTTCAGAAAAAGGGAGCTTATTTCTCAGTCTTGGCCTCTAAACTCATCAATTTTAAATTTAAACAGACCACATACCATACAGCTGATCTTCATTTTTATATTTGCACAAGAACTTTTTAAATGGCAGTATTGCTTGCTGCAGTGCAGAGGGTCTCTTACTGGTTTGTTTTTCCTAAAACTCAATGGTGTGTCATGTGTTAAGAGGTTAAAAAAAAGGTTAATTTAAAAGAAGCAGCAGTATGGGGGCTGGACTGAGTTTCTGGGTGAGGCTGCTGGGGAGCCCTCAGAGGATCACAGCTGAGGGTGTTCCCAGCCCACTTGGTCCCTCCAGAGGCAGAGGTCACTGCCTCCTGGCCACCTGAGAACAGTTAAAATGTCACACTGACAGATTTCTTTAGAAATCTTATATAGGCTGTTTTATTTAACTCTTGCTGTAACTCTGTGCTGCTTTCTCCTCCCTTTCTTGTCCACACATGTCTGCAGTCCCATCCCTTTAGAAGTCCTCCCTCACCTTCTGCTTTTCTACCTTCACCCTAACAGCACAGAGCTAGTCCCACATCCCTATCTGTCTCTATGATGGCAACCACCATAGCCATTCCCCTGCTTCTGTCCTTTCCACCTAACACTCAGCCTTGCTATTTTGTGATGTGTCCATCTCTTCCCTCCCTTCTGCTGTCTCTGGGACATCCATTTCACCTCTAAAAACATCACTGCCAGTTGCAATGGTCCCTTGTGCTGCTCTTTGCAACTTCTCATTCTTCCAGATAAACCTCTCACCTTTCCATGAGTCTTTTGGCTCACTTCTCAAACTATCCTTTCATCAAACTTCTTGGTGTTTTTCTTTTTTTTTCCCCCCACAAAGGATCTTACCAGTCCCTGCAGAATACAGCCTAACTTCCCCCATTCCCTGGCTCACATTTCTTCTTGCCCTACTCAATGGTTGTCAGAGATGTAGTCTGCATTCTGTTCTTTCCTTCTAGTAACTCCATTTGCCTAAATGGTCCCCTATCCTCTCTTGCCCAATTTCTTACTCTTCCTCACACCCATGCCATCTCAGCCTCTTCTTTCTTACTCCATTTCCCTACCCTCAAGCTCTTTCCCTGCACACAACAGGCTTTCCCTGCACGCAACAGGCACATGCTAGCTTATAAAAAAAGGAAAACCTTTGGGTCTCCACTTGGATGTCTATCGCCCACCTTCTTGTATCTTGAAGTTCAGTCACCGTAGTTCAGGATTTGTGCCCATAATTCCTTTTTTTTTTTTCTTTTCCACTCTTGCCTCCCTCTACTCTGTTTTGCTTCCCTACTTCTAACTCCTCACACACACCAAACTGCCTTTCATGCCTTCTGCCTCAGGAGACATGTTCTTCTGGAAATTTTGTCCTCCTTCCTTTCTGAAGTTCTTTTGTCTTCTTATCCTCTGTTTACCTCACTAATCAGTCTCTTCCATGTGTCCTTTCAAAGAGTCATCTCATTTCTCTTGCAACTCTTTGTAGGACTCACATGGGTCCCTTTTCTCAGTGTCTTTCACAGAATCACAGAATCGTAGAGGTTGGAAGGGACCTCGAAAGATCATCTAGTCCAACCCCCCCTGCCAAGGCAGGGCCACCTAGAGCACATCACTCAGGAACGTGTCCAATCGGGTTTTGAATGTCTCCATAGAAGGAGACTCCACAACCTCTCTGGGCAGCATGTTCCAGTGCTCTGTCACTCTCTTTCTCTTCTCTTTACAGATTATGGGTTTTGGGGGAACTTCTTACAAACTCAGCTATAATCTTCTGGAGACTCTTACACATTCCTCAGCCTGTCAGATACATAATTTTGAAGATGATCATCAGTTCCAGCTCAGCATAACCACAGACAGTGTATGACCTTCACTTTCAAACATTTTAAATTATTAAACACTACCATCCACTTAGTCACTTATAGGCATTATCTGGGCATCATTTTGTATGGAAAGTCTCTATACATCCTTACAGCTGGGCCCTGCCTACACTGTGGGTAATATAAGGACTGGTGAGGTTCCTTCTGGATAACATTTCTAATATATGACCTGTGTAGGTATTGTGCTAGTGCTGATCCTCTAAGCTTTCTGTGCCATCTTGTAGGATATTGTTACTGGTGCTACCCCTATGCTCAGAGTCTGCTTGAGCTTGGCCTCCTGTAGCTGACATAATTGAGCCATGTCATGTCTTGGCATCACACAGTCCATGTCCTCTGCAGTTCTGGGCACCTGCCCAGGCACTGTCTGACAGTGTGTGGAGCAGATTAACCATCTGCGGAAGAGTGAAGCAAATCACAGGAGCCTCTCACCAGAGCTGATCTTCTCAAGACCCTGGGGCCCTTTGGTGGGACACACCTATGCTTCAGAAAGGACTCAGGAGGTATCACTAACTATGCCAGATGCTGGTGCATCATCAACCTGTAACAAAGGTTAAGCAACAACTTCTGCTGACCAAGTTGCCAGAAGTTAAACCCTGTGAAGGTCCAGCAAGGAGTTCTCAGGATAATGAGTTTTTCCAGGTTCTGGTGGAAGTTAGTGTCAATTTCTGCTTCTGAATCATCTCCAGCTTCTCAAAATCTTCTTTTAAACCCGCTTGTCAACACCTAAATATGAGTTACTTACAAAACTGAGAGATCAGTTTCACTTAGGACTAGGTGGTACTCAGCTTTTTTCTAAAACTAGCCCTCATGTAAATGTGCCTACATATTGATTTAGCTTAACACTACTGTGAACCTTCCCTTAGCCTAATTTTAAGCAGAGTTTCATAGGTGATTTCTTGAGACACACTTAAAATACA
Source organism: Psophia crepitans (assembly GCA_013399095.1). Lineage (NCBI taxonomy): Eukaryota > Metazoa > Chordata > Aves > Gruiformes > Psophiidae > Psophia > Psophia crepitans. The sequence continues at coordinate 18,966 of VWZZ01005990.1, read as the reverse complement.
GCTTAAAAGATAAGACTATTAAAAGATAGAAACTTGACAGGTGTTTAGGTTGCACTCTGTAAGGTCAGTCATGAAAAATGAAGCAGGCCCATTCATATTAAATATCTCTCAGATAAACACACATCATGAAGAGATCCAGACGTAGAAACCTGCTTGGTTCTGGGACAGTTCCAAGGACAAACAGAGAGCCCCGTCTGTAAAAATAAAATATTTTCCCTTATAGGTTGGCTAGTATCACCCAGACATGGCAGGGTGAAAGTATATTTTTCCTTCTCAGAAATATTTTTTTCCCTTGAATGAAGTGTTCCATCAAGCACTGAGTCCTTGAGTTGACTCTGGTTCTGGTCCCTAAGTTATTTTGTATAACGTTTTCAGGCATCTCTGCACTCTGCTGCAGTCTACAGTGTTGACACCTCCCCCCCACCACTGGAATCTGCTCCCTCCAGGATGCTTATCTGCCTGCGGCAGAGCCCAGTTGCACTGAGACCCTGTGAAACGGTGCCTCCAGACAGATTTTCTGCTAACTGTATGATGGGTGTTTCTGCATTTCCCCCCAGAGCAGCTGGTCATGGAGCAAGCCAGTGGGTACCTTACTGCTGCCCTGGACCAAAAGGGCATGCTCACAGAATATATTCATGCACGATTTATAAATATTTTGTAATAGGAAAATAACAAAGGAGTATCTGTGATATGCAAAGGGAACTTGCTTATGTTAACTGTTTCCAGCTACTGGCCAAGAATGATAACTTTTGGCTTTAGGGAGTCCCAGCTGAGCTCCTCACTGGGAATGTTGCTCTTAGATGTTGCAGACAGAGCCCTTTGTATGTATCATCACCAGCACTTGGCTAGCTGGCTGGTCTTTTGGCTAGCAGTGCTCAACTGAATTTTTTGAGCTCTGTTTTTCAGGCTAAGATGCCTAATTTTTGTATGTAATCAGTGTCAAAGCTGCAATTTGTTGGCTGTCCTTACGTATGCACCAAAGATGGATCACCCTGAAGAGGAGAGCTAAAGGGTTAAATTGAAAACATAGTCACCAAGCAACTATTTTCCCTTGTGTATACAATGCTGTGTTATCACTGTGGCGCTCAGAGATAGGCGTGAATGACACAGTGAAGTGGGCCTGGGAAGCATGATCAGCTTCAAGTCCCTTCCTCCGGCAAGCTCGGCTGGTCTGTTTGGAAGAATAACTGCAAAGTACAGGACACCAAGCCAGAAAAGCACATTGCGAGTCTCGAAAATCCAACTGATCTGTTGACTTGGCTGAACTTCTTTCTGTATCTCTGAGTTCATGTCAGAAAGGCGAGGAATTGCCAACTGTCTGCATATGTCAGCCCAGCATTGCTGAGAAGCGCTAGCTGGACGGAGTAACCTTTTCTAAAAATGACCTCCTGCCAAGGCTGGATTCACGCAGCAGGCAAGCTTTGGCACTCACTGCCTTTTTATGAACTAAGTGTAGTAGTTGGGGATGTTCAGCCTAGAGAAGAGAAGGTTCCAGGGAGACCTAATTGCGGCCTTCCAGTACCTAAACAGGCCTACAGGAAAGCTGGAGAGGGGCTGTTTACAAGGGCAGGAAGTGATAGGACAAGTGGGAATGGGTTTAAAAGAGGGGAGATTTAGGTTAGATGTTAGGAAGAAATTCTTCCCTGTGAGGATGGTGAGGCACTGGCACAGGTTGCCCAGAGAAGCTGTGGAGGCCCCATCCCTGGAAGTGTTCGAGGCCAGGTTGGATGGGGCTTTGGGCAGCCTGGTCTAGTGTAGGGTGTCCCTGCCCATGGCGGGGGGGTTGGAACTAGACCATCTTTGAGGTCCCTCCCAACCCAAACCATTCCAGGATTCTACGATTCTATACCTCTTCTCCAAAATGATGCCCCAGTATTTTAGTGCATTCTCTTTATGCTCAGTGTTAATTCAACAGCTCCGAAACCTCACTTCCCTTAGCAATGCCTTTGCATTGATTCTGAGAAAGTCCTATCACCACCCAATACTTCCCTTTCCCCATCTGCAAAAGGTGGCCATGACTTTCATCTGCTTTAAGAAGTGCTTTCACACCTGCAGATAAGAAGCTTTATGTTGTACAGAGATACTGTCAGCCATTGGAAAGGAGGTAAATTTTGAAGAGCAGACTATGGTAATATGTATAAGCACTTGCTTATATGCAAATATACAATAATATTTAAAAGCATGATTTAGCAAATTATGTATGATGAGCAAAATATATCTTGTGGAAAACAACCTATGAAAAAATTATTTATTTCTAATCATAACACTGCTGATTTTGTATATCCCTTCATCTGTTACTGCAGCTCTAAAAATCCATGCCATGTTTCCATAGCTTCACTAACTAGCTAAGGACATTTCAAACTAGTCCATGTAGTTCCATGACAATTACGATAGTTGTCTTTCATCTGAATGATGTGCCAACAAGTCCTTAAGATACAAACCAGAGTAAGTTTAGAGGGAAGCGCCAAACTGAGGGGCTGCCGTGAGCAATGGATTTTCAGTGTAACATAGAAAGCATCAAAGCATGACTGATGGGGATCTAAGCAGTGTCACAGGGGTAAATGAGCTGAGAGAGGCAAACTCTGTACTTCTCTGAGCTCATTTTGTCCATCGTGAGAAGGCAACTGCAGTGTCTTACTGGTTTTCTGTGTAAACTCTTTTTTCATGCACTTGAAAACAATAAACTTCCCACATTTTGAAATATTACATTCTGGAGATCCACCAAACAGGAAGCCCTGTGTCTGTGGTTAAAAACAAGTGCAATGTCCTCATGAAACTGGGACAACAGAGGCAAAAGGAGCTTATGGTCATGTCTCAGGAGGGTACTGTTGAAACTGTATTGTGGGATCAAGACAACATTTTTTTTTATAATGCCATCTTGTTGATTCTGCATTCCTAGGTTGTCTTTCAGATCCTACTAACTCTGCCCCAGAATCTTTCAATGGAAAATATCTACCTATGGTTGGTTTCAGAAGACAATTATAGATGGCATTCTGTTTTTTGGAGGATCTCAGGAAGTGGAGAACAAGTGCTTGGTAGTAGGCTTGGGCATGATCTAGACCTTGGACAGGATGGCACAGGGATTTTGAAAACAAATCTTATGAGGAGCAGCTGAGGGAACTGGGGTTGTTTAGTCTGGAGAAGAGGAGGCTGAGGGGTGGCCTGATCGCTCTCTACAATGACCTGAAAGGAGGTTGTAGTGAGGTGGGTGTCAGTCTCTTCTCCCAAGTAACAAGCGATATGACGAGAGGGAATGGCCTCAAGTTGCATCAGGGGAGGTTTAGGTTGGATATTAGGAAAAACTTCTTCACGGAAAGAGTAGTGAGGTGTTAGAACAGACTGCCCAGAGAGGTGGTTGAATTGCTGTCCCTGGAGACATTCAAAAAACATGTAAACGTGGCACTCCAGGACATGGTCTAGTAGGCATGGTGGTGTTAGGTTAATGGTTGGACTTGATGATCTCGGAGGTTCCTTTCCAACCTTAGTGATTCTATGATTCTATGATTCCATTACTTGCAGGCCTGACAGGAGCCTCTGGGCTCTCGATATGACTCCATCTATCCTGCAGCAGCAGAAACGGTGCCCAGCTGTTCGTTTCCCCATTCCTGTGCAGATGTTGACACACTGAAAGCCACTGTCACAAGAGATAACTTGACCTCAGTGCCAGCAATGAGGTCAAGCACCGTAAGTGCACCAGCACGGTCTTCAGTCCTTCACTCTTTCTTCTCCTTTATGTCAGCACTTGAGATCCCAGCTGGAAGTACTCCGGACTAGTGTGGATGGGAGACAGTGCTTCTGATCTGTTGAAGAAGAGGACTTCAGCATCATCCAATTGTTGTTCCCCATAGACAGAAGCTTTCAGCTTTGACAGAAAACTTGAGGGAAAATGGTTAACACAAAGAGAGAGCTGAAATGCTTTCAACATCTTGTCAGGAAATTAATTTGGCATTAGATTCAGGTGGTAAAATATCATGTTTCCTTTGACGTTGTGCCACACAGAGGAGATTAGAGATAATTTCTTCCAGAATAAACTAGCAGTAGATGCGACATTGGTGTCCTGCAGCTACAAGCCAGTGTTAAAGATAAGATACTAGAATCCAAAGAGATGCTGACAGATGCAAGGATGGATGATGCAAAACCAGAGAGATGCAATGAGAGCTGCAGAGACAGAACCAATGACAAGTTGGATGCCAGCACATGAGGTTTGGAGGTTACGTTGTGGCTACTGCCCAGAAAAGAAGCCATTGCTTTCAGCTTTATTTTGAGAGAAAATGAAAAATTATTCAAGTGAGATAAAAAGTAGGATGCTGTAGCATTTTATCATTTAAGTACCTGAATCTCATTTAACATTATTGTTTTTACTGACATCGGCCTCATGGAGGTGGTAAAATAAAATGTCTGAAACTGGCAGAGGCAAAACAGACAATGTCCTTAAGGCAGTTAGCTCAGGCTGCCCTGGCACTTTGAACTGATTTACTTAAACATCAACACCACCATCCTTTTGTTCACAGACCTTATGCAGGATATTTGTTTCCAGCAAGATACTCTAAGATAGAACAAGTTATTGCTCTCTTAGAGACAATAAATGACAAACAAAAAAAAAACCCCCACAATCCCTTATGTTTTTTGAGAAAATAAACTTGTTTCCCCTTTTTGAAACGGTTGATATTTTTCAATATCTTCGGTACCTTTTTAATTATTTTTATTTTTACACACTCTATAAAGATAACCCGCAAACAAATCCCTAAATTTCTTTTTGCTTGAAGAAGCATATGAGGCCATACACAGCTACTGTAGGGTTTCTGCGCCTCCATCCTGCATCAGCCTGGGTGGAGGCATGTCAGAGTCACTTTAACAACCCCCATTCAGAAAATGATGACTCCTGTGGTCAGAAAGGAGAGTCAGGAATAGTAAGGAGGAAACTACACCTCCAGCCCTGCCATGCTCAACGTTTTTTCAACATAATTATCCCTTTTGCAGTGTTACTGAGTTATCCTCTCAGACATTATGTTGTTGATACTGCTGAATCTGCTTTGCTAGGAATGGAAAAACTAGAGAAAAGGTTCATTCGCTAGTATTTGGGCTTGTAATAAATATGCTAGAATTTTAATTTGTATAAAACCACCAAGATTTTACAGAACCCACAGAGCCAGATAATTTCAGGAAGCATTCATTTAGTATGAAATTATTCAACATGGCAAAAATCTGTGTGATGCAAAGTTCCTGCTCTTGATTCTTCCTTCATAAATTGTCTGCATAAGAACTGTGTGTTTGAAAATCCTGGTGTCTGCAAGATCTTTCTAAAGTGATATCCCCACATACGATACTCCCTTGTGGGAATTTTCAAAATTAATATAACCATAAGGCAGGTATATATGGTGAACACTCTCCCAGTAGTGCATGTTGAACACCTGGGTTGGCAGAAGTCTTGAAGGCTTCCTCCCATTTCTACAAGTTTGAGATCAAACTGAAAAATTATATCCCAAAAGAATGAAACTGCTTTTAAAATGTGGCCAAAAGATGTATCTCCACTCTCTGATTTCTACTCCTATTATTTCTATTCTGATGCTATATATTTATTCATATTACTAATAAAATAAAGAATGATTCTGAACTTCAGAAGGGCATACCTGCTGGAGACCTGAATAAGTTTTCCTCTGCTGGGAAAAGTAGTTAATTCTGTCTAGATTTGATCCTGCCTGGCTCTTCTATGTGCACAAACCAGAAGTCTGTGTTCATCTTTTCACATCTCAGAAATATAGTCATGAATTTTCCTGATATTTAGATTTCTGTATGCCTATAGTCCCACGCAGGCTGCCTAAGCTCCAACTTTTCTCAGAAAATGGCAAGAAACAACAATAGCCCCTTTTCTGGAAGTTTTGTGCGCTCTACTCCTCCCTCTCTACAGAGCTGATAACCCCTGCTATGACTTCTGAAGGGCTCACTCAGAAGTTCAAGGACAGTTGACAGTAAAGCCCAGAGCAGTTCATCAAATGCAGAGGATGCCTGGACCAGGGGGTGGCAATTAGCCATCTAAAGGCCCAGTTACAACAGACAAACATGTCTTAGAGCACAAACATATAAAAGGTTAGTCCTCATGTCACATCTCTTACTCCCACACCCCATTTTCCCATGTGAAGAACTCATCTCATCCAACGCTGGTTCCCCAAGTGCTGCACAGCTGGTCCATCCCATTCAAGCAGGCTCATCCAGTAGGTAATGGGGAGCCAGTGGCATTTCCAGACAGCGATTTACCCTTCAGTCCTCTGATTCCCTAGTGCACAACAAACTCTCTAGTTCTCCCATGCTTTCCTCTGGAAAGTGCTTTCCTAACCCAGGGCAGAGGTGCCAGGGATGCTGCAGGGCTGATGAGCCACGGGCAGGAAACCTACTCTACTTCCAGCACAAGGGTATGGGACCTCAGCGTCCATTAGGAGAAATAAAGCACTTTTCTGAGCAACCTTTTCCTAAAGGCTTATTTTTCTAATAAATAATTCACTTTTCTGACATGTGTGGTTGTTTCCACAGTTTTAGTGCTTTGCTTTAGTTATGAGACTTTCCAGATGTCCTTCCTGCCACTTGAGCTGTTCATACTGCTTCTGTTAATTGCTGTTTTATCAAAGTCAGAGGTTGAAAAGACACCCATATCACATACTGTCCACACCCAATCTCAGCAAAATAGAGCTGAATGTTGGAGGCCATGGTTGCTGTATGGACATACTTGTGAAGTTACCTACACAGAAATTAGAGGTTTTTCTCCGAGAAGAGCGTGCTGATGCAAGAAGATGCCAATGCTGAGTAATCAAGCTGGGCCTTTCTGTCTTCCCAGGAAGTATCTGGGTTTGTAAACTTCTACTCATGTGAAAAACATAGTTCTTGCTCTTGAGGAGGTAACAAGGATAAACAGACAGATGTCCTCTGACATTTCTCTTCCTCCAGCTTCAGAGGACAACACCTTGCCTTGAACATTAATTTTCCTGGGAGCTTTGAAGGAAGACAATTTCACATGTTGATTACCCAGTGAAGAACAAACTGTTCTACTCTGAATGAGTTGCTTAGGGATTTTTTCCTGTTGTGGACGATTGGGCCTTCTAATGCTGTGCTGCAGTCCCAGCCTAAAGGCTCTGCAATGTGCTTTTCCTCAACTGATCTTCTCCTTAGCTCCTTTAGTCCTTTTCAACTTCATACTTTCAAACATAAAAAAATTCCATGTCGATCAGTTAGGTGGGGCACTGTATTGCAATGTTCTAGCAGTACTGTCTTTAGTTCAGCAGTAAATCATGCGGCTCCAGGATACGGGAAATCACGGACATGATCTCTGATAACACACAGTAGTATTCCTTTCTTCTTGACCTTAATTTCCCTTTCCTTCCAGCAGAGCCGTGTGAAAATGTTTGTGATCCAAAGGCCACATTTTGAACTCCTGTCGTGTGGTCACTGTAAGGGAAACAGAAACCAATCAAGCAGAGAAAGTACTGTGGGCACAGCAATCAGCAGCCGCATCCTTCATTTCACCTGTGCTTTTTGCAGTCTTGTCCCTCAAGTGCAGAATGTTGCGTCATGCTCTTGCCAGGTATTGGGAGGCTGAAATAATAGTAGAAAGGGGGGCACATTGAGAAAAAGCCTGTAGGAAAAAAGGCAAGTAGCTGACATGTGAATCACATTTCCTGGCTGCAGCTGCCTGACTCTCAGGGCTACAGAAAATTATTTTCTGCCGTGTAGCCAGGTCCATGTCCATCTTCTCCAGTAACTCCTGTTTTACCATAGAAATCAGCATTTCTCTGTCTCTACCCTCTCCTCCTGCCTGGGGGTCTTGGTCGACAGCAAGTTGAGCATGAGCCAACAGTGTGCCCAGGCTGCCAGGAAGGCCAACCGTGTCCTGGGGTGCATCAGGCACGGCATTGTCAGCCAGTCTAGGGATGTGATTGTCCCACTCTACACTGCACTAGTGGGGCCTCACCTTGAGTACTGGGTGCAGTTTTGGGTGCCACAGTACAAAAAGAACATAAAACTATTGGGGAGTGTCTAGAGGAGGGCAACCAAGATGGTGAAGGATCTAGAGGGGAAGGCATATGAGGAGAGGCTGAATTCCCTTGGCTTGTTCAGCCTGGAGGAGACTGAGGGGAGACCTCATGGAGGCCTACAGCTTCCTCTACAGCTGGTGACCAGCGATAGAACCCAAGGGAACAGCATGAAGGTTCGACAGGGGAGGTTTAGGTTGGCTATCAGGAGAAGATTCTTCACCGAGGGGGTTGTCAGGCACTGGAACAGGCTCCCCAGGGAGGTGGTCACTGCACCAAGCTTGGCTGAGTTCAAGAACCATCTGGACAGTACTCTCAGTCATCTGCTCTGATTGGGCTGGTCCTGTGTGGGGCCAGGAGTTGGACTCAATGATCCTTATGGGTCCCTTCTGTCCTGGTTTTGCTGGGATAGAATCATAGAACTAATTTTCTGCACAGAAGAGCTGCATTTTAGAGCAGACTGCAGCNAAGCCAGGGCATCTGCCCCGAGCTGGCCAACAGAAGTATTACATACCATAAATGTCACGCTCCCTATAAATTAGGAGATTCTCCAGGACAACCCTCTCTCTTCGATGGCTGCCGTCCCTGGAGGGTCTCACCCATCGTCCCGTTCCTGAGGCCCACTCTGCTCCCAAGCCCTGCCCTGCCGGATGCGGTGACTGTCGCGTGTTTGCTGGAGCTGCGCCGCTCGCTGTGTGTGTGTGCATCAGCACTCACTGCTGGGGGGGTGCAGCTCGCCATCCCTGTACTGGCTAAGTGTAACCGGCTGTATTGTATACCAGTATTGGTGTTATTAAGATTTTTTTACTCTTTTATTAAATCTGTTTCTATTTCAACCCACACGTTTCCCTTTTCCCAGTTCCCCCTCCTCACGTGAAGGGGGGCATCGGGAAATAAAACAGCTGCCTAAACCACGACACCTTCCAACTCGGGATATTCTGTGATTCTGGGAAGACAGTATTTGCCTTGGGTTTCAGAGATTCCGTGTGCTAACCTGATGTAATGATTTCCTCTGTGAATTTTGGCACACGTGAATGTTGATGACATGCAAACTTTGTAAATATACGCTTAAAAGAATTTGATTGCAGTCAGCATGAGACATCCTGCATCAAGCACTTAGGGGAGATTTTCCATATGTAAAGAGCATAAGAATGACTTTTATGGTTGAGGAACTAGAGAAAGCCACAGACGCAGGTTTAGGCTCAAGCTTTGCTGCAGACTTCCTGCCCAACCTGAGCTTAGTCATTCACTGTCTGTCACTGCTTGTTGTTTGGAAATGTGCAGAATTGATTTTTTTCTTTCTTTCTCACTCTCCTGTTTGGTTCTGATTTCTCAGATTAGAAAAATGTCAACTTTACAATTCTCTTATCATGCGTTTGTAAAGCTTGCACATGTTTGTCACTGGGGTGCAGCTGTATTACTCACAGTTGCTTTGTCACTCTTATGCTTCACTTGACAAGGAAGTCAGTGCTGCAGAACACCCAGTTACATACTGGTTTAGTGTGCTTTATTTATAGCTGTTCAACAGGCCTGGAACAGCGAGAGCCATCAGCAGCATGTAAATAAGAAAATGTTCATATTGGGATGTCAGCCCACCTTATCTGCTGCAAGAAAAAGATCTTAGCTTCAAGGGGAAGTCACGCTTGACCAATTTGTCAAACTTCTATGATGAAATGAGTGGTTTGCTAGAAGGGGGCACAGAGAAGTGGATATTGTCTACCCAATCTTCAGTAGGTTTTTTGACACTGTCTCCCATATGTATGGGCTGGATGAGCAAACAGTGAGGTGGACTGAAAACTGGCTGAGTGGCTGGACACAGAGGGTGGTGATCAGTGGGACGAAATCTAGTCAGAGGACAATAACTAGTGGTGTAACTCAGAGATCAATAATGGGACCTATCCTGCTTAACATCTTCATTAATGATCTGGATGATGGGGGAGGGTGTACCCTCAGCAAGTTTGCAGATAACACCAAACTGGGAGAAGTGGCTGATACACCAGAGGGTCATGCTGTCATCCAGAGGGACCTCGACAGGCTAGAGAAATAGACAACAGGAACCTCATGAAGTTCAACAAGAAATACAAAGTCCTGCACCTGGGAAGGAACAACCTCAGGCACCAGTATAGTCTGTAGGCCAGCCAGCTGGAAAGAAGCTTGACAAAAAGGACCTGTAGAGTCCTGGTGGACATCAAATTTAACATGAGTCAGCAATGAGTCCTTGCGGCAAGGGCGGCTAATGGTGTCCTAGGTTGTACTAGACAGAGCACTGCAAGCAAGTCAAAGGAGATTATCCTTCCCTCTACTCAGTTCTGGCCTCCTCAGTACGAGAGAGGCATGGAGTTACTGGAGAGAGTCCAACAAAGGGCCACGAAGATGACTGGAGCATCTCTTCAGTGAGGAAAGGCTGAGAGAGCTGGGACTGTTCATTCTGGAGAAGAGAAGGCTCAAGTAGGATTTTATCAACATATATAAACACCTGCAGGGAAGGTGCAAAGGGGATGGAGCCAGAATCTTCCCAGTGGTGCCCAGGGACAGGACCAGCAGCAATGGGCACAAACTGAAATGCAGGACGTTCCATCTGAACACCAGGAAACACTTTTTTACTGTGAGAGTGACCGAGCACTGGCCTAGGTTGCCCAGAAAGGTTATGAGGTCTCCATCACTGGAGACATTTAAAAGTCATCTGGCCATGGTTTTGGGCAACTGGCTCTAGTTGGTCCTGCTTGAGGAGGGGGTTGAATTGGGTGACCTCTGGAGGTCCCTTTCAACCTCAACCCTTCTATGACTCTGTGAAAGACTACAAGACAAAGCAAACTCTGGTGATTATATCATCTATCAGCAAAGATCCTGTAACAACAAAGCCAGACAATTGCAGGCGGAGCTTTCCTTCAAAAACTAAAAATAGAATAGTGGTCAAATTACTCAAATAGTGGTCAAATAGTGGTCAAAAATGTGGTCAAATGCTAAGAAAGGCCCTGTGCAGGAATGGTGATGTGCTCTTATTCACGAGCCTGCCGTTCTGGAAATGGGAAAATTCTTACACTCTGCCACTGCAGTGTTGCTCCCCATAAGACATGTTGCCGTGATGTGCCTCTTCCAAACTTACATTTCCTAGTTCACATCCTTTCTAAAACATTTCTTACAAAACTATTTTACAACCCAAGTCATGAAGATTTTTTTTTGCCAGTCTGTCTAAATCAATGGATTTAAAACCTGTGAAACCAATATTGTCCGGTTGCTGACGTTCCAATGATACGCAGGGCCACGGGGAGCGATTTGCAGCCAGTCTCCGGGACATGAGTGACATATAGCTTTACAGTAAAGTTCAGTTAAAATTTTATGATTGTGGGCAGGGTGATGAGATGAGTAATGCAGCTTCCTGCTCCAGAAAGCTGAGGAATCAGGGCTGTTGTGCAGTGCGGATGGGAGAAAGGACAGTCTGGTTTGGGCTGGCAGAAGGCAGTGGAAATGATGGCAATTCCTTTGTGCTTCCAACCAGGACTTCCAAATGGTTTAAAAGACCACCCAGAGAGACTGTGTTCCCAATGTTATTATCAGACAAATTTACCTGCTTGTTGGGAACTTCAGTTAAGTGAGTGCTTCCCATTGATATTCTCACTGCCCCCTGCCAGGAGTTACTGCCCTTTCCTAGTTCTGTGAATTAAACTAGATAAGAAATGAACTATACTAGTCACCTACGTTCAATGAGTCAGCTCTAGGATCTGGAGCAACAGGGGTGGCTGGGCAGACTGGCCTCCACATTGGTGACAGTGTTGTAACCATGGTTTCTGAGTGATGATATGGCACTGGAATGCCTCACTATACACCTTCTCTTCAGGTACAATACTTTTTGTCTGTCTTGAACACTAGAAATATTTTTTGATATATGTAACTAGAAGATTGGATGAAGAGTTGAAGATGGGTCAAAACTGACAGTATTTTCAGACTTGTCCTCCTACATCTTGGCATAAAACAAAGCCTATAGCTTAAGAAAATTATAATTAAATAACCACTAGAAATTATTTTCAAACAGAATTGGAGTTGAACTTTTTATATCTTAATTTTCAACAACATATCTTGAATTAACTCTTTAAAATTTTGCATAATTTTTTAACATAACAACCGAGTTTATTGGGGGGGGGGGAATGGTTGGACTAGATGATCCTTGAAGTCTCTTCCAACCTTAATGATTCTATGATTCTATTTTTCACTTGAGCTGAGAGATGAAGGTGGATACTGAATGCACATCCCCTTTTCAGGGGATAAATCCTCATGCCCTGAAAACACACTTGTTCTAACTGAAACCAGATGGAAATACTTGCACTTATTTTAACTTCAGTTTTTCCTAGTTATCTAAAAGATCACACTGTACTTGCTTAAACAAAACATTTAAAAATGCAGTTGTCATCCATTCTATTCCTCCTGTAGCTGAACACTTTGTTGTTTTATAATAAACGGTGACATTAGTTCATATCATGTGATTAAAAAGGATTCATCAGACATTAGAGCCCATAATCACAGCCTATAGTCTCATTTTAACATTTCTCACTGGCATATCCTACTTGACCCTGCTTACTGCAGCACTTCTATTATGCTGTCTAAAAGGACAAGAGGACTGAACAGAAACAAAAATGCAGGGGTGAACATTGCTTTCACACTCATAGCTATGTGTTCAGTGCTGTTATAGCTCTAGATGAATAGAAGAAATCTGGAGTCTGGCCAACACCGCTCGACAGAAATCTCCATCTTCCAAAAAAAATGTCCTGATGTGTTTAAAATAAACCGAACAACTAAACCAGCGAGCAAGAACCTTCTTCCACAGAAATATCAGACACCACTCAAGACAACCTGATAGAACATGGTATCAGCTTCCTGCTTCATGCACTATCACTCTTCAGTGGTGTTTATTTTCTTTCTTGGTACGTTGGCAATATATGAAGAGGATAAATATCAAAAGCTTGAAGGCTACTGATTAGATCTTTCTATCTAGGTTTGTAATAGGTATTGCAGCACTGACATATTGCTTAGGGAAGAAATCAAGCAATAATAAAGCAAAAGCACACCTTCAGGGTTCAACTATGATAACGCACGCCTGATGTCCACACTGCCTTGTTACGGGCTCTGCCACCCACCTCTCCACATCAAACCTGGTAAGGACAAGGCTGGCTCGGAGCACTGCGGGCACTGTCTTCCTGGTGCCTCAGGGCTGGGAATTTGGTCTGGATTTTCTTTTATTTAACAGTTTTAGAATAGCCTTCAAGACTAGCAGGCCCGAATGAAAGTTGTTGGGTGGGTGCATGGTGTGGTTGGGGTGAGGCAATGAATGTCCCTCTGTCCTCCTAACCCTGCTCCTGGACCCCAAGAGTGGCCACCTGCATGTTTCCAAGCTACACCTCTGGCTGAGTCAATTTAACTCGTCTTCTGAACCAAATCTGCTCCAGCTTTGCAGAAATCCAGGTGTTCAGTGACGGCTGGTGCCCACTCAACAGCAGTTCCCCTTCCTGAGGAAAACAACCCCAATCAATCTGAATCACAGCCCCTCAGTTTCTTCCTTTTAAAATCCTACTCCACAGCGCTTAATGCTCCTCTCTCAATTGGTCACATTTCTGGGACAGAGAGACAGTCTGTTCCAGTGGCCTCTGTTTTGCTTGGCAAAACCAAGCAAGACTCAGGCTTTCCCCAAATCTCTCACAGCCTTCAAAAAACAGTATGTACAAACTCCCGTGCATGGAAAAACATGAGACACCCCACAGTCCAAAGTATTTTGGGGGAGTCCCTCTCCCCTGGGGGACTTTGCTCAGGTTTTCAAAATTAAACTAAACTGTCCCTGCTTATTTTGCAGAGGTTGCTTATGCTGGCTGGGAGTTTTTTCACATTTTTTAACATATTTTTCATTCTATCTTCTAAAGTCCATGTTTGGGTCTGCCTTACAGTGGATCTCTTTTATTCTTCCAGCATGGCTGAAGAATAGCTTTCACGGTCCTGTTGCATCTCAGCTCTCCTCCTACCTGGGTCCGGCCCCTTGAGCATCGGTGAGCTGCTGCCCCTTTTTGCTTGTGCTTATGCTGCAGAACTCTAACATGTGAATAGGGAGGGTCCTGTGTGGTCCTGGTGTGACCATTCCTGCAGCTTTTGGGGCTCCCTCCCCACAGGAAGGAGCCCTTTCTTATCTCGTGCCCACCAAAACCAGATGCTTCGCTGGCTACCACAGAAATCTTCCATTTCTTCCAGAATCCGTCCCCCTCTGGTGTTATTTTACCATTGAATTAGCATTTATTCAACATAAGCAATAGTTAAATGATCATTTCAAGCGATATACAAGTACTTTACATGGTGGTGGTTACTGTAGCATCCAACCTCTTCATACTCCACAGCACCCAGGCAAGGAAGGGAAATTTGCTTTGGTTTGTTACTTTGGTTTTCCAGGTTTTGAGATTTTTTTGTTTGCCCACAGCCGTACAGAAAAGCCACAGCGTAGCCAGCTCAGGATGCCCAAGTTCACATGGGCTATGATAAAAGCCAGGTGTGATGTGGCTATTAACACAGGAGCATTCCTCTAACACCCCTCTATGACAGCATCTTGATTTTGACAAGTCAGCATAGTACATGTTTATATCTATTACCGCTAGAAAAAGAGGTAGATGAGGTAAAGGAAATAGAGACCCCCCAGAGTTATTTGGATCATTTAAACACATTTGGGATGGGATTCAACTCTTCTAAGTTTAGATGGGAGTAAATCTGGGTTTCTTTAGAGTCCATGGTGAGAGACAGGCACTTCTGCAGCATGATTCATCTGATTTGCTTCAGATATTAGCACTGGATTTGCATGACAGAGCGCTGTGCCCCAAAACCGCCTGTTTTACTGAATTCAGAGGAAGTCGAGGGGGTGAGCTGTGATGGACACCCCAGTGTCACAGGAGGAGACTTCCCTCCTCACAGCTCTTAATCACTGCTCTGTTAATGGAGCAGCTACTGATGTTCTGGTGATTTAAAACACTGAGCAGTGCTCAACCTCTCTGACTCCAAGAGCCACCACAGTGCTGCATTCTGGTACAAAAAGCTGCAGTGGTTTTTCTGTGTATTTTCAAGTCACAACAGGCATCTGTTATCCAAGTATCTCCCACCTGAGCCCACGGGAAGCCTGGAGCAGGGGAGGCTGAACCCATGGGGTGGCTGCCAGCAGGCAGCAGAGCACCATCTTCTAGAGTATTTTCTTAATTTAATTATTTTGAAAAGATTTTTCTCTAGTTTTGTTTCTTCAGCTTTCAATGTTACGGTCACCAGTGCCACAAGCACTGGGTAGACACCCCCAGTCCTGCCTCCAGCCAGGGACCCCGTTCCCTCTCCAGTCTCCCCCCACATCCTTTTTCCCTGGTCAGTGGTTTGGGTGGTCCCAGACCACACCATTCCTCGCTGCTGTGGGTTGCCCAGGGCTTTCATCTTCAGTTTGGAGTTACAGACTCCATCATAAGCTCTTCCCTTGCCCTTTTGCCTGAAAGACCATATTCCTCAGTTGTGTTGGGTGTCTGTGGGGCTCAGGCAGAGACAGCTGAAGGTCACAAACACCGCACAGATCCAAGAGTGATACCAGCAGCATGCACCTTCTTTTTATTGCGATAAAACTCCTCTTTCCTGATGGAAAGCATTCCCAGCCAACATAGAAGGAAATGTGGCTGAGGCTTCTTCTGGCCCGCAGACTTTACCTGCTCTGGTCTCCAGGGTGGTGAGCATGGCCAATAATTTCTCGTCACAAGAGTACAATCACTTTGCATGCAAGGGGGGATGCGGTGATGCTGTGTACGGGTCATCCCAACTCACCTCCGAACACTTCCCAAAACTGCCGCAAACAAAAACTGCGATCACCATCCAAACTTGTCCACAGTGTGGTATTCCCATATATGCTGCTGCGTGCATGCTGCTCCCGTATACGTGGTGCATGGTCCTCAGCATGGTGCTCCTGTGTACATGGCACGTGGTCCTCAGTGTGATGCTCCTGTGTCTATGCAAGTGAAGAAACCTTGGCCTCTGTGTGGCCGCTCGTGAAGGAGGCATCAGGAAAATTGCAGTGACTTTCACACGAGGTGGCAGAGCCACCGTTAGGCTGCAACCTCTCCTGCCTCAGACCCAGCCGCCTCTCCCAAGCCACTGGGACTTGATGCTGTCTCCCAGCACCTCTCCTTCCATGCTGAGGGACACAGCTGTCAAACCATCGCTGCCCAGGTCAGTTCTCCAGGCCAGGTACCTGCACGCCCCACGGCTGGGGGCGGCTGCGGGTCTCCCACAGCGCTCTGCTGCCGTGCTTCTTTATGGCTGGTCTGACAAATAGGAAAGAAAAATGTGCAGTGCAAAATTTCTTCCTGCCCCAGCTGCTTTTTAAGCTTATGTTTTTATTTTTATTTTGTCTGGTTAACATCGTGTCTGTCTCGTCCTGTAGCACACCTGCATGCCTGGAAACCAGCCGCACTGAAAAGGAACTTCAGGAAAAGAAGAGAGTTGAAATTAGATTACTGTTTTCCCCCTCATTCTTAAATAAAATTGATTCTTTTGAAATCTTTTGCTTGTTAACAGTACTATGTAATTAATGTATCTCATTTCTCTTTAATACGAAACTCTCCGAGACCTGCATTGTTTGTATTCCTGAGTTTTCACAGAGTTAACAAAAATGCGGTTACATCAAACTTCCATTGTATGTGGTGTCAATTCTGCGCCGCGGGCTTTGTCAGGCACTGGCTGCGCACGTGCCCACGTGATCCTCTCAGACACCTCACACAATGGCATAAAAAAGGCTCTCGTCTTGTCAGCAACATCAAATTCATCGAAAAAGAAAGAAAAAGATTTCAAACAATTCTCTTCTGTTGCAAGAGCGTATATTTTAGTAGAGAGCTCTGGTGTATCATTTATCTTTCAATGCCATTAATACAATATTGATTTAGGTGCCAATAGCATCACATATTATTTAAGGAACTGATTTTGATTGCCTAAATTTTTACTTTAATACAGATTTATCACCAATTGCCATGGGCTTGTGCAATTCTGAAATTTCCCCAACCTGTTCTTGATCATGTTTTTTTGCCTCACTGAGAAATGCATAATGGCTGCAGTGTGACCTGCCTCCCCTGACATATCAGCAGCTATTTTGCCAGTGAGATTCCTGTTGAGCCACAATATCTTTTACAACACTTGGAAGACTGAACAGCTAAAAATTATGTTGAAAATGAGTACAAAGTATGGCGTAGCATTATATATAAGGTACTTGCCTGCTGACGTGTACTTTTTCTTCTGTGAAGATGACTGTTGAACTTCTTCTGACCAAGACGTATAGAAGCCAAATCTGCCAGGGCCTACAGCAATATACAGTAAACAGAGTTAACGTTCCCATTTACAGAAAAAAATCTGATTTAAGCCCTAGTGTAACTGAGAAACATAACTACCATGATATGCCCATTGTGCTAAGTCCAAAATTCATAGAAACCGACATCACTGCTTTCCTTTCCTGCAGCTACCAGTGGATCAGGACCTCCCAGTGGCAGGTGATACAGTTGCTATGAGATGAGCTTCTTACAAAGGTTAAAAGACATGTAGCATTTTTGTATTAAAGAAATACTGTTTGAGAGTGTTTAAAGGTCACCTAGTCCAACCCTCCTGCAATGAGCAGGGACATCTTTCACTAGATCAGGTTGCTCAGAGCCCCATCCAACCTAACCTTGAAATGTTGCCAGGGTTGGGGCATCTACCACCTCTCTGGGCAACCTGTTCCAATGCTTCAACACTCATTATAAAAAATGTCATCCTTATATGTAGTCTAAATCTACCTTGTTTTAGTCTAAAACCATTACGCCTTGTCCTATTGCTACAGGCCTTGTTAAAATATTTGTCTCCATCTTTCTCATAAACTCCTTTTAAGTACTGGAAGGCCACCCTCAGATCTCCCTGAAGCATTCTCTTCTCCAGGCTGAACCCCAACTCTCAGCCTGTCTTCATAGAAGAGGTGCTCCAGCTCTCTGATCATCTTCATGGTCTCCTCTGGACTCGGTGTAACAGCTCCATATCTTTCTTATGTTGGGGGTCCCAGAGCTGGACACAGTACTCTGGTCTCAACAGAGTGGAGTAGAGGAGCAGTATCCCCTCCCTTGACCTGCTGGTCATAATTCTTTTGATTGCAACCCCGCATACAGTTGGCTTTCTGGGCCAAGAAAGAAGATGAAGGATGTTGTGGGGGACCAGGTGAAAATCTAACAGAAGTCCAGATAAATTACATCTGCAGCTCTTCCCTTGTCTCCTGATGTGATCACCCCATCATAGAAGGCCACTCACTAGTTTGGTCAGGCAGGACTTGCCCTTAGTAAAGCCATGCTGGTTGTCTTGAATCACCTCCCTGTCCTCCGTGTGCCTTAGCAGAGCTTCTAGGAGGATCTGTTCCATGATCTTCCCAGGCACAGAGGTGAGTCTGACAGGCTGGTAGCTCCCAGGGTCCTCCTTTCTACCCGTTTTAAAAATGGGTGCAATGTTTCCCTTTTTCCAGTCACCGGGGACTTCACCTGACTGCCATGGTTTTTCAAATATCACGGAGAATGGCTTAGCAACTACATCAGCCAACTCCCTCCAAACTCTAGGATGCATCTCATCAGGTCCCATGGACTCAGGTTCCTCAGGTGGTCATGAACCTATTCTTCTTTTACATAGGAAGGGACTTTGCTCCTTCAGTCCCTGTCTTGCAGACCATCCACTTGAGAGATGTGGGAAGAACAGTTGCCAGTGAAGACTGAGGCAAAAAAGTTGTGGAGTACTTCAGTCTTCTCCTCATCTGCTGTTACTAGTTTGCAAGTCTTGCTCATCAGGGCGGGTACACTTTCTTTGACCTTCCTTTTCTGGCTGACATACCTATTAGAAGCTCTTATCAATTTTTGCATCCCTTGCCAAGGCCAGCTGCACCTTGGCCTTCCTG
>VWZZ01005989.1:193983-208207 GCA_013399095.1 Psophia crepitans | reverse complement strand
TACTGTGTCCAGTTTTGGGCCCCTCAATACAAGAAGGACATTGAGTTGCTGGAGCATGTCCAGAGAAGGGCAACAAAATTGGTGAAGGGACTGGAAAACAAATCTTATGAGGAGCGGCTGAGGGAACTGGGCTTGTTTAGTCTGGAGAAGAGGAGGCTGAGGGGAGACCTGATCGCTCTCTACAGCTACCTGAAAGGAGGTTGGAGTGAGGATGGTGTCGGTCTCTTCTCCCAAGTAGCAAGTGACAGGACAAGAGGGAATGGCCCCAAGTTGCGTCAGAGGAGGTTTAGGCTGGATATCAGGAAAAACTTCTTAACGGAAAGAGTGGTGAGGTGTCGGAACAAACTGCCCAGAGTGGTGATTGAATCGCCATCCCTGGAGACATTTAAAAAACATGTAGATGTGGCACTCCAAACATGATCTAGTAGGCACGGTGGTGTTAGGTTGGCGGTTGGACTTGATGATCTCAGAGGTCCTTTCCAACCTTAGTGATTCTATGATTTTATGTTTCTAATATTCTTATCAATAATTTGACTTTTTAAGAAGGATTATATAATTTACAATTGATTTGGGCGCTGTCACCAAAGCTTATATAATAGAAGAAAATCCATTATTTACCTATTAAAACTTCATCCAGTAAAAGGAAAGAGTTGAAAGTTAATGTCTGTGTGGTGAATCATGTAATAGCAAAGAATGAAAGGGATTCCCAATCCCTATTAGTGATTTCTAGACCGTTAAAACACAAACTTCTCTCTGACACTTTAACAACGGTTTTAAAGAATCATATTCTCTCACCACCATTTAATGAGAATTTCTTAAGGGTTTTAATGGATAGTTCTGCTTAAGCTTTTACTTTGTATTACAGTTTCAGGATAATCTATAGCAATAAGCACTGATTGTACTGGTGTTCTTAGCATAATAGCTTCGCAAGTATACCACAGTGAAGATACCACTAATACTGACAGCAGGGCTTTAGGAATGAGAAATTCATGTTGAGTTTAGAAACAGGTGCACATGCAGCCTTTCTGCTTTACATCATTGCAAATTGATCTGGATCCTAGCTAATTTTCTTTTCCACTCTCCCAGGTATATGACAAATAAGTTTTCCCAATAAACAAATCAAATATTCATTTTCATTGCTTTCCTTCAAGTAGTCCAATGGCTATTTACTATTTATAAATTCAATTGTCCTAAACAAAGAAATACTGGTAATATTTCTTGCATTTTTTTCTTATGGTCCGTCAACTGCTAAGGTATTTCTGCTTTGTTCATCACACACTTTTGTGTGCTACTGTGGATTCCCCAAGTCTCTTCTGTTGCAGTGATGTAGAAAAATCTCTCTGAGTCTGATGAATGTCAGGCATGGTCAGATGGCCTGTATTATGAACAAACACACTTTTTCTTCTGAGCTGGAAGTGGATATTAAAACTCTTACAGATGGTTCGTCTACTGTGCAGATTGCAAGGTGGAACAAAGCACATGACTTAGTTCTTAGGTACTCAGCTGCAGTCCTGGAGGCTGCCTGGGGCAGTTAAGAGGTGCATGCGGGTGTAAGACAATGCAATTCCTTGGGTGCTTCAGGGGACATCTATTCATATGCTGGTCTTGTGGATTCATGGCCTAGTTCTTGTTTTTCCTTCTAGCTTCTTTTCCATATGTCTCTTTTTATGTTGTCATTATACTTAAAAAAACTATTTTCTTTACCTTTAAAAAAAAGATGAGCAGTGACACCTCCACCACATTTTTGACAAACTTCCCACCTGAAGCCTCTTACAACGCAGTGTGACAAGTAAAGCAGACAATAACGATGCCTACTAAAATCTGTTGTTCTGAGCTTACTCTGAGGTTTTCTATGAGAAGCTGAAGTCAGCACCTTCTTTAAAATAAATTAACAGCTAATGATGTAAAACACTGCATGGGGCAACTACAAAGCCTGAAATCAAGGTATGTGATGTTTAGATGGAAACTGCAATGCTAACTCAGCATTGGTCAGTCTGAAAACCTAAGTCACAAGTTTCTTGTGAACCTGCACCTGCAGGGATTTGAGTCCTGTACTACTGGATCAAATAAAGCCTTCAGATTGATGCGTGTCCTCGTTTAGCCCCAGCTGGCAGCTGAGCTTGCTCACCCCCCCACCCCCACTCCCCCCCATTCTTGGCTGGATGGGAAGGGGAATGGGAAGACAAAGGCAAACCTTGTAGGTTGGGATAAGGACAGTTTACTGGGATAGCAAAGGGAGAGGGAAATAACAATGGTACTTATATCGGAATATACACAAAGGGTGATAAGACAATTTACCGACTTTACAATCAACCATGCTCAGCCCAGACATAGACCATCCTGGAGCCATGCCAAAACATGCCTCTCTGACTAACCCCCTTGTATGGTGAGCATGACATCACACGGTATGGAATACCCGCTTGGCCAGCTTGGCTCACCTTCCCTGGCTCTTTGTGACAAGCAAATCTATACTAGCCAAAACCAGGACACTGGGAAACTACCAGGTTCATTTACTATTTGTCACTTCCAGGAGAGCTTTCAGAAAGTCGAAAAGCTTTCTGCCACTTTCAGTGTTTTGGGGGGTTAAATCTTTTCTAATAAACTCTAAAACAGTGCTGACTTGCAGGTCCCCAGCACAGTCTGGTATGAAGCACAGATGCTGCATAAAGTTACAAAGTAAGGCTGAGCTTAAGTTGTCTCCTCTCAGGATGCAGACCAGGGTGCAGGTGAGCTACCACTCAACTCTGTCAAGATGTCCTTGTGGTCACTAGAACAGTTTTTCTTACAGGACTTAGACTGAATGTTATCTGTGAATGGTGTGGAAGAGGAATTAAATTTCTAATGCCAGTTCTCTTTTAAGCTCCTTAAGCACAAATAACCATAAATTAAACCTCTTTATCCGTGACAGGAAAATATTAACTGACATCCAAAAGCCATCCTAAGCCAGTTTAATTTGTGGAACATCTAACAGAATGTGATATTTTGAAAAACATTCACAGACTTGAAAAAAAAAGAAACCCCATCCCAAATCTGGACTAGACCTTTAAAAAGAAAACAAAGCAAAAATTTGACCTTTTTTTGCTCTTTCCTATACATTCTATGTGACATTATTCCCAAGAAGAAAAAAAAAATCTTTTTTTTTTTTTAATTAAACTGAGATTATGGCTAGATAATCATTTCACCAAGGTTTTGTAAAAATTGTTAAACATTAGCATTACTGCATATGCATTCTAGTGGAGAAACTTTACTACAAAAGAATACATGGAACCTTGTATTTTATTTTCACTTGTCCTGTGATTGTGTATCCTTTGTCAACCTTTATCAAAAAACCCTACTTATCTGAGTCACTGGCTTGTACTCACTTTAGTCTATTCAGCCTAAAAAAAGAGAAGCCAGTGTTCTGTTCCTCCTCATAGTTCCCTTTTTTGGTTGTATTTTTGAGCATTAACATTCATCTCTTCTATGAAGACACTCTGAGAGAGTTGGGGCTGTTCAGCTTGGTGAAAAGAAGTCTCTGAGAAGACCTTATTGTGGACTTCTTTACTCGTATATAAAAAGGTCTTCTAAGAAAAATGAAGAAAGACTTTGTACCAGCGCCTGTAGTGACAGGACAAGGGGCAAAAGTTTTAAACAGGAAGAGGGTAGATTTAGATTGGATATAAGGAAGAAATTTTTTATTGCAAAGGTGGTGATTCATTAAAACAGGTTGCCCAGAAAAGCTGTGGAGGCCCCATCTCTGGAAGTGTTCAAGGACAGGTTGGATGGGGCTTTGGGCAACCTGGTCTGGTGGAGGGTGTCCTTGCCCATGGCAGGGAGGTTGGAACTGGATGTTTTTTGAGGTCCCTTCCAACCCAAACCATTCCAGGATTCTATTTTATGATTCTGTGTGTATATATGCAAAACATTTTGTTGTGAGGGAAGTTGTTCTTTGTTGTGATGTTATTTTGAGCAAAAGTACTTGGGAAAGAGTAATTTTTACCTGAGCTGGACTATAGTAATCTTCTTTTGTAGCTTTTCTAGTGTGATGTTAACATGATGGTCTTTATGTTATTTAAAAAGTTCACCTGTTTGACCAAAAACTTTTTTAACAGCTTCAGTGTATAAATTGGGAAAAGAGAGAGACGGTTATCAATGCTGAACCTTTATACTGTAATTCCCAGTTACAATGTAGAAGAACTGAGGATAATTTTCTAATTTGCGAAGAAAGATGTGGCAAGCATGCAATATCCTCAAGCAGACACTCAAGCATGATTTAACATACACCAAATCACCTCAGTTAAAAGCTGAGTGTCTGGAAACTTAAAGTAATTCTTTATCAAAAGTGCAAAATGCTTTACTGTTGTTTCTTTTTCTCCAGAAGTAAGGGATCATCTATTCTCAGAAAGAAAATGCACAACAAACAAGGGAAAAATCATCTTGCTCTATACACACATCTGCGCATAGAAGCACATACACACAAGCGTACACACAGAGAGCACTGCATGCACTTCACAACTGAAATTCCTGTATTCCTTAAGCCTGTATTTCTCAAGAAAATATGAAATTATGAAGCTAACTATATAATCTCATTATTATATCCCTTGTTATTCTTAACATATTAAAAGAGAGGTAATTATCCATCTGTACTTCTTCCATTCTTTTCCTGTTCATCTTTCACAATAAATTTACAGATGATAAAAGGTGTGTCTAAGAATTGTGTGTTGTTGTTTTTATCTTTAAAATGAGGAGTGGTTGTATGGGTTCATACCCAGACTGGCACATGCTCTATGTGCAGAATATGCCCAAAACACTATAAAGAGTCAACACTTAGAACTAGCGTAAAACATATCAGCAAAATAGCTTGCCAAGTATGATGCAAAGACCAGTAACATAACTGATACTGAATCTAGTGTATGGGTATGGGTACTCAATTATCACAGCTTCTTCATCTTTGTGCATCAAGCATCAAGCATGGCATTGCCAGACACTTCAGGAAAATGATTGTCCCACTCTACACTGTGCTGGTGCAGCCTCACGTCGAGCACTGTGTACAGTTTTAGGCGTCACGGTACAAAAAGGACTTAAAGCTCTTGGAGAATGTCCAAAGGAGAGCAACAAAGATGGTGCAGGGTCTGGAGGGGAAGATGTATGAGGAGAGGCTGAAGCCTCTGTGGAGCCAGGAGTTGGACTCGATGATCCTTATGGGTCCCTTACAACTTAGGATATTCTATGATTCTATGATTCTGTGATCTTTCAGGTGTGAAGATGAGATGGCAGTGTCCTTGGACTGCCCCAGTGTGACTTGATACAGTCACAGATGTTTGTTCATTTCAGCCAAACTATAAGAACTGAGTACAAATGGAGTAGGGGAAAAAAAAAAAAAGTATGAGACCATATTTCCACTACATCTTTTTACCTCTTCAAATTTCATCTAGGCTACATTTCCACTAGATCACAGATGAGAAAATAAAATCATATACTTAAACTACACCTTTCAAGAAAAATATTGAGTAAAGCAATAGCAAATCTAAAGAAGAAAGCCATATAATGCATTGCTTTCATCTGTTGGGTCCTGGATGCACCCACAGTCCTGCATAGTCCTGAGCAGCCCATGGGCACACATACTCTCTGCTTGTGTACAGTGAGGTCCCAACCCTGACTCTCAATGTTCCTGAACAGTCATCTGGGTGGACCCTGGCCTCACTCAGTAGTTTGCCTTGTCTGATGGCCATGGGGTTCTTGATGGGACTTGTCACCATCCCCACGCCAGCCATCCTTGGGGTCTGTGGAGCTGCACCCTGCCTGTGCTGTGAGCTGCCACAGCTCCTGGCTTTTCCTCCTTCCTGGAGCAGCCCTCCTGGAACAGCACAGGAGCAGCCTCTTGCTGATCCTTGGCAACATCCTGCAGCAAACCCTCCACATTTTTTCGCTGATCCTGGGTACAAACTGGATGGAACCTCTTGTCCAATACTCAAATTAATTGTTGTCTTTCAGAATGCAGCTGCCTTTGTCAAACCATGTTTCTGATCCATAATGCATACGAGTCACTGAAATATTTTATTGTTTTCCTTCAGGATAAAGAGATACTCTGATGCAGTGTTTGTGTTAAGGAAACACAATACTGTAAATACTTTTTACTTAAGCAATGGATATGATGCATATTTATAATAGAGCTGCATTGTCATATTCAAGTGAAAGAAAACACAGCATTTAGTTCAGTTTGTGTATTGAATCCAGATGCCCAGGTGCTGGTAGTGAGGGGCTACAGGGGTACCCCCAGTGAGGAGAGACCAGAGGCTGCCCACACTAGACACAGCCAGTTCCATATGGTTTAAGTTGGCTGCTCAGCCAGAGCTGAGCCCATCAGCCATGCTGCTGGTGTCTCTGCAAAAACATGTTTAAGAAAGTGTAAAAAATGCTGCACAGCAGCTGTGGGAGAGAGCATTGAGAAAATGTGAATGAAACAGATCTGTGGACACCAAGGACAGAGAAGAATGAGGGTGAAGAGGTGCTCCAGGTTCTGCAGCAGGGATTGCCCTGTAGCCTGTGGAGAAGTCCATGGTGACCTAGGTTGTTACCAACCTACATCTTTGTTTGTCATTGTCCTACTCTATTTTTTACATTGGCAATATATTAAACCAATTTTCCCCAAGCTGAATTGGTTTTGCCCATGATGGTAATTGGAGATTGATCTTCCTTGTCCTTATCTCAACCCACAATTTTAATCTTATTTTCTCCCCCTGTCTTGCTGAGGAGAGCGAGTGAGAAAGCAGTTTGGTGGGCACCTGGCAGCCAGTCAAGGTCAACCCACTACAGCTTGGGTATAAGTAGATCAAAATAAGATCTTCATAAGAAGAAAGGGAAGGTAAACCTGTTCTGCTGCTATTGCGAATTTGTGTTTATTTTCCTCTAGTCAATGTAATAAATGAATGATTAAATACTATATGTGATAACCAGAGAAACTGGTGAATTTCAGTGATGTAAGCTGACTTCAGATTTGTGCAATTTTAATACTACACTGTCAGCCAAATATGAGTATTTCGTCTTCATTAATGTAGTCAGTGAATAGTTTTCTGGTTCATCAAGCTTTGATTTCAGTAATTAACTGTTTTCTGAAATAGTGTTTATTTGTTTTTAAGCCTGCCCCCTCAAGGTTTCAAAACTCTCAGCGTGCCTGATTATTTTGACTGCATGTCTATAAATACCCATTCTCAAGTATACATGCTGGAAACCATTAATAATTAAAAAACAAAAAAAAATCCAAGAAAGCAAACAGAAAAACGTGGTGATTGCTTGCATTCTGTCAGTACTGACACAGTAAAGAATTCTTGCTCGCTTTATAAATGAAACAAACAAAACTTGGGAATTTCTATGGTTTTAGACATGTGCTTTTTCCAAAATGTAGGACACTTTTCTTTTTTTTTTTAAATAGAAACAAGTGAAGCCAAGAGGTGGTTAGTATCTCTGAAAAGTACCTAAGTGTTAACATACTAGATCAAAGAAAATACAATTTAGTCTGTACCCAATCCCTATCAATAGCAATTCATGAATAAGGAGAGAAGTATACCATAATTTTCCCAGCAGCAATGAGGTTTAGGACTTTCTGACCTGGAGGCTGTATCCGGAGTGTTATCTCTAATAGCAATCAGGAGATCTATTCTCCAAGAATTTGTCTAATTACTTTCTGAATTTGTTTACATTTCTTGCCCTTGCAGCACCTGCAGTAAAGTTTTCCATTGACTCCATAGATGCTGGGGTTGGAAGGAGAGGAAAATTTTCTGTGGGTTTGATCAGTGTTTGTTTTGTAATGGTTTTGGGTTCTTCCTTCTTCCACTGTGAGAAACAGTGAATAAACCTATCTTCCTTGTCCTTTCCACACAGTTTTAATTTTTGTCAGTCTTTGTTTTTATCTCTTAACTGAATTTCTAATCTGAAGAATCCCAACTCACTAAGAAATTTTTTCATACAGAAGCAGTTCCATCTTTCTGATCATCGATTTTCTCATGACATGAAGTATGAACATATATCAAGGCATCAGGAACTGAGTTACCCAGTTACAAATAAACCTGAAAATTTTTAGACAAATGCTTTTACTTGTCTAAAGGAATATATTCATTTTATCAGTTTAACTGCAAATTAAGAGTGATTAAAGAGCTGGTTGGTTGTGGTTTTGTTTGTTTGTTTGTTTGTTTGTTTGTTTTTCCTGGACATTTGAATCATTTTTCTCCTTTTAAGTGAAATAAAACCTATTTTAATGTTTTCGTACAGTTTTGTTCAAAATTCTTGTTCAGAGGCATTAAAAAAAAGAGGGGAAATGTACATTTGTTTTATTTATGAATCTGTCTGAAACACCTCAAATGAGTGTGAAGTCTTCATTTACCAAATGAACAGGTAAGTGCACAAGGGTACATGTAGTTAATCAAGTTATGGTTAAAACTGTAGACCTTACCACTGTTTGCACTATAACCCTAAGTACAGCTGTCCTGTTGTCTGCAGTCACTGTTCTAACTAGCATTCTGCTCTGTCGATTATTTTCCTCTCCTGTTACAAAAGACATTCAGGGTATTAGTTACATCCTGCTTTGCAATCTCTTTCTCATTAAGACAAGATAAAACAGAGATCAGAATAACCAAGAAGGTATCTATATGGTTAAGCTGATGAGAAAATTTAATTGTATTTGCACCTTTCCATCTCCTTATGTAAGTAACATATCTGCTTCCACTAAAAATACACTTCACCAACCCCTGCCAAATAGGAATAAAATTGATGTACAACCTTTTCATAGTAGGAGAGTTTAAACTAGAGCAGGAGCTGCCTGGCCCAAAGATGTGTGGTCGTTTGCCCCTGTACCATCCTTCTGCTGGAGCACTGCTGCAGGTCCCACCATGATGTTCCTCAAGTGGCCACCCCCAGAAGACTGCCCCTTTGCCAAATTTGACAGCTGTGCAAAGTTAGCTATGAGAGATGACCATGGAATTATTTTTCTTTAGCAAAGTGGATTACAAATGATGGTATAAGCTTCTTTCCTCTTCCCTAGAAAAAATGGCAAACAGGAGAGCAGGTTCTATGGGCTGCTTGCTGCACAGTGCTTTTTTTAGACTGACAGAAAAAATACTCTCTACCCATATAGAACCCCCAATTTTCTTTAATACTGTTTTGTTTCCTTGAAACCAATTGCACCAACTATAATCCGATAGTTTCACAGAGCCCCAGCTCTAAACCCCATAGCAGGCTGAGTGGGTGGTGTTGAAGAGGTTAAAGTTTTTTTCAGAAAGAAATGAAGGCTTTCTGGCCTTATTTCAAGAAGAAATTGCTGAATTGTCACATGCCTATAGACAAAGTGTTGAACTAGAGTAGAGGAGTTGTTAAGGGACAGAAACTGAAGGGACAAGCACAAATGCCAAGGCTGATTTAAAAGCAGACGCTGTCATAGTGTGAGACAGAAGTTTAAAGAAAGGAAGACATGAAGTAAAAAATGTGAAAAAAGTCAGAAGAGAAGGCAAGGGAGGTGTTCAGGAGGTGCTGCAGGTTTACACAGGAGGGATTGACAGATGGGAAGTCTGCCCTGCCTACTAGACCATTAGGAGGTGGTACGTAAGCACTTCATGTAAGGTGCCTGTTAAATCTGTGTTGCTAATTTCATCCACTACTCCACAAACATTCATTCCTATCTATCCTTAGTCAATTGAAACTGTAATTTTTATCCTTTTTATTTGCTATGACTTACCTGTCCCTGCAGATTTTTTTGTGCCCACAGAACTAAGCCCACTTGAAATCACTAGAAATCTATCTATGGTAGCTCAGTCTGCTGTCTACAGCAATGAGGAATTATATAGCCCTGTCCTAATCCTAGTTAGGTTACTAGCAGTTTTGTCAGTTTGTGGAGTAATACAGGTACATATTGAGAAATATGGAGTACATGCTTGCTCACAAATCATCCTTGAGTTTACTGCAAATGACAAAATAGTTCTCAGACACAATACTAATGGAAGTTTTCATTTAGTTCTTAGTCCCAATCCCCCTAGTTTTCTGATGACATCACATTAGAGCATTAGAAATAAATGTTTTCTTATTATTAATGAATGCCATGACCAGGCTTAGAGGGGTCCTGCCTCCAGCCAGGTGGAGGGAAGAGACAACTGAGTTTATTGAACTGTGTGGATTTGATGGCCTGGCACGTCATACCCTGAGGCGTATAATGGAGATCGGTACACAGTGTACGCTAATACCATCAAACCGTGAAGGGACAGAACACATCTGCATTTCTAGAGTGACAGGCAGATCCCAACAGCTAAGTGTACTGGAGGCTCACATGAATCTGACTGGGAATGAGTGGCAAAAGCATACAATTGAGACTGGCCCAGAGGCTCCATGAATCCTTGGCAGAGATTATCTCTGGAGAGGGTACCGGTGCGATTTGGGCATAGCTGCCTTGGAATCAGAGGAAATCAAACAGCTGTCTGCCTTGCCTTGTCTCTCCAAAGACCCTTCTGTTGTGGAGTTGCTCAGGGTTGAAGAACAGCAGGTGCCAATCACTACCACAATGGTGCACCGGTGGCAATACTGCACCAGCCGAGACTCCCCAGTTCTCATCCATAAGCTGATTCATCAGCTGGAGAGCAGGCGAGTGATGAGCAGAATGCGCTCACCTTTAACAGTCCCAATGGCCAGTGCAGAAGTCTAATGGAGAGCAGAGGCTGACAGTAGACTATTGTAACTTGAATGAAATCATGCTGTTGCTGAGTGCTGTCATGCCAGGTGTGCTGGAACTTCAGTATGAACTGGAGTCAAAGGCAGCCAAGTGGTACACCACAACTGATATCGCTAAAGCCTTTTTCTCAGTCCCTTTGGTGGCAGAGTACAGACTACACTTTTCTTTCCCTTGGAAGGGTGTCCAGTACAGCTGGAACTGGACTGCCCCAGGGGTGAAACAGCCACACCATTTGCCATGGACTGATCCAGACCACACTGGAACAGGTGAAGTTCCAGAGCACCTGCAAGCATTGACAACATCATCATATGGGGCAACACAGCAGAAGAATGTTTTGAATCATAGAATCATGGAATTTTTAAGGTTGGAAAAGACCTTTAAGATCATCAAATCCAACCGTCAACCCAACGCTACCATGTCTACTAAACCACCTCCCAAAGTGCCACTTCTACATGTTTTTTGAACATCTCCAGGGATGGTGACTCCACCACCTCTCTGTGCAGCCTGTTCCAATGACTGATCACTCTTTTGGTGAAGAAATCTTTCCTAACATGCAATCTAAACCTCCCGAGACCATTTCCTCCTGTCCTATCACTTGTTGCTTCAGAGAAGACACCAACACCCACCTGGCTTACAACCTCCTTTCAGGTAGTTGTAGAGAGCAATAAGGTCTCCCCTCAGCCTCCTCTTCTCCAGACTAAACAATCCCAGTTCTGTCAGCTGCTCCTCATCAGACTTGTGCTCCAGACCCCTCACCAGCTTTGTTGCCCTTCTCTGGACATGCTCCAGCGCCTCAATGTGTTCCTTGTAGTGAAGGACGCAAAACTGGACACAGTACTTGAAGTGTGGCCTCACAAGAGCCAAGTACAGGGGGACAATCACTGCCTTACTCCTGCTGACCACACTATTCCTGGTACAAGCCAGGATGCTGTCGGCCTTCTTGACTACCTGGGCACAATGCTGGCTCATGTTCAGATGACCAGCAACCAGCACCCCTTTTCTGGGGTTCAGGACCAGCAGTCCTTTTCTGCTGGGCAGTTTTCCAGCCACTCTTCCCCAACCCTGTAACATTGCCTGGGGTTGTTGTGACTGAAGTGGAGGACCTGGAACTTGGCCTTGTTAAAACTCATACAGTTGACACTGATACAGCCTGTCCAGATCCCTCTGCAAAGCCCTCCTACCCTCAAGCAGATTGATGTTCACGCCCAATGTGGTGTCACCTGCAAACTTATCGAGGGTGCACTCGATTCCCTCATCCAGATCATTGATAAAGATATTAAACAAGACTGGCTCCAAGACTGAGCCCTAGGAACACTGTCTGTGTCTGGTCTCCAACTGGAATAAGCTCAATTCACCATTTTTTTACCCAGTAAAGAGTACACCTCTCTAAACCATGACCTGCCAGCTTCTCTAGCAGAATGCTGTGGGAAGCAACGTCAAAGACTTTACTGAAGTTCGGGTAGATAACATCCACAGCCTTTTCCTCATTCACTAGGCAGGTCACTTAGTCATAAAAGGAGGTCAAACAATGCAAATACTTCTGAAAGCCAGTTGTGCCACAAACCAAAGTAAGGTCAAAGGACCTGCACAAGACATCTTGCTTTTAGGAATAAAATGACAAGATGGACATGGTCAAATCCCAGTGGATGTGGTGAAGAAAATAACAGCTATGTCTCCACTGACTAGAAACAAGGAAACACAAGCTATCTTGGGCATTTTGAGGTTTTGGAAGATGCGTATTCCAAAATGCAGTCGAATTATAAGCCACTTCTATCAGGTGACCTGGAAGAAGAATGATTTCCAATGGGTCCCTGAGCAATGAAAAGCCTTTGAACAAATTAAACAAGAAATAGTTCATGCAGTAGACCTTGGGCCAGCCCAGGCAGAAGAATGTGCTCTATAGCATAGTCAGGGAGAACGGCTCTACCTGGAGTCTCTGGTAGAAAACAGCAGGGGAGACTGGAGGTTGACCCTGGGGGTTTCGGAGTCAGGGATACAGAGGATCCGAGGCCCACTACACTCCAAGTGAAAAAGAGATGTTGACAGCATATGAAGGGGTTTGAGCCACGTCAGAAGGGGCTGGTACAGAAGCACAACTCCTCCTGGCACCCCAACTGCTGGTGCTGGGCTGGATGTTCATAGGAAGGTCTCCACTACACATCGTGCAAGTGAAGATGCTTGAAATTCTGTGATTCTGTGTGAAATAACTGGGTCACACTGGACACACAAGAGGCTTAAATAGGAAGTCCTAGTTGCCCAGGAATTGATCGTGGACTGGCTAGAAGGCAGAGATTTCAGAATGTCACCAGAGGGGGAGATGACATGTGCCGAAGAAGCCTCACTATATAATAAACTGCCAGAAAATGAGAAGCAATATGCCCTGTTCTGGGCACCTCAGCTCAAGAAGGATAGAGAACTGCTAGAGAGAGTCAAGCACAGAGCGACTAAGATGATCAAGGGAGTGGAACATCTCCCTTATGAGGAAAGACTGAGGGAGCTGGGTCTCTTTAGCTTGGAGAAGAGGAGGATGAGGGGTGACCTCATCAATGTTTAGAAATACGTAAAGGGTGACTGTCAGGAAGATGGAGCCAGGCTCTTCTCGGCCTCACTAAGCGATAGGACAAGGGGCAACGGGTGCAAATTGGAGCATAGGAGGTTCCATGTTAACGTAA
Organism: Psophia crepitans; assembly: GCA_013399095.1. Classification (NCBI taxonomy): domain Eukaryota; kingdom Metazoa; phylum Chordata; class Aves; order Gruiformes; family Psophiidae; genus Psophia; species Psophia crepitans. Next base: position 194,845 of record VWZZ01005989.1, on the reverse strand, counting down.
GGAAAAACTTTNCCAACCTTGTGATTCTGTGATTCTGTGTTCGCTGATGGGTCTTTTCACATTGTGGGGAAGCATGGGAGGTGGAAGACTGCTGTATGGAATCCTACATGATGACTCACAGAAGCTGCTGAACAAGAAGGTGAATCGAGTCAGTTGTAGAGGTGAAAGCCATCGAGCTGGCATTAGTCATTTCTGAATGGGAAAAGTGGCTGGTACTCTGTCTCTATACTGACTCATGGATGGTGGCCAATGCCCTGTGGAGGTGATTACAGCAATGGATGCAGAGCAACTGGCAGTGCAGAGGCAAATCCATCTGGGCTGCTGCACTGTGGAAAGATATTTCTGTCCAGCTACAGAAGCTGGTACTTGAAGTACGTCAAGTAGATGTCCATGTACCCAAGAGCTGGGCCACTGAGCAACACCAAAACAACCAGCAAGTGGATCAGGCTGCTAAGATTGAAGTGGCTCAGGTGGATTTGGACTAGCAATGCAAAGGTGAGTTATTTATAGCTTGATGGGCCCATGACACCTCAGGCCATCAAGGAAGGGATGCAATATAGAGATGGGCTTGTGATTGAGGGGTGGTTTTAACTATGGACACTATTGGACAAGTCATCCATGAACGTGAAACACTCACTGCAGCCAAGCCAGCCAAGTGATTAAAGCCACTGTGATATGGAGGACTGTCGTGGTTTTACTCCAGCCGTTGGCTGGGCACCACGCAGATACTGGCTCAGTCCCCCCCCATCAGAAATAGGAAGAGAATCGGAAGGCTGAAAGTGAGAAAACTCGTGGGTTCAGACGCAAGAGTTTAATAAGTGAAGCAAAAGCCGCGTGCACAAGCAAAGCAAAACAAGGAATT
>VWZZ01005989.1:166336-193969 GCA_013399095.1 Psophia crepitans | reverse complement strand
GCTGCTTCCAGCACAAACCCAAAACACAGCCCCATGCTGGCTGCTATGAAGAAAATTAACTCTCTCTCAGCTGAAACCAGGACAAGGACAATGGCTGAAATATATAGATGAGGAAGCCTGGTAGATGGATTACATCACACTCCCACAAATGCACCAAGGCAAGAACCATGTACTTGTAACAGTGAAAGCAACTGCCGGATAGCTTGAAACTTATCCCATGCCCCATGTCACCATCTAGAACACTACCCTAGACTTTGAAAAACAAGACTTGTGACAACATGGACGCCCAAAAGAACTGCATCAGACAACAGGACTCATTTCTGAAACAACCTCATAGACACCTGGGCCAAAGAGCATGTCATTGAGTGGGTGTATCACATCCCTTACTGTGCACCAGCTTCTGGGAAAATCAAATGATAAAATAGACTGCTAAGGACTGCACTGAGAGCAGTGAGTGGTGGGACCCTCAAACATTGGGATACACATTTAGCAAGTCCAACTGGTTAGTCAACACTAGGGGACCTACCAACCAAACTGACCCTGCCCAATCAAAACTTTTACATACTGTAAAAGGAGATAAAGTTGCTATGGTGCACATGAAGAATACGTTAGAGAAGACAGTCTGGGTTACTACTGCCTCTGTCAAACACAAGCCCATCCATAGGATTGCTTTTGCTCAAGGACCTAGGTGCACTTCGTGGGTGGTGCAAAAGGATGAGAAAGTCCAATATGTACCTCAAGGGAATTTGATTTTGGGTGAGAATAACCAATGATTTAAACTGTTTGATGTTGATTCCTACATAATATTGCATGTCACCACCACTATGATTGCTATATGTCATAACAGCAGTATTACAGTAAGAATCACCCAGACTAATGAAGAATGAACTTTTATGAAAACAAGCAAGGTGCAGAGGTGATGGAATGAGAATTGGTTACAACAATAATCATCAAGCAGCTTCCTCAGGACTGACATCTTCAACCTACAGAGTGAGAGCATGGAATGCACCATATACATTAGCTACAAGCTCTGGATGCAGCATGCAACAGTCCAACAGCACACATTATCTATCCTGCCCTGAGAGACTGTTTTGACAGATGGACCCAAAAAGTCACGGACCAAATGAACTCAACAGACATTTTATAGTGATGGTCCATAGACTGAGGGAATGATATCTGAGTGTACATATCAAAAGAGGAAAAGTTATGGCCCGGGCATGACACAGACGGGTGGATACTGTCCCGGTTTCAGCTGAGATAGAGTTCATTTTCTTTCTAGTAGCTGATACAGTGCTGTGTTTTGGATTTGGTATGAGAATAATGTTGATAACACACTGATGGTTTTAATTGTTACTAGGTAGTTGTAGTGTCCACACTAAGCCCAGGACTTTTCAGCTTCCCACACCCTGCCAGGTGCACAAGAAGCTGGGAGAGCTCAGCCAGGACAGCTGCCCAGCCTGGCCATAGGGATATTCCCCACCATATAGGCTCATGCTCCGCGTATAACTGGGGAAGCGAGCCTGGAGGCAGATAAGCTGCTCAGGAACAGACTGGGCATCAGATTAATTTTTTTCCTTCTGCATGTGGTGAGCAATTGCATTTGTGCATCACTATTGTTGTTGTTGTTGTTGCTGTTGTTGTTGTTGTTATTATTATTATTATTACTATTACTACTACTACTACTACTACTACTACTACTACTACTACTACTACTACTACTACTACTACTACTACTATATTAAACTGTCTTTATCTCAACCCCCGAGTTTTTTTCCATTCTGTTCCCCATCCCCTGGAAGATGGAGAAGTGAGCGAGCAGCTGTGTGATGCTCAGTTACCAGCTGGGGTTAAACCACCAAATTTTAATTGACATTAAAATGTTTAAAAACAAATTAAACTTATTTGTCTTATGGGTTAATTTCCAAAGAGTGCTGTTTGCTTTGTGTATGTAACCTGCCTGAATTTTTTCAACCTACTGTGTATTTATAAACTATTTGACTGATGAAAATTACAAGTAAAATAAAAAAAATTTGTTGAGTCAAAAGTTCAACAAGGATTGGAAGAAGTATGATCAAAGCAGTAATTTCCCACAGATAGAAAATTAAATTAAAAACCAGAAAAATACACATTCATGACATACATGTGTTTATGATTCAAAACAGTATAACTTAAGAAGAAATGACATTCAGGCAGGTGACTATGCCTTTAGTATTTGTGGTTTCTACCACAGCACTGTTATCCTGATTTGTTCTTACTGTACCTGCCAAAGTATGCTCAGTTAGATTTATAGAGGCTCCAATAGTACCTCATTTCATTAGTGAATAAAAAATGTAGAACATTCTAAATCCCTTTGTGAAATGTAAAATTTATTTTACAGGTACAGAAGGAAGTTGTATCCCAGAATCTGCTCAGTCTCTTGTGAGATAGATCTTTAGTTCTCCAAGCATGTCTGTAATTCTTTTTACTTACTTAAATGTCCTGTCCACTGAAACGTACCTCTCTAAATACCAATGCAAAGAAACAGTTGTGTTTTACTCACAAAATTTAAAAATGCATGCAATCATATGTCTTCATGTTGGGGTGCCCAGATTTAGATATTTTGACAACTGGAAATTCTAAACAGTTGATCTGTCATAGTTGGTCATTTTTGTCATCACCACATGATGTTAATACTGCAATACTATGAATATGAAACAAAATCCTCTTTATTTGGAGGGAGAATTTGATGGAAAAGGTTGCTGAAGAAAAAAGTCACTGAAAAAAAAAAATTAACTTTGAAACTGTTGAAGAAAAGACATGTGGGAAGTAAGGGGAAAATACAAGCAACTAGAATTAGGATAAAGAATCCACATTGTAAGTACATGATTATTCATTTCTACTGATCTGATAACTATTCTAAAATCAGTTATTACAATAGCAGAAGAATATTCTTTATTTAGAATAAAGAAAAACAGGTTCTCTTTTAACACTTCATAACAGAAAATTCAAACCAAACTGCATTTTCAGGTATTTCTGTTGGAGCGGGAGAGGACTGTGCTATGGATTCTAGATTCTGCACTCTCTCTTGCAAAACATGTTGTCATTGCAAAAATAAAACTTTTTTATATATTCTTATTTATCTTTTAAGAAACTGGTAAGTGTTTTGCCTAGGAATGGGCTTATTGGATGCTGTTTTGTAGACTCCATGTTCTGTCACACAGACTAGTCCCTTGACGTTAAACGGAGTAGTGCCATTTAACAAAATGAAGAAAGACACAAAACTACATGACTGTAAGTAAGCATTCCCTCCTTTCTACCAGTAAGAGGTCACTATTCTTCCTGTTCGACACCCGAATTATTTTGTTTGAGATCCTGCCTGATTATTTTGTTTTATCTCACAATTTCCCATGGATGACAACCAACTATAGTCATGATGCATTATTTTGTGATGTATAATATATGGGAGAGTATATGCCGGCTGGTAAATTAAGAAATAGCATAGCCTGGATCCTTTCCATTATACTTTTGAGAACTCACTGGGAGATAAGACATGTGGGAGAATGATCATTTGTACTCTTCTTTGGTGTTCTGGTTGAAGTAAATGTAGCTGTTCCACTTAGCAAGGAAAATGAGCACACTCCATGACTTCTCAAATAAATTATTTGAATAAGACTCTGTTGACAGAAAGCAGAGTGAAAGAACAACTGAATCATTCAATTCTGCCATGTCCTTGGATATTTTGCTGTTAAACCCCACAAGCTTTATTCTGCTATTATGAAGAAGAACTCAGAAAAAGCCTCTGATAGACGTGGAATTTCTTGCTATGTCGGAAAGAGGAGCAGGAGTGATCTCATTTAAATAAGACCTTGTCTGTTCTTGAAATTTTAAGGTACTTTCAATTTAAACCATCCTCTTCATTTCCATGCTACAAAACTTTATTGATCCTTTATAAATATATTATAAATCATTTGTTCTTCATATTTTTGAATCACTCTTTCATATTAATCCAATTCTAGTTCTTGTTCTAGTGATAACAATAAGCTAGGAACCTTAAGAACAGAAATTACTTCCTTATCCAAACTTGCAAAAGGAAAAGGAAAAAAAAAGAAAACTTAAGCAAACTTAAGTTGGGCTATCACACATGTATCAAGTACACGTCAGAACTGAGACTTCATCTGAACTTCAAAGCCTCTTTAATGTCATACTGCTAACATGCAACAAATGACTGAATATGACATGAAGGAATTGTAATCTGATTCAGAATGCATGAAAAGGATGGATAACTCTAGGGAAATTTCAAAAGCAACAGAATGCTATAAACGGAGTTCACAGTTCTGGTAAAAATAGGGCTTCTTCATTTTTAAGCCTTATGATTTGTAAGATCTTGTGACATCCTTCCCCTCAACCCAATGCCTCTCAAAACTGGAAGAGTTAATACTTGGTTTGACTGTAATGCATTAGGATAGGTGTCTGACGCTAGAAGAGACAGGATATAGTGATCTTTCAATCACTTTTTGCAATACCCTTGGTAATGATCAGAAATACTCCCAGGCCCCTGATCTTTCTGATGGTAATCACAGTAGTTAGGGAGATAATTTTTTAAAAATTATTATTATATTTTATTTTGTTCCTCCTGGAATTAGCAACGTAGAACAGCACGCTCGAAATTGTTACTGACTAACTATGTGCTACAGAATCCTTACATCTACCAGAGAAGTATCACCTGCAATGCCAAGGAATTCAAATAAATATAAGATCTGTTCACATAAATTTTCTTATATTTTGGAATCACATCTAGTTGTGCAAATGAAGATATCCTACTTTACTTATCAGTATTAAGAGAATGTGTTGCATAAGTAAGTCAGGTTAGAATTTTATCCCTAGTTTGGTAAACAAACCACTTTTTAAACTATTTATAAGCCTCAATAAAAGCCAAATTCTTACTCTGTAAATTACTTTCAATGATAGTTTGATGTTAAGGACTCAAAGAAAGAAACAAATCCTAAATTGTTCTGCTTAGTTTCTTGTTGACTTCTTTCCTTGTGCAGTTTTTTTAATTTTCTTTCTGACTATGTAATGCTTTCATCAAAAAAGAAATTTGAATCAAGCCATCTACTTCAAAAAGAATTTTAAAAGTTAGTATCAAAAGGTCGAACAGATCTGTTTTCAAATTACTGTATTTGTATGTCCCTCTGTAAACTATATAGCTTTATGCTCTGCCTCAACAAGGTGAAGCATGAAGACAGAATTCCAACAATGATAGACATTTTCCACTGTGTATTAATTTCTGTCTCTGTGAAGTAGTGGGTTTTTTTCAGTTTGAATGAACTTGCCCAATAGTTCATTCTGTCAAAGATTCTGCATTGCCAAATTTAGGGTTTTTTTCAGAGAACCTGAGATATAATCAGATTCTAATTCTTTAAAAAACTGAATATTATCAACTGTCATTATGGTATCATAAAACTCATTCATTGCATTATCTTTCATACATAAAAACTTGAGGACTGTAATAGTGAAGGAGTCTGGTTTGCTTTCAGGCAGGTAGAGGTATAATTTAATTTTCTGTTTCCTCTAAAATCACACTGCCAGCTACAATTTTTCCTTACAAAATCTTTCTGATTTTCTAATAAAAAATATAATAGTTGCATAATAATATTTCATCATATTTTTGTATACATGTCGTCTACACGCAGGTGTGTCTACAAGTGACTGGGGAAGATAAAAATTTCCATGATAGATTAGGGTAGTATTTAATCTAATGCAGCACCCTTTCTTAAACTGAAGAGAAAGGTGAGTCTGTTCTGTGTGTCACTTCTGGGTTTTTTTAGGAATAAAAATATTTTAGGATGTCTTTACCACCTGCACAGTTATCCATATTTCATGCAACATTATGAATGTCAAGGCAGAGGCTGGGGATGTTCCAAACTATGTTAATTCCTTTTGAGCCTCTATGTTCTTGGGCACTGACCACTTAATTTTGAAAGAAATTTCTATTATTATGTACAATGGATTTACAAGTCATGTCTCAGCTTCACAATGAAAAAGTTTTTGGTTTTTTTTTTTTTATTTATTTTCTTACATTATGCTATTTAGCATTTAGAAGTACTTCAAGCTTTGGTGGCACTAGCCATTTCTTCTGCATCCTATCCCTATCTAAATAAGTAACATCTTCAGATGAAACTTGTGATGAGAGAAGATGAAAACATAACATTCAAAATGACAAATACTTTAATTTTCACCTGTAGAGGTCTTACTTGATTTCATAAGATTTACTAACAAACTACGGAAAGGAACTATATATGCACTAAATGTGCTCTTCATGCCATGTGTAATTGCTGAATTTGTTTGTTTGCTGATAATCTTTGCTTAGTTCAAAAATAATTGCACTAAATTTTTGCATGGTTTAATAGTCAACACTACTAAAGTCTGTCAAGTTTTAGATTTAGAACTATGTAATGTCATTTACTCATTAACCAAGTAACTTAAACGGACTGAATCACGCAATGATATAGTTGGGGAGTTGCTGAATTCTGCAGCCCAAAAGAAGCAAGACTGCCACAGCGAAGACGAGATGTCTTCCCAGTAGGCACACCTATACAATACATATATGCATGTATGCACGTATGCATATACACAGAGAAATAAACATATATACACTGCATCTCCAGGTGTCTCCTACCCGCAGAGGGCTAGGGCAGGAGTTTCCTCCCTTGACTGAGGTGCCCCCACCTGCGGTGGTGCATGTGAGCTCCTCTGTGAATGTTGAAGTTGGCCTTTATCACATAATCCAACAGATATCAATCCACTAAATAAACCACTTCTTACTAATAAAAACTGCTAGGATGAAGATCTTGTTTTTATCTTTCATTCTATTCTGATAAATTTTGTAATCTGATTTTAAAAGGTATTCATAGTAAAACATGTAAATAAACATTTTAGATGTCATCTTAGTTGCTCTATCTTCATTCTCTTCCCCATATTCTCTTTCCATCTTCCCAGCTGGAAGAGGGATGAAAAATACACAAAAATCCAGACAGCATTTGAGCTAGCCAGAGAGCCCTACTCTTGTCCAGCCATGTGGTTCTGCACCAAAATGCAATAATTTTCTTTCCTCACCTTCCTTTCTCAATGTTTTTTAGGTTATTTGTCTATAACTGTCTTTACACTTCTTTTTTTATGAATGATTCTTCTGGAAATTTGTTGGCAAAATGTTCCGCAACTTATTAAATTAACTTTGATAGATTTTTAACTACTTCTTTTCAAAACATTTTCTAATAGGTAGTGGGGAGATTAGATTGTGCAATAATGTTCTTCCTCTTTTAGCTCACATTCTTACCTTTAAATCAGCCCTAAATCATTACTACTGTACTGGGCTGTGAAGTACCATGCTCTGAATTGTGTTGTCATTCAAATTAAGTGTAACATCTGTATATTCATACTATAGTAAAAATCTATTCTTTGCAAAGAATTCGGGCTCTTAATATGAAGAAAATTCAAAATTTTTTCTGGCCTGCATTTTATTTCATTGACTTCCTCTGGGTGGTAATTTTGATTACATCTACCAGTTTACCACACAGTTGAGCAATAGCTGTGTTTGTCCTATATGTGGAGTTGTAGGTGGGTTCTACTTCACTAAACAAATAGTGTAGGGGAAAAGAATCAATACTAAGGAGTTTCAATTTTATATAACAAAGTAATTTTCTTTGAAGTCCACAAAACTTACAGAAATTAAGTGGAAGGCCCATATTTGATCTTTAGTGCCATTACTCAGATGCAGGATGAGGCTCTGCTAGAATGGTACTGATAAAGCAAGAAAAACTGTACAAATGTTAGGGTCTTGAAACAATTTTAAAATTACTAAAAATTCCTGAGTTAGAAGTGGAAAAAGGGAACTTCCTTTTTTTTTTTTTTCCCCACAGTGTTTTCAGAACAGATAAGTCTTTTAATAATTTATTCTGGAGATGATAGTTTGTAAGGGAATACAAAGACATCTGCTGCCAATGTTGTCACGCTGTCTGTGTTCAGATCAGCTTGCTGAGAGAGAACACGTGCTCCCTCTCTCCAGAGATGCTGAAATAGAACATACTCTCTCTAAACTGTCACAGCTAAATAGCCAGGTGTGATTTCATTTACAGTGATGACTTCTTAATGCATTGTTCTGTACATAGTAGACTAAATTCTCCTCTTTGTCAATGTCAATAGGAATTTCATACAAGCAAAAGGGGAAAAATATCTAGAGCTATATTTTCTCCCTGTACACACCTGTTTCCCAAATCATCTATGTTAAAAATGTGATATTGCACACTGAATTACACTCTTTTCTTTTTGTATGTTTTTCCAGTTGAACTCCAATAAGTAGTATTGAACACTGAGGTCTAGATTACTAAATCTGCACCACCATATCTATGAGATTAGATTTGGTTTTAAATAACATAAATATGAATTAAAATTCTATTCAAATCACAAAACGTGTTCCACTAAGTTGGCGTCGAAGCACATGCTATAAATATTTTTATATATATACACACACAAGTACATTCATGTATGTGATACATAGAGACATAAACACATTACATAATATTTTTCAAACAAATATATTAACTGGTTTCATACAAATTTCTCAAGGCTTGGCAAATCTTTGAAGTATCTTTCAGTCTAAGCCAGGACAGATTAAATGCCACTTACAAGTACTGAAACATGTGTTTTTCCTCCAAGTTTGTTGATTCTCCAACTGTTTGTCCACATGAGTATTTTTCTGGAATTCAATGAGATTGAACAGGTTAAATCTTGCTACACATGGTCTGAGAATGAATTTTAGTTCCTTTGTTTGCTACAGAATAGGCTAGGTGTGTTTATGGTTAAATTCAGAGACATACTGTGACATTTTGGTACATGTGATGCTTCCAGGATCCCTTTCTCTCTTAAACAGGCTGCCTTTGCTCAAGCAGCAGCTGAAGCTAACATGACTGTGGATCATTTGACTTTGGCTCCCTATGAAAAGGGGATTTGTCGCTCCTGTGTGTTCTCCTATTGTCTTGCACTAATTGCAACCCCATAAAAGTGTATTTATGAAATGAAGACAAAGACAGGTGGCACACTTTAAGAATAAAATCACATTTACATTTTAGCTTCATGTGTTTCTTTTGTCCGTTGTTTTGGTTTTGGTTTTTTGTTTTTTTTTTCATTTTGTCCTCTAAAGGTAAATCTAGTTATGCACAATAATCTATGCATTTTGCAGACTGTAATTATAGGTAGCTCTTTAGGTTCCTATTTGTCCTTGTATTTCACACAGTTGCCATATTGTGCTTTTCAATATTTTCTGGGGATCTGGTACGTGCTTGTATATTTAAAAGCTTCCCAGATTAGATGCAAACCACTGACTGAGCTTTCTGTTCTGCTCTGATCTTCACCCAAAGGTATCTACTCACAGAAATTTCTCTTCTGCTTGAGGTCTTTGATCCTTTTAGCTCCAAATATATAGAAGGTCCAGAAAACTCAGCATGCTCCATTCATCTTTTGAGTAGCACTTGTGTACTGCATTTATTTGTAGAAACAGCAAAGATCAGCATTTGTTAGGAGACAGCACTCTAACTGACTGAGATAAACACAAAAGGTGTGATCTATATTTAAATAGGTGCATTCAAAATGTCGATTATAGATGGGTGATAGCAAGCTACTTGTGTGGCAGAAGGATCATCCATGGAAAAAATATTTTAATCAGTAATTAAATATGAAGTAATAAACTTATAAAAAATTATTTATCAATGGAGAAAATAAAAGGGAAAGCTGCGTACAAACCATCTTTTTTGATGTACTGTGGATATAAACTTTTTCTTGAGTGATGAGAGCTGTTTCTTAATATTGAGTGTATTGCGTATTTGTGTTCTTACAAGTTTATTGAGGTTTATTTTTGAATGGATGCAAATAAATAGGCACTTCTGTGGTACTTCAAATGTCTTTGATCAAATAGAATTTTAAATAAAATAGAGTATTAATTAATTAATATACAATACATTAATTATTTTTAACCCCTCTCCTTTTTCTACCCACTCTTATAGGTATTCAAAATTCAGATATATGTGGCTTCTGTCTTAGTAGCACAATAAAATGCAAATCACTGCCCTTGCTTTTATTATGTTAAATGTCCACCTTTACAATTTTCGTATTTTGAGTCTATTTTGTGTAAGTCTGTAATAAAAATGTATTCTCATGCCATTTTGAATTGTAACTTTAGACAGTGATTAAAGAGGAAAAAAATGCCTGTGTGTTAAGTGCAGTTCCTATAATTAAAGGCTTGTGTTGTGGTATGGAGAAAGAGAAGAAATACAGACTGTGGCACCCAAAATTCAAAGAGAAGATATACTTAAAGTTTCTGGTAATTCAAACCGTGGTCATGGAAGAAACAGTAGAAGAGAAAATTTTGTTCTACATTGCTCTTGCCTGTCTGATTAAGTACCCTGTAGGCACTCTCAGGGATCATTTAAGCCACTAAGAAATTTGGGAGTGGTGGTAGTAAGTTTTGAAGTATCATTCCTGAGGTGCACACCGGTAATGTGTTTCACCAGTCCATTACTAGTGTAGCCAGAGAGATGCGTGTGCACGGCTAGCACTGGTGTTTCGTTATCTACTGTTGGCACTTGGAGGCAGGTGCCCATCCCCATGTGTCCCACAGCCCAGTTATCAGATGTAGGGCTTTGCCTGAGTGTGGTGGGACTGCCTACTCCAGAGGCACCTGGAGGTTTCCCCCCAGAGATAACCAGGGTGCCTGTGGGCAGGTAAGCATCCTGGATGTACTCTGGCTCATGGAATGCTCACTTCTGCCACCTCTCAGGACCACTACTGAGCTTCTGAGATTAACATTTTCCCTGCACTTCAATACATTTAAAAACAGTAAATTAAGAAAGAAAAAAAAAGGTTGCTCTCTCCTACTGCCCATTAAGATGTATGAATTACTCTTTTCTCACTCTGCCATTCTGATTGTGTCAAAGGAATTTAATTTATTAATTAAATTATTAAAAAAAAAAAAACCACAAAACCCCCCAAAAAATCCAATTAAAAAATGGGTAGCCTAAATACCAAGCAGCCAGGAATTGCTGCCAGCTTTTACACATCTTTGAGATCCTGGAAAATGGAAAAGTGAATAAGGAATTAGATCAGTGAAGAATTAAATGAAGGAGAAGTGTTGTCAACCAATGTATTTTTGAAGGCAGTTCTTTTCAAAGGAGGTTAATTTATTATATTAATAATTTATATAATTATAATTTATTAACTAACATTTCCTATTATTGCATATGTAAATATGGATGTGGTTTATATTTGGATATATGCAACCTATCTGGCTCTTCTACAAAGCTTTCAATTTAGTGCTGGGTGATGTTCTGTTTTTAGAAAGGACCACCAATTAAAGCAGATGTGAAGTGGATTAAGAGCTGACTAACAGATCTCAAAACAGCCAATATGAAACTGTTGTTGTCTTAGAAAAGCAACTGAAATGTCTGACTGGTATGACTTAGATTTGGTCAAAATTTACAGGATCAAGAAGATTAAGGTGTTCACAGAACTGTTTATCTACCAAACCTCACAGTACTAGAATGAGAGGGAAGTTAGTATGATATCTTCATAAAATAGAGAAAAGAAAATGCTTTTTTATTCAATGAAAAATAACAATGAAAAATAACTGTAGCCAGAAGAGGCTGTGAGGCATGAAGTACCAGCGTGTTCACAAAAGAATTAGGCAAAAATCTTGCCCCATGAATTCACAAACAGGGAGAAGGGCCAGCAATATACTCCTTCACTTTTCCTATTCTTGTGAATGTGAGTGGAACTGAGCCACCAGTGTGTTCTCCCTAGATAGCCTCTCCCAGTCCTGACAGACCAATGCTGCATTACAGGTCTCATTAACCTAACACAGTAGAAGATATGAAATTTTCTATCAGTAAATGTTTCTAGAGAGATTTCATAAGTATCAGTTCTGATTCTTCTGGTTAATGGATTTAATTTAATTTTACTGATTCTTTTTTTTTTTCCTCCACATAGAATGACTTCTTTTTAGAATTTGCTTTGAATTATTAGTCTTTCTTTTCTTGTTGGCATAAAATATAATAACTGGGTAAGTTTAAATTGCTCCTTTGTCTTGTATTAAAATGACACAAATACTGATTTTAAAATAGCTGTGGTTTTTTAACAATATAATAAAGCTGTGATATTGAATATGTTTTTTAGCAATATAATAAAACTGTCACAGTGAATGTGGTAAAGGAAAAAAGTGGTACCTGACCTCTATCATTTGCTGCACTTCACTGATCAATTCAGGTGTTAGGTAAGCGCAGAGTTGATTGAATTTTGAAAAAAAAAAAAAAAGACATTGAAGATTGATTTAACAATGAGCCAGGTGCATCATGATATTGTTGAGCATTGTGAAAAACCAAAGCTGAAGATATGTAATTGATGTAAAAGAATCAGAGATAGAGTAAACACAGGAAAGAAATACAAGATCTTTGTTCCCCAAATTACGTAGCAATTCACCTACCTTTTGGAGGCAATAGCATGAGAGCAGGTGTGAAAGTTGTACCTTCAATTGCTGTGGTATGTTTTATAGTGACAATGCAAAACACTCCCCAGAAAATAATTTAATTTTTGATTGAGATGTGACTGGCCTGTATCTATATCTGTATTTCGTACCTCCAGTCTGATTGGTCTTGCGGAAAATTCAGGAAAAAACAGTCTGGAATTATTCTAAAACTACTCGTATTAACTACAAGAACATTTAATGACATGATTCAAGTAAAAGCTGATGTTCTTTATTCTTTTATGTTTTCCTTGGAATTTTTTTTTTCCATAACACATTTGTTTATTTATTTTTAAAGAATGAAAGCCCTCTGCCTGCTCTCTTCCTTTGTGTGCTTATACATTCAAACGTCAGCTCATTCTTTGTGGAAAACATAACCATTTGTTTCTAAAAAAACCCTAATTTTAATAATGGAGCTGTAGGATAGAGTTATGTTGGTCAGCAAACAGAAAAATGCCAGGGATAAAAATCTCCTTTCACGATATTTCACCAAAGTTGTTGAAGGTACAGCACTGAAGAATTGAAATTACATCTTCATGAGCATAGCATGCTAATAGTATCCTTCTGACTAAGAATTTTATTGATAAAGCAGCACTAATAGCTGGTTCTTATTTTACTCTTTCTCTTTTCACAAATTCAACAGTCATCATATTTTGGATAAGGAAAAGTAGAAAAACTCTGGCACTTTTAATAAAATACTAAGTTTTTTAGATGTCCATTATAGGTAATAGCTAATGTTTTACTCTTGTCATATGTTCTGCTCTGTACGCATTTAATACAAACTCACATCCTGCAGCCTGCAAGGGGCAAACACTTTTACATTATGTTGCATTCTACTCCAGAACTATTAATGTAATATTAATGTTAAAGTGATGGTTCATGCACAAACATGAGAATGAAGTTCATTGAGGAAAATTATGTATATCTATATATATACAGTATATTTAGAATCACAGGAAATTTAGTTATGGCAGTAGTCTAACTTGTTTGCCCCTAAAACAGCGGTAGTCCTGTTTAAGAATGCTCATGTGAGAAATTGTAAAGTTTGCTGAGTCAGGTAGAAAGGGGTGCATCACAAGTATTTGCTATTTGTTGGAAAACGCTGACTTGTTTCTGTCAAAGTGATTTCCTTACCATAACTTAACATTTTGTAATACCAAACCCATGGCTAACTAATACATTCCAGCCTGAGTGTCCTAAACTTATGTGAGTCAGATTCTCTACAGGGACTTTTGCATATCTATTCAAATTTGGTGACTTTATGAAGACAGATAGCTCTAAACTCATCAGTGTCATCCAGACTTACCTAGCTCCTAGCACTACAGAAGTTTAACAGTAAAACAAACCAGCCTGGTCAAGCTTTAAATACAGATTGCAACAAAAAGTTTACAAGTAAACAATTACAAAACGACCCCTAAATTAAACTTATCAGCAGCCTATCTTTTTCTCATTGCACTTCTTTCTCTAGAAGTCCCAAGACACATCCAAGTTTACGGCTAGAATTTTAGAATTTGCAGCAAGATTTCTCCTTCCTATGTTATCCTCAGTTCTTCCATTTTCTTAAAACAGATTAGGAGGAGATACCCTGAAATTCCCAAAGTAATATGACTTAATAGTACTTTCTTGATGATTAGATATAGTTCAAAAGGGCAAAAAGAAATAAATGGCTGTAGTCTTAAATCACATTTTGCCGTCCTGAAGCTCCATCTTTAAACACTATAGTTCCTACTCATTGTTTGGCTACTGGCTAAACCTGGATGGTCCAGAATCCATAAACCCAGAAGGACTTACTATTTGCCAATGTCAGTTTCTGTACAAGACAGTGAGTTGCTTATATTTTGTAAAGCTTATGAATGTGTCCTCTACTCTGCCCTCATGAGACCCCATCTGGAGTACTGCATCCAGCTCTGGGGCCCCCAGCACAAGAAAGATGTGGACCTGTTAGAGTGAGTCCAGAGCAGGGCCATGAAGATCATCACAGGGCTGAAGCACTTCTCCTATGATGAAGGGAGGAGAGAGCTGTGGATGTTCAGCCTGGAGAAGAGGAGGCTCTGGGAAGACCTCAATGCAGCCTTTCAACACTTAAAGGAGTCTTATAAAAATGATGGAGAGGGACTCTTTACTCGGGTAGATGATGATAGGACAAGGGGCAATAGTTTTAAATTGAATGAGGATAGATTTAGATTAGACTTTAGGAAGAAATCCTTCATTGTGAGGGTGGTGAGGTGCTGGAGCAGGTTGCCCAGAGAAATTGTGGGTGCCCCCTTCCTGGAAGTGTTCAAGGCCAGGCTGGATGGGGCTTTGGGCAACCTGGTCTAGTGGAGGGTGTCCCTGCCCATGGCAGGGAGGTTGGAACTAGATGATTCTTGTGATCCCTTCCAACCCAAACCATTCTGTGATTATGATTTTATGAATTCTGCAGCAGCCACTTTCTAGAGAAGTGGTAGAGACCATGTGCAATGCTTTTGGACATAAACACGTCAGTGGACTCAACATGCTGAAAAAATATCCTCAACACCATCAATTTTCTGTTTTTTTTGAGTTTTATCACATAAGTTCCTTCTTTCATATGTGAAAATACCTTGTCTTTTCTCCTGAGGACAAAAGCTCTTTCAATGACATTACCACCAAAAATCCAAAAGAATTCCAAAGAACTGCCAGCAATGTAACGTGTCACAGGAGACAAAAGAGGTTGAAATAGCAAAATTCCTTTTTCCCCACCTGTGATGATGAAGCATGCAAAGCAACTCATGCCCCATTCAGAGACACTGCAGTTCCTAGACAGAGCGTAGTTGGTGATTATGATTTTGATTAACACTTGTGTATATGTATTTAATTTTCTTCACGTGGCATGTGAGGAGTATGCATAATAATATGTGTGCAGTCCCCTGTGAAGGACCATTTGGCTGAAAAAGGAATAACGTCTTCTACTGGTACCTGATCTACAGTAGGTCCATATCTTCCCATTTGTTGATTTTGAAACTGACAGTAGGAATTATCTGAAAAAGGAAGACTCATTGAAGAAGATGTGCAAAAGGGAATAATACTGGGAAAGATATGCATCATATTTTTGCAAAAGGGATATATTTTGCTGGCAAGAATGAAATGTTTTATTTGCCCTGCTGAGTTACTTCTAGAAGAGACAGAGTTTTACAAATAAACATATCAGCGTCACATCCTTCTTCTTTTAGTTCTGCATAAGATTGTTTCCATGACTATAAAATTCATAAAAATGAATTTATTAAGGGGCATAGCTCTCTTTGAAAAAGGTAAAAAACCCCAAAACTCAAAAATACCCCCAAAATCACAGAAAGATAGGGAGACTGTGGAGTTTCTTCAGTTTGTATCTCTCGGAAGAGTTAAAGTTTAGGAAACTGTGGAGATAAAACGGAATGAAGCCTAGAAATGGCCTGTGGCTTACACCTAGCCACTAGTTACAGAAGTCTTTGAATCCTCCAGACTCTTTCTTTTTTTTTTTTTTTTCCCCCTTGGTTCCCTACACTGCAAAACCCATATCTTTAATATTGCAGTATTCAGTGCTAGTGGGGAACATTCTCAACTCCTTTCAATTGTAAAACATCAAAGGAGAAAGAGAAGTAACACATGGAAAGGTAGATTAATGCCAAAAAGAACAGAAGAACTGAATTCCATAGATTTAGCATGAGTTGTCTTGATGGAACAGAAATACTGGGGGAAAATATGAAGGTTATCTTGGGGAAAATATTATTTAGTATATCTTAAAACAAATAATAAAATTAGGGTAAATAATCTGAAATATACATTTATGCAGCAGAAATTAAGCATCGTTGAGTGACATAAAGCAAAGGTGAATAGCAGCTTAGTCATCAGCTTGCAGTGAGATGAAGCTTCCCCAAATATGCAAATGCTAGCTGCACACAGGACAAAAAGCGTAATATAAATCTGGAAACAGGTGAAACATTGTGTTACTTGATTTCTGGATTTGCAATTCATTTCTGAGTTCCTTATTTTCAGAAAACTATTGACTGAAGGAACTTAGGAGCCTAAGGTGAAAAAGTTGGGGTGGGGGGTGGGGGGGCTGGAGACAGTCAGGATTTCAAGCTACATACTTTGTCAAGAAGATTAAAAATAAAAAATACTGTATATAGCTGAAACATGTAAGTATTATGCAAGGAAAGGAATATTTATCTTCCTGAGTCACTTGTTAAATACTGTAATGAAGTGAAAGGGAAGGTTTAGCTGTAAAGGAAGAAAGGACAAAAGGATAAGAAAGAAACCTCGAACATTTGATTCATTTTATACTGTACAACTGTTAAGCTGCTATTAAAGATATACAAAACAAAGCAAACGCATGAAAGCAAGGATTAATAAGGATTGGAGTTGTATCTTTTCTATGTAGTTCTTGTCTTTACAAATGACATCTTATGTAAAAAAAATAAAAAATCTGCATAAGTACCCTAGTTAAGATTACGTTAAAACCTACAGTCAAAAGAATGTGAAAATCTTTTATTTTACTCATTGATAGTTTAATTTTGTTTCCATATTTAATTTCTTGTGACTGTAGTATCAAGAATTGTTCCAAAGCAATCCAGATTTTTATTTACATTCTTGGCCTAGTTAGGAGAACCTTTTTTTTGTGTTCTTGTATTCGACCTTTGTGATTGTTATTTTTGCCACATTCATGTCGTACTTTGTCAATTGGTTACAGCCTTGTAGAACAGAAAAATTGTATTTGGATCAATGGACAAATATACCCTGAACTGACAAAGACAGAAGGGTTAGAAATGAGTGCTGTGGTAACTCTTCTGGTTCCTTGTCCTGCCTTCAGTCGCCTCAGAGTCACAGGTCTAGAGCTTCAGGTTATCAGGAACCTGATGAAGAGCTATCTCAGAGCCTGCCACATTTTCTGAAACAAGACAAAATAGAATAATGAAGTTTTCAGTTCATGAAGAAGAAACTGTCCTTTTTGTTGTAAATACAGGCTTTTCACATCTCCACACTGAGCTACCACTGCTTTTTGCAGTGCTTTACTGCATCCAGTCTGTATTGTAGGTGTGGGTGGCAGGGACAGGTTGTCAGTAAAACAATATCAATATTACTGTGTTTAAATTAATTTAGCAGCTATCTATGAATTTCGTGTATTTAATGTAATTTACATTTTCATTCACCAAAAATAAACTTTCTTTTCTTTCAGGTACAACTTCCGTGAGTTTTTGTAATAAGTGACAAGAAAACCAAATGCAAAGGAACACAGTACTATTCTAGAATGACAGAATCACAGAATCACAGAGGTTGGAAGGGGTTGGAAAGATCATCTAGTCCAACCCCCCCTGCCAAGGCAGGGCCACCTAGAGCACATCACTCAGGAACACGTCCAGTCGGGTTTTGAATGTCTCCAGAGAAGGAGACTCCACAATCTCTCTGGGCAGCCTGTTCCAGTGCTCTGTCACGCTCACAGTGAAAAAGTTTTTCCTTATATTAACCCGGAACCTCCTAAGCTCCAGCTTGGACCTGTTGTCCCTTGTCTTATCGCTTAATGACATCGAGAAGAGCCTGGCTCCATCTTCCTGACAGTCACCCTTACATATTTCTAAACATTGATGAGGTCACACCTCATCCTCCTCTTCTCCAAGCTAAAGAGACCCAGCTCCCTCAGCCTTTCCTCATAAGGGAGATGTTCCACTCCCTTGATCATCTTAGTGGCTCTGTGCTGGACTCTCTCTAGCAGTTCCCTATCCTTCTTGAGCTGAGGGGCCCAGAACTGGACGCAATACTCCAGATGCGGCCTCACCAATGCAGAACAGAGGGGGAGGAGCACCTCCCTCGACCCACTGACCACATCCCTTCTAATACACCCCAGGATGCCATTGGCCTTCCTGGCCATCAGGGCACATTCCTGGCTCATGGTCATCCCTCTGTCCACCAGGACCCCCAAGTCCCTTTCCCCTACACTGCTCTCCAGCGGGTCAGTCCCCAACCTATACCGACACATGGGATTCTTCTTTCCCAGATGCAAGATGCTACACTTGCCCTTATTGAATTTCATTAGATTCCTCTCTGTCCAGCTCTCCAGCCTATCTAGGTCCCGCTGAATGGCAGTACAACCCTCTGGTGTGTCAGCCACTCCAGAGAAAATAATATAAAGATCAGGTAGAATCTATATTGCAGACTTCAAAGAATATCTCAGTGTGTCTGTGTTTTCCTTCCAAAGGCCCACTGTTAACCTTATTCAGGTTAATAACAAAACCCAAATCAGGCTAAGGAATTTTAATTTCTTGTGCTATTAATACAAAGAGCTACAGTTTTTTTAAGACCAATGATTTTCAAGAATACTACTGTATGCATAGGAAAGCAAAGATTTCTTGCAGCATAATTTAACTGTAGTGGTAAATAAATGGATATTTTAGTTCATTCATTTAGTTTGCCAACTGTGTCCTGGGCTGCATCAAAAGAAGTGTGACCAGCAGGTCAAGGGAGGTGACTCTGTCTCTCTACTTCACTCTTGTGAGACCCCACCTGGGCAACTGCATCCAGCTCTGGGGCCCCCAGTACAGGAAAGACATGGAGATGCTGGAGTGAGTCCAGAGGAGGGCCACAAAGTTGATCAGAGGGCTGGAGCACCTACGAGGACAGGCTGAGGGAGTTGGGTTTGTTCAACCTGGAGAAGAGAAGGCTCCGGGGAGACCTTATAGCAGCTTTCCAGTATCCAAAGAGGCGTACAGAAAAGCTGGTGAGGGGATGTTTATTAGGAAGAGTAGTGACAGGACAACGGGCTAAAAGAAAGGAGATTTAGATTAGATATAAGAAAGAAATTCTTCACTATGAGAGTGGTGAGGCACTTGAACAGGTTACCCAGAGAAGTTGTGGAGGCCCCTTTCCTGAAAGAGTTGAAGGCCAGGTTGGATGGGGCTTTGGGCAACCTGGTCTAGTGTAGGGTGTCCCTGCCCATGGCAGGGGAGTTGGAATTAGATGAGCTTTGAGGTCTCTTCCAACCCAAACCATTCTATGATTCTATAATAGTGCTTCTCTAATTGGTGACCTTTCATTAGGATATCCAAACAGTGTTAGTGAAACTGACACTTTGTGCATGAAAGTCTGAATAAGAAGTCTCATCTTTTAAAAAACTTAGAATACACTCTTTGCCATCTGAATTAGATGACATTGTAACAATAACTATATGATATTTTACAAGGAAAATAGAAAATTTTCTATCATGATCTGAAACTTCCATTTTTCATTTCTTAATGTAGTCATTCCCTCCTGATTTGGACTCAGGACCTTTAGCTTTACACAGTCTGTAATGAAGAGGTTGGGGGAGGAGGGAAAATGAATAACCCCATTCTGATACCTCAGAGATTATTAGATCCAAAGCTAACAGGGGTCAGAGATAGGCAATCTCAACAAGATAGGTATAAAAGGTGTTAGCTTGGTGGAGCTCTATTTAATAGAATATAGCTGTATTTCATAGAATATTTAGAAAATGGAGCAAGGGAACAGTGGGTGAAAATATCAAAGAAATATTGGCAAAACCGTTACTAAATGCTTTTATGCTTTTTACCTTTACTCTTGAAATACTTCAGCTTTTGCTTTGGTCACACAGTCTTCCTTGTACTATTTGACCATCTCCATTTGGGTTCTTATGGTTAGCTATTTTCAGTGCTACTTCTTGTCTGATAGGAATATACTAGCTTTATATAAGCAACATGTCACCCTGGATGGTCAAGAAAGAGACTTAATTTTATTGCCGCATTAGTTCTGTTCAGGATGGTTTTCCGTCTTTTGACTCCTGAAGGTAGTGTGCATATTGGGACAGTTAAGCACAACTCTACTCCTTTAGGCTGCAGGAATTTATCCTGATCTATACCAGTTTGTTTCTCCCATACACCAAAAAGTACCCTTATTCAGAAAGTTCATATGTCACCATGTGTTGTAGTTTAATGCCAGCCAGTATCTGAGCACCACACAGCTCTCTCAGCCATCTCTCCCCAGTGGGATGAGGAGAATGAAAAATGTACACCACTCATGGGTTGAGATAAAGACAGTTTAATAGGGTAACAAAATATTATGATTGTGAAGATGATTATAAACAACAACAAAACAACAAAAAACACCCAACAACAGCAATAATAATGTAAGGCTCTGATAGCAAGTGAATGTCTCCAACATCTGTCTTGAATGAGGGAGTGTTGACCAAGGACAGGACCTGCGGAGGCAGGATGCTGTCTTGGAAGCCCATTCCCCTATTTCAGCAACATGCAGAAAAAGACCCGTCTGCTTCTCATGTGTGTCTGTGAGGCATCATTGCTCGGTCAGCGTGAAGGGAGGGGGCAGTGAGACACCCAAGACGCACACAGCCCACTCATTCCTGAACATTCTGGAACATTCCTGAGCACACACTGTGTCTATGGGAGGAGTGCACGTTGGGTTATGAAAAGGTTAAACAAAAGCTTTCATTATGCACCCGTGACCTGAGGACTACAATTACAAGCACAGGACTTTGCTGGAGCCTTGGGATGATAAAATCTTTCTCTTCCCTCCCTCCCTTCCTCCCTCCCTTTCCCTCTCCCTCTCCCTTTCCCTCTCCCTTTCCCTCTCCCTTTCCGAAATGTTTACTTCTGACAACAGGAGAGAAAACTTTGACCAAACCAACAGTGCAACTGCACAGCAGTTCATTTGCCTGTGATATAGTCTAGTCGATGTTTAAATCAATCTTGACATTGCTTTTCATGGATAGAATTCAGAACGGAGAGCCAAAATTTGATTGATGTTAACAAAATCTATGTTCATAGGCTTCTTTGTTATAATGCAATTTCTTATGTCCTCACAGCAACTTTGAAGTTCTTGTTAAAAAATAAATACATCCCTGTTTCCCCACCTCCCCCCAAACAACAACAAAATCAAAACTAGAATAAAAGTTATTTGTTTAGTTTTGTTTATCTAGTATAGAGGACATTATGAAAACCCTGTCAAAAATTATGTTATGCATATTTACCTCATAACTAGAAGTGTGAAATCACTGTGAAGCAGAAAAAGACAGTGCAGTAGGTAAAACATAGAAAGCTGTGGAACTCACTTTTTCCTGTGCTTTTTAAGTCTTAATTTTCATCAGTGATTGCATATTGGTTGGGAAGAAGAAAATCCTTCTGTCATTATTTTCTTCGAAAATGGTTTTGAAAGCTGTCGCTGTCTAGCATGTGTCCATAACGGTAATGCCACATACGCTCAATTATATAAGGAAACAATGTTCCACAATACCTCTTTCAAAAAATGTTTATATCTTTATTTATCAACCAGTTTCCCTCTAGAAGCCTCAAGTAAAGACTCTAGCTGCAGTATTTAAGAATACAAAGGTGTCTACACTTTTGTGTACACAGACGTACAGACAAAATTCTATTTGTAAATATATGTGCATACACATCTTCACACATAAAGTGTACATCAGTATCACCTATGCATGTATACACATATTTAATACCTCATGCCACCTATCCCAGGCTTTAAAGCATGAATGTCGTGGTTCAGCCCCAGCCGGCAGCCGAGCCCCACGCAGCCGCTCGCTCACCGCCCCGGCAGCAAAACACGGGGCAGAATGAGGCAACAAAAGGGCAAATGGCTTCGAGTTGAGATAACGGCCGTTTAATGGGCCGACAAAGGGAGAGGGGAAATGACAATAGGGCTGCAATAATTATCCCGGGATGTAAACAACCGCGGTAACAAACGCAGTACTTTACCGACCGACGACCCGACAGACCAGACGGACCAGAGGCGCAGCCCGCAGCGAGCCCGTCCCGGAGCAGCCCCGGGCCCCTCCCGGCCAGTCCCTTTATAGGGGCGTGACGTCACGTGGTGTGGAATAGCGGCCGGCCCGGCCCGACTCACCTGGCCCGGGCCTGAGCATTAACCCCGGCCTGGCCAGGGCCGGGACAATGAAGTAAAAAAAGAAGTAAAAAAGGAAACTAAAAATTCAAAATCAATTGTAGAAGACGCATAATTTAAGTTTAATCTTTGATTTACGTAAGTGGACATGAATTGAAATAAATTATGTTCCAGCTATTTACCTCATAAACTTCCCAAAAATATTCATTTGAAAGGAATAAATCTTTCATGATATAATACATATCTGTGAAGTATTAAGGAAAGAGTTCTGACCGCTGATAGTGTGCAATTGTGCGTTTTCATTCTTTTAGTTACAGTTTTCACTCTATTAGCTGTAAACCACCATTTGTAACCAATTAGATGTCTCAGAATGATTTAAAAGATATTTTCTTCTCTTTGTGTGTGCATACTGTAATTTACTATGGATTTGAAAAATGAGTGTAAATGTGCCCTTCAATTTTCTCCTCTCCAGAGTACTGCTACTTTCCAAAGCCTCATGAGGTCAACAGTGTAGCTGCTGTCTTTTTGGTAGCCAGAAGATCTGTATAACTGGATGGTGATGAATACCACAGTGTATTATAAAGAAGCTAATCTCTGAGGGTTTTTTTAACGTTGTGGTTTTATTTTCACTCTCTATTTTCAAGATAACTTAAAATTTTAAGTGTTCCATATAAATTAACTGGGAAATACCTGCTACTGAAATTGAGGGTGTCTGACCATTGTTGACAAGCTTAGTTATTGGTAGGCTCTTAAGACTACCTGTTTAAAATGGTAATCATATTGTCTGTGTACTTTTCTATGACAAAACAAGAAAAAAATAAAAGGAAGGAAAAAAAATCTCTTTTGTATATGACCTATTACTTTTATTATATCAGAATCTTGGAATCTCATTTGAATTTAGTATCCAGGTTCCAAAGGAGAAGAAGCAGACATATTTTCTTTTTAGTTGTTTCTTCAGGAATGCAGTGTTTTCACAGGTTATTCAGAATAAATTGGTGATACAAGTTTGATCTAAATCTCTTTAGGTCCTCAGTAATAATGTTATGATTTTATGTGGTTTATCATACAGATTTTATCACTTTAATATGAAAATGGGTCATTCTCCACTAAACTACTGCCAAAACATGACATTTGTGCTATCACCGTTACCTCTGTAGTGCACTTAAATCTGATTTATGAGAACATTTTGTAGTATGTTTGTCCTTAGGAGTCTCCAAGGAATGAGATAAAGAATACTAATCTGAATTGCTTAAAAAAAAAAAGTGAACAAACAAACAAACAAAAAAATAAACAAAAAAACCCCAACCCAAACAAAAACCCAACCAACAAAAAATCCAAAACACAACCCCAAACCAAATCCAGACTTGTGTGTTTATCACCTACAGATGTAACTTAACAACAAAAATCAGAATTTAACAAGAAAGAGGAGGGAGGGAAGGGAATTCTTTGTTCTGAGATGTTCTTAAAACTGCTAAAAAGAATAGAGAGATGAGACAAGAAATGAAGTGCACCCCTAAGCACCTCACTGCTTTACATAAAAGATAAAGAAACAAAATATGTGAAACTCCAAAAAATAACATAGGTAGATTTTTTATTGACTTCTTGAGTGTTGGTCTTCACCCAGACATGCTTAGATCTGTGCTTTTCCTGCTGGTCTGTTTCCAAAGGAGGCTTTCAGAAATTAAGGCTATCCAGTGAACATTCTAAACACCTGCATTTCCTCAACTCACTAATGGTTTTAGATGGCTTGGGTTTCGACTGCAGAACTAGGGATTGCTGTGAAAGTGAATTAACAGTTGGGGAAAGAAATTTCTATGCTTCATCTGAGCACTGATCTCTTTAATATCAAGGTTATTTAAATAAGTCCCACTTTTTGTAGAAGGAAGCTAATTGTTCAAAATCTCTTGTCATTTGTGAAATGCTAGGTTATTTTGGGGGTGTACTAAATGTTTTCTTTCATTTACTTTAGGGAATGTACCTTCAGGAAAATCTAGCTGAAAGTGTAGAGGCAGGTCTGCGTAAGTTTGATTCTTCCATCTTCAAATGTCATTAAACACTTGAGTTATGATGTCTAAATAGTTTTATCTATCTCCTTTGATAGGCAAGACAATTCAGATATTTACAGTAAAGAATAACTGGATTTTTCTGTAGAAATCTGGAAGCAAAAGGCCGTGCTTAGCTGAGAGGTTTTCTCTTTTGCTTTTTATAGTGTGACTTAGTATCTGTGAAGAATGCAATTTAGAGGTTCTGAGACCATTATAAGTACATAAACAGGTTTTTGTCTTTAAGAATAAATTAGATTTCTTGCTCAGTTAGTATCTACTGTTTAGAATATACAGAACTAACTGCTCTGAACAAATGAGTGTCATATAAGATAAAAAATATACAATGTATCCATGTAGTTTTCAAGATGCTACATATCAAGTAATAAACAACAACAATCTGTTGCAAAACTGAGGTCTTTGTTTAATCCGAGATCTTGTCTTGTCTTCCACAAAAGTCCTTATATTTCTTTCTGTGTGGTTTTAACAAGTATATACTCAGTGTCTTCATCAAACTGCCTTTCCTCCCTTCCAAGAAATTTTGAAAATTATAGTCAGAATGTTTACCATATTGTGTACATCGTTTCATTATGAACTTCACATTGATTTAAGAAAGATATACCTTTTACTTCACAAGCATATAATTCCAGCCTCTGAAGCACAAGAAGTGTACATTACCTAGTAGAAATTCGAACCCTGTAGTAAGGCTCAACATCTTTTTGAATGTTGCCAAATAGGTTGCAGTGACGCAGTTATTATGGAGCTTTAGTCTGCAAATATTTAGTCCTATAATGTGCCCTTATTCCTGCTGCTAGCTTAGATCAATGATCTGAAACATGGAGTACTTTCATTAATATGAATTTATGCATGTTGGGGTCAGATTTCTAAGGTGACATTTAACTTTTTTTCATATTGACATTCTTCACAAGAAGTAGTTGCTCCAATACATCAGAAAGAAACTTTGCAAGGTACCAAGAACAGTTCACTCTTTCTTTAGAATAGAATAGAATAGCGAGTGTCTAGTCTGGTTGAATCTCAATTTGTAATACTAATGCAAAAAGATGTTTTCACAAACTAGGATTGTTCTCTCATATTGTTGCTGAGAAGCTTGTGTCTTTCTGGACCTTTTAAATTGTATTCTTTAACTTTTTTTGTTGTTCAACAGTAAATGAAATAGCGGAAAGAAAAAAAATCTGAAGAAATCCATACATGTCAAAACCAGTACTCACTTCACTGATTCTGACAATTTTTACATAGCTTTCATCAGAATAAGATTCCTAACATCATAATGGACACAAAAATGTGAAATATCTCTGAGTGTATTCTCTTAACAGCAGAAAACTTACCTTAGAAATGGAACTCCTATATTCAAGTCCCTCCATCCATGTCTCACTCAGACAATGAATACCCAAAATCACACAATTACAGTTTGTTTCAGGGTAAATTTCTCTATCTATCTGGCTTCAAATAGAAAGACAGCTGTTTATTCATTGGATCAAGGAGCAAAAATAGGGATTGTCTCGGGGGCTAGCAGACAGACATCATCTAATGTCTGAATGTCCAAGGTTTGGTTCTTGCTCAAATGAATGTTTTAATTATCTGTACAAGGTAGAACAACTCCATCAAGAGAGACTAAGAGAAACTATATCTAATCAAGGTCCCAGCATGTAGCAAATGTTAATTTGCAATGGCATGGATGCATTTAAATGGTTACTAGTAGCAACATCAAGTAGAATCCTTAATTTGCAGTATTGTTAAGGTCAGGATTCATAATTATTTATGGTATAGCAAGCATGTAATTATTTCAATGTATATTCAAATCTGATTACAGACTATGTTTCAAGGATGCAAGTTTTTTTTAATACAATGCAATTACACTAATAAATAAAATAATTAGTATGATGTTCATGCTAATATAGAAAGAATGAATTAATTTTGATTTTCTCGTATTGAATCTTTCTGTTTCTAATGAAAATTCACCTAACCTTATCATGTCAGGAAATTTTTGTGATGGTAAACCTCACTGTTATTCTTCATTCTCCACTCCTCATATCTGCTCAGATACAAGATTGGTGCAGGTAGATTTCTGTTAACTCTTGGAAATAGAAATAATCCTGAACATCTGCTTTTGTAAATGCAGGGTTCATGTCACAACTTTTGTTATTAGCTCTGGGTGAATAACATGAAAAGAAAAACTGTGCACATTGATTAAATTATTCCTACAGCTTTGTTTCAGTGCAGCTCTTGAATGCCTGTACTGTTAAACAGGAATTTCATTTAGCTTTCAGACCAAAAGCATCTTTTGAAAAACAAGCAGATATGAATTCGTTGTCAGTCAAGTGTTTACCAACGTGCTTTAAAGTCTCTGTGGCTTTGTGGTCTCTGCTCTTTGGTGGTGGATGTTGGACATCCTGTGGACATTATAGTTCATCTGAGAAACAGATACGGATTTTTGATCTCCGTGGTATGTGGCAGGTTTGAAATAAGTTCCTAAGTTCGTTCTCTAAGTTATTTCAGAAAAAAAAATGTGCCTTTTTTACTGGTGATAACAGAATCACAGAATCGTAGAGGTTGGAAGGGACCTCGAAAGATCATCTAGTCCAACCCCGCTGCCAAGGCAGGACCACCTAGAGCACATCACACAGGACCGTGTCCAGTTGGGTTTTGAATGTCTGCAGAGAAGGAGACTCCACAACCTCTCTGGGCAGCCTGTTCCAGTGATCAATGCCGTTCCTTCTTCCATTTTGACATATCTTTCCTAATAAGCCTACAGAATTGAATATGATTAAAGATTATTAAAATAATAGGTTTTTTCTCAGGTTTTCTAGAATTAAGCAGATTATGAAAATGTTTCCATCTTGTGAAGCTAAATTTTGGGGTTGCTTTCATAGAATCATAGGATTATATAATGGTTAGGGTTGGAAGTGACCACAAGGATCATCTAGTTTCAATCTCCCTGCCATGGGCAGGGACACCCTCCACTAGACCAGGTTTCCCAAAGCCCCATCCAGCCTGGCCTTGAACACTTCCAGGGATGGGGCCTCCACAGCTTCTCTGGGCAACCTGTTCCAGGGCCTCACTACCCTCAGAGGGAAGAATTTATTTCCAATATCTAACCTAAATCTCCACTCTTTTATTTTAAACTTATTACCCCTTGTCCTGTCACTACACTCCCTAATAAACAGCCCC
>VWZZ01005989.1:110526-156943 GCA_013399095.1 Psophia crepitans | reverse complement strand
GAGCTGGGGGTTGGCCTCTTCTCGCAGATAACTAGTGACAGGACAAGGGGAAATGGCTGCAAGTTGTGCCAGGGAAGGTTCAGGTTGGAGATGAGGAGAAAATTCTTCTCTGAAAGGGTGGTCGGGCATTGGAACGGGTTGCCCAGGGAGGTGGTGGAGTCACCGTCCCTGAGGGTGTTTAAGGAAAGGTTAGATATGGTACTTAGGGACGTGGTTTAGTGGGGAATAGGTGGTGGGGGGATGGTTGGACTAGACGATCCTTGAGGTCACTTCCAACCTTAATGATTCTATTCTATTCTAAATGAGGGGCTGAAGAAAATTAGTCAGGGACCAGTTAGACTGTCCAGCTCATGATAAGAGCTCTTGGCTTCACTTTGTTGTTGCAAAAGTGATTGGCTTACACACTCACTTCAATATTGCAAATACAGAAATAAAGTATTAAACCACCATTTGTTTTCCTGTCCCAATATTGCAGCAGTAACTTAATTATATACTGCACTACAAGGATAAGTGTTCACATTTCAGTTTTTCCATGTGGGGAAGTTTTGGGAAATGTTTATGTTTGTATTGTACCTCAGTGTTAAAAATTTTATTAACAAACACTCCCAAACTTATTTGTTCTCTAGAAAACGTAGAGGATCGCACAGTGTCAGTAAAGTCAAGTATTGACTTGATTTCATTAGCCATATTTTTTCACTTGGGGGTATATTTCAGTTTAGGGATTTTGGTTTTGAATCTGAAGAGGTTTCTCTCAGTGCCCAACCACCCTCTTGGGAGGAGTGTTCTTGATATATGGATTGTTGAGAGCTGTCAAGAACTTTGTATAGAAGATGAAGAGCTGATTTTTCACAGAAGCAGTTTTTTTGAGTCTGTATTTTTAACACCTTATTTTTCAGCCCCTTATTTTTTCATTTTTTCCCTTTTGCTGACTCATGTTTTAGCATAAACCTTCTCTCCCTCCCATTAATTTAGGTCAAGCAATCTGTCGTGGTTCGGCCCCAACCGGCAGCCAAGCCCCACGCAGCTGCTCGCTCACCGCCCCGACAGCAAAACACGGGGCAGAGTGAGGCAACAAAAGGGCAAATGGCTTCGAGTTGAGATAACGGCCGTTTAATGGGCCGACAAAGGGAAAGGGAAAATGACAATAGGGCCACAGTAGTTATCCCGGGATGTAAACAATCGCGGTAACAAATGAAGTACTTTACCGACCGACGACCCGACGGACTCAACGACCAGACGGACCCGATGACCAGCCCACAGCAAGATCATCCCGGAGCAGCCCCAGGCCCCTCCCAGCCAGCCCCTTTATAGGGGCGTGACGTCACGTGGTGTGGAATAGCGGCCGGCCCGGCCCGGCTCACCTGGCCCGGGCCTGAGCATTAACGCCGGCCTGGCCACAGCCAGGACACAATCTTTTATCCTTCACTGAGCTTTTGGCTTCTTTGCAACTTTATAATTTTCATTTGCTTTTCCTGGTAATTTCTTTTAGAGCCTTTTTAAGTATTTTATATGAATGTTTTTTGAGTCTATTGTTTTTCTTACTGCTATCTACCTCTCCTTGATCACTGTGACCAACCACTTTCATTTCAGCTTCTTTTGTGTGTTTCTGGATAAGTTTGAATTTAAAGGTCCTTTTTCTCCAAGTTTATTTGAAGCAGCACTCATTAACACTGTTAGACACTACCTTTCAGCTCTGATCCATCAATTATCACTCTTTAATAACTGGCTTTCCTCATTCCCTACATTTTATCACCTTTCTTGAAATTTCCTATATTCACTCATCATTTCTTTTGCTGTCTTGTGAGAACCAGTTTTCTCTTAAACTTTATTACTTTTTTTTCCCCCATAAGAATACTACTACCATTTTTCTCTTCCAAGTTTTTCCTTCCTGAAGATTTGTTTTCCTTCAGACAAAAGACCCCTAACTTACTTTCTGTAACATCTTTTGTTTTGGGACTTAAACATTCTCCTGACTTTATCTTGCATAAACCTTCCTCCAGGCTTTGTTTCCGAGAAATCTTACTTCTTATGGTCTTCATGAAATTTTTCAAGTAATTCCTTGCTTGAATTATCAGGTGTATTGAATGTAAATGGAAAAAGCAATGTTTCACACATTTTTTGCTCTTGTCTGGCCAGATTCTGTTACCTTGTCTCAGCAGTCAAGAAAGAAACAGATGGATGCTGACCATCTCCCAGACAGCATTGGACAGATTCTGTGCTGGCTTTCTGCAAATACATCTTATTATTTTCACATAGTACTACAAATTCCTTACCCAAAAGCTAGATAAACTTTACTCCTGCATGTTTGTTTACTAGAAAATCAAGACTTAATGGAAAGGTCCGAACAGCCATGAAGTGTTTTTCATCACTTTGCAATCTCGAGCTCTCCTCCATCCACACAGTAGCAAAGAAGGGTTGTGAGGGGTACAGCTCGCTGCAGCAAGTCAAATCTTAAAGTACTTGAGAAAACTGTGTCAATGAATATTTTTTCTAAAGTTTCTATGTGCAAAAACCAGACTAAAGTTGTGTGAACTGTTTGCTTTAGGAGATGAAGAATTATAATTGCAATGTTTCATTCTTGCTACTTTGAATTTGACAACCATGACAAGATTTTGCTTCTATCGTGATGGTTGGGTGAACAGCATTAACTCTAGAGGTAACCTTAGGCCAGTTTCTTACTCCAGGTCTTGAAAGCTGAAAGCAGATTTAATGATGCTCAAAACTGGGAATAGATGAAGAGTGCAAACACTAGGCATGGCACTTTGGCTCCTTCTAAATGAGGAAAGGCACTTACTCAGAATCTACAGAACATTAAGAAAGAAATTCAGATAATTTACGTTTTTTTTTCCGTACCATTGACAGGTTCCAGGCAGTGTTGCAGAACATTTCTTTGGTATTGATTGGTTGTAAATTATTCATGCTACTATTTCTACTGTCGAAACTGTTTGCTCTATAATGTGCTGTTTGCTTTCTGTACAATGGACATGAATTGTCTACCTGATTAAAAACTTATTGAAGATAACAGTCTGTGGATCAGAACCTGCTGCACCACCTAAAATAAATCCAAGCCAAACTACAGCTTCCCCTCCACAAAAAAACCTCTGCGTTGATGGTGTTTGAAACACGATAGACTGACAGAAACTTACACAGAAGGACATATATTATTTAGCTTTTTAACTCAAAATTTAAGCAAAAATTTTCATTAAACTATCACATATTTTCTATAAGTCCACTTTTTCTTCCTATATGCAAAATTATTCCTCAGGACCACATATAAATAATTCACTATGCCTAACAGACAATTTTCTCTTGACTATGTTACAAAGGGGCTAGTAGACCTGAATCTGCACATAGTAGAGCATCAAAGGTCTTAATTGCAATCCTTATAGTTTTCCTAGTATCCCTTCTTTCTACTGTAGGTAGTAGTTAGGTTTCAAAACAGCTTTTGAGCTTTGCTTTGCTGAGTCATTTACAGTATAGAATTGTCTATTACCTGCTCAATGCTTGCCAAAACAGATGCATTTCCTTTAATTCCCATGGGTCTTAGCTTGCTTATGTCATGTGTGAATTTTTTTCTTGTGTTGCAGTGTTTTATTAAACTTAATTCACTGGAGGTGCTTGAAAGGTAGTTCAATCCATTAAAACTGGGTTCCAGATCTCAGTATGAATATGCCTGTGCATCTGTTCTTCAGTGGTTTGTTCTGAATGCGGCAGACTGATTACCAGCATTGGTTTTCAATTCAGAAGTCTCCTTTAAGTAAATAACATCTGTCCTCCTGCAGAATAGACCCTTGGCCATCATCACATTTTGTGTATGATGGCAAAGGATGCCTGTCTCATTCATCCTCTGAACTGCCCCAGAGGAAGTGTATGGTGTGCATCTTGGTTGAGGAAAAAATAAATAAATGAGGAATTCAGTCTGCTGGGTTTCTTCATTCTTATCCCCAACCTTTTCCCCAACTTGCTGTATGAGACAAAGAAAAAGATCTTAGTCCTGGATGCATATTGAAGCCTCTCTCTGAGTAACATTTTCTTCAGAGTTACAGCAAAGACGTGCAGTCTTCCTTCATTCTTCTTATTTTGTGGAAAGAAGAGTGCATTTTCTTAGGTACTGGCATATTTTTCATCTCTCCTTAGACTCTTAAATGGCCCAAGGTCAAAAGGAAAGTTTGCCAGTAGCTCTACAGCAATCTGTGCAGAAATTACAGTCTCCATCAGTGGTAAAACTTCTTTTGTGTAGGATTAATTAACAAAAGAAACCTGAACCAGAATGCAAGTCCCTCTGTGTGCACTGTAGGTAACACCAGGTTCCAAACAATACAATTTCAGCATATAATTGCAATGTTACCATCACCGTTTGTTGCACATCTTAAATCTGTTTACAAGCATATTTGATTTGATATTATACTAAGAGGAATTATAAAGAATACATAAAGTAATTTTACTAAGGCTGTGCTTAAAATAATTTACACTGATTAAAGTTAGATTTAAAAGTTCCACTTAGTGCGTTCTTTTGCATTTTAAACCAGAGATCTATAATTATATTGTAATGTAATTTTAGCAGTAAAGAGTAAACTTGGTAAAGTTGCTCTTCAGTTTTATGTAAGAAAAATGTCTGAAACTCAACTAGTTGTTTATCCAGAAGTTAGTACATGTCATTATACTTCAGCTTTTTTGACAGGGAGTTTTCCTACAGGCTGCAGTTCTTCAGATGGAGTTGAAAATCTCTCTAGAAATATTCTATAGTTTTTCAAGAAATTTTTATAAGGGTCTGAATATTACAGAATTTTGCAAATTCAAGTGTAATTAAATAAATTTTTGTTTTACATCAAGTTTAACTGTTCTGCCTACATAGCAGAACGAGGGAGAAAATGGTGAAAGGGATCTTAATGTACTGTCCTGGGTAAAGAAAGAGAAGTGGCTACAATAACATTTGATTTTGGATGAGGAGGACAGTTTGGAAGTAAATATTCTGATCTTCCCTACCCAGTGACATATAATTTCTGTGACAGAGTGGTGTTAGAGCACACAAACTGGATCTACTCTTGATGAAACTAAAGCGCGTGCTAAAAGTGCATGCTGTGCACCAGCCAATATTGGGATATTGAGCCCATGAGATGAGATCAGAGCTGCTCTGAAATGAATCACATCACCCCAAACTCATATGAAGCAGACACTTCATCAACACCATCTGGTTTCCTGTATAGGCTTGATGATGTCGTACCTTGCTATCAAATAAAGTAGCTAAGCCCTTAGCTTTTATGTTTCTTATTTGTAAAAACCAAGTCCCTACCCAGCACTACCCTGTGAAGATAAAACCATTAAAATTTGAAAGTCACTCAGGCGAGGAGTTAACAAGGTCCTCATAGACACCGTGCTGCAGCTTTATGTTCAGAACCGTTCACTAATGCCTTTTTCTTTCCAGGGCAGTGTCCCGGGCCTGTCGCTCTGCTGACAGAGTCCATGTCCCATAAGACTGTTGTGGAGCCTTGACTGCATTCTGCAGGAGAAGGCATATGATCCTACCTTTCCAGAAATTTTTTCCTTGCTTCTTATTTTGATTCAATGTAAAATTATTACACTGAATTTAAGAAATCAGGAAATCCAAGGATCAAGAACACATATTGGTTTTGTGAAGAGCTGGGACCTCTAGTTGACAAGAAAAACAGCTTTTCTCGGGGAGCGAGAAGAAGAGGAGTAAAGTAATTCTCTATGTGTAAAGTCAGTGAGGTACTTGTTTTCAAGCCCATCAAGAATGAGCTTAATTTAAAAAAATATCTGAGAGAGAGGCTATCTCTCTCTCAGCTCTTTTCTGATATGATGGCATATTTATAAACTGCTTTTCTGTGTTTCTCTTACTGAAATAAGAATAATTTAATAAAAGATTTACTGAGTACAAGCTCTCAGAAGAAATTGGTCTCATCAGTATGTTAACTCTAGGCCACAAGGGTAAAGAAATAATTCCATACACATTAAAATTTCTGAGAATTTGAGGAGGGGACAAAATGAATCTCTAGAAGACTCAGAAATGAAAGGCACAGGAATCACATAAATTCCTGGCACTTCTAGCAAAGTGCTATGATTGTTTTCAGTGTTTCATTAAAAGATGATGTGTTGTGTGCTTTGGTTTCTGGTTTTATATTTATTTATTTATTTATTTTTGTCCCACAGAGCAACAATCTTACTATAGAGACAGATAAGTCCATGGGAAGAGAAAGAAAGAAGAAAGAAATTCCTCTTTGATTTCCAAAAACTTCTTCAGGGACAAAGATTGGGGATTGCCCACAGATTTTCAGGACTTTTTTTTTTGACAATTGAATTTTACAAGTGTCAGGGAGAATAAGATTTGGAACAGGTAAATATTTTGTTGCTAATCTCTTTAAGCTTTAATAAGTATCTAAAGATTAATGCAATATCAATAAAAGAAGAGCTAATGGAGCAAATGATAGGTTAGCACAGTTGGTAATTGTGTGATTGGGTAAATACTTCGATCACTATACTCTAGCATGCAAAAACATGAGCTTAAATTGCATTTTCTTACATTTAAGTTCTGCATGAGGAATACGTTACATGATTCTGTATGTAATTTCATTAAATTTCCAGGATATTAATCTACTTACAGGGCTAAAATGAGGGTAGAGGATTCAGAAGCATATTTTTCAGAGCACCTTCGAAGATAGCATTGTATCAGTGCTCAGGTTTTCATCACACTTCAGCTCCACAACCCCTGTGTTTTTTACTTTCCTTAGACATTGTAAAAAGTACCTTAAGAGACCATAAAGTCTCTTCTGAATTCTTTTTACTTCTCCTTTCTCTTGAAAGTCCTAAAAATCTCAGAGCTGGAATTGAACTGAAAAGAGTAGAGCTTCAACTCTCAAAATAAGATAACCATATGAAGCGGCATCGACTGTATTTAAATATTCAGTCTTCTGGTTAGTCATTTCCCTGTTAAAGACCTTCACGCTCCAAGAATGTAACCCTGGTGTCAAAGGAATGAAAGGACACATTTTTATTATTATTTTCCCTATATTTAGCTCATAGCAGTCTTTTTTAAAATTCCTCTTGACACCTCTCTTGGCCTGTAGGAGCGGCTGTTCTCTCTGACATCAGTTATTCTCTCTGATATGTGTAAAACTCTACGCACCTCAACACAAACCCCTAGTTGTGCAGTCTTCATTATTGATGGTGAAGCTTACGTTGCAGTCATTGACTATTTCTTGTCAAGACATGATGAAATTACCTTTGAAGCATGACGCTCATGGGATGGTGCTGTAGTTTTGATAATACAGGGCTCAGCACGCACTGCAAAATCTGAATGTGGATGTTATCTATGTGGATCACCTTGCTGCTGTGCTACTGTATCCTGAGGCAAGGAGTAAGTAGCTGGCTTGTATTGTTTGTACAGACTGGAGGCACTGTAGTATAGGTGCAGCCAAAATTATGCTACTTTCTAATGCAAAATGTGTTTGCATACAGCAAAATAAGATCTAGAAGTACTCGCTGGGCTATTTCAGTGGCTAAAGCAAGCTGGTCACATGGAAATAGGGTGGAAGACAAACTTGTTTTTATTACTGATTACTGCCACTACTTATATCATGCCTGATGACAAAGGCTAAGGGAGATGCAGGAGATGATGAGGGTAAATTATACATGAGCACCTTGGCAAGAAAAGGTACTAAAAAGAGATTCCCTTGTGGTAAATTCTTGGAAGCTCTCTTCATATAAACAACAGAGTACTGGTTTCAAGTTAATGAAAGCTTGCCCAAATTTAGTGCACTAGGGTAAGTGGCAAGCAGGAGTGGAAAATATATCAAGTGAGAAAAAAAAATCACTTTGATATCTCTTTTTGTCATGCCCCATCCGTTACTCCCCCTTCTCACCCAGGTTCTTTCATGTCAATGGATTTGTTCTTACCATAGTCATCCACAAAATTATTATGGATGTGCTCCTTGGCAGTAAAAAGCATCTTGCAAAAGACTTCCCAGTCTGCAGAACTTTTTCCATAACATTCCTGGGTGCCTTATTTATTTCTCATCTACCCATTGAAACATTTACAAGAACAGCTCTATTAAATTTGCACTGGTATGCCATTCAATTAGAGGAAAACTTCTTAAATATTGCTCTAAAGGTGATTTTGGGAAATATAAGACTGTTACTATAGTTGTTCAGGGTATTTTCAGAGGCAGATAGCACTATACAGTATTACTGCCTGCAAGTAATAATCTAAATGAAGACAAAAGAAAACAAAACCAAAACCCAAACAGCTAGAGAGAACCTTTTGTATTGGAAAACCTTCCTCAAAATAAAGGATGTCATTTAATAAATGGAATAAAAATTGGAAGTAAAGTTTATGTATATTTGTATAGCAAATTTCCGTTTTTAGGACAATCTTAATGAAAAACTTGCTAGTTTATACAATATGCAGGAGGAAAAAAAAACAAAACACAAAGCTGAGTTAGATTACTTCATTAATTTTCCAAAACAGATTTTGAAATTAAATCTGGAGAGATTTTTTAAAAGGGAACAGTATTTATAGAGCTTATTTTGTCTGTGCAAAAAGCTAACATATTTTATTGTTTCTTAGCTGTTCTCAGAACATAGTCAGCAAAGCTCAGAGGATCTATGTTAGTAATATGCGCTTTGGGTCAAACCAATTTGATTCATCTTAACTTGAAACATTTACTTTAGTATACAATTTCTAATGGTGAATGTACTTGTATCAGAAGGGCAGCTTGCAGTAGAAACTAAAAATAATAGCTTTTATGACAATTCAATTGCAACAGATTTTCCAAATCCTATAGTTAATATATTGGATCACAGAAAATGACAGTAATAGGTTCCTTGCCTCCATTTTTATAGAAAACTCTGCATATAATTCTGTGATAAAATGAAGGAAACAAAAAAATTCAGCAAGAGCTAAACCAGATTTGACAGGACACTGACCTTTTGAGAACAAGTTTCAAAGAATACATGGATTTTTTTTAATGATTATTATTATTATTTGTGTAGGGGTGGGGTGGAAGGTTTATTTTTAAATGGACTTTTAAAAGGGCAAAGATACAATTGAAGATAGGTATGCTTCGCTTTCACTGCTGCTCCAGAATCCACTTAGACAGATATGTGTCTATGTATGAACCAGAAGACCACCAGGTCTTCAGGTTCATTTCAAATATAGATGAGTCTTAGCAGTACAACTGTTTTCAGAAGGATGTTGATGAATGAAGATTTTATTATACAAACCGTGTTTGAGTACTTAGTTTATCAAACATGAATTCTAGTCTCATTTAGCTTTAAAAGGGCAAATTGTCACCAACTCTGGCTAAAGGTTTAGAAAGATAGGCTATCCAAATTTACTGCATTGCATTCATGGTTACTCACTGACATTCACCAAGGTACATCTGCATGGTTTCTACACTCCAGACTTTTGAGGATATTGAAGAAATGGCAATATGTCCTAAGCATCATCTAAAACTAGAAAGAAATAGGAATATACTGTCAGTATGCTGTGCCAGTCTGTGATCCTTCCCTTGATGATTCATTTCCATGTGAGCAAGAAGTGATCATGAAGAATAGGGCTGACAAGAACAGAAGGTTTTCTCAAAGAAACTGTAATGAGGATAGGTATGGATGTGGCTGAATAAGTCCGGGAATGAAAACACAGGTCCAGTATAAGGAACTCTGCTTAATACAAATGCTACCATACCGTCCTCTGTTTCACATCTCAGAAGGACTGAAGGTCTCACAGATGAGGCACTGTAAGAGGCACCACAAAGACATCCTCAGCAGACACCACAATAACTACAAGAACATCTCTAGCACATGTTTATAAACTTCACATGACATATAGGCATGCCACAATCTAGCTCAGTCTGGGTGTGGTGTGACTCCTAAAAATATTCCTTGAAACCAAGAAAAATTATGCAGAAACCTCTGCCACAAAGGGAATAAAGAAGGTCTTTAGATACTGTAAGGGGAAGGAAGTGAATCTCTTCATTCTGAAACAGAACATACCTAGAAAGTGTTTTGATTGTGTTACTGTCCTTGTTTGTTAGAACTCAGACTGAGTCCCTCATCTGATTCACACACAAGTAGGGAATGGAGCATCCTGACTGCCAAGGAAAGGGTTGCCTCCATAAGCTAGTACTGCTATGATGAAGACTTATGTGAAATAATTTCCCTAGTGGCAAAATGTATTTAAACATGGCAAATCCTTTGCACTTGTCCCGTCCCACTCGGTGGGTGTAAGGGACAGGTAATTTTTAATTCACTGTGCGGTAATCAGGAGTAACGACAATTACTCTAGAGGTTTAAACAAACTACAAATTTACTTAAAACTCATCAGAACTACAAAAGATAGAGGCTTGGCAAGGGTTATAACAACACTTTTAACTTTATAACTCAGTGGAATCGCAAGAGACAGCGGCTTAGCAAAACTTGTGACGAGATTACCTTGGTGTGCCGAGAATGAAGTTAGAGACAAAGAGAGAGAAAAGGAAAGAGAAAGAAAGATAAGATAAGAGATATCACCATCCTGGGTCCAGCGGCATTCTCTGCTGTGAGTTGTGGTCCTCAGGTGGCGGGCGCGCACCAAAAGCATGTTTTCCCCTTTTTATAACCCGAAGTGCCCGGCCCATAGGTGGGGGTTTGTCATCACTGAGCAGTCACAGTATGAGCTCAGGAATGTTCCAGAAATGAGTCAGTGGGCTATGGGGGTCTTGGGGGGGTCTCACTGTTGTTCCCCCCACTTCGGGGCTGGGTGCGTTACGGCCCCTCACAAGCACACACACACACAGGAGGCAGATGGGCTTTGTCAGGGTGTTTCAGGGAGAGGGGAAGGGGCTCACAGGATGGCATCCTGCCTCCTGCAGGCTCTGTCCTTGGTCAAGACAGATGTGTGCCACATTCCCTCGTTATCAGTCCATCCCTGCTTGTGTCAAGACGAATGTTTGGGACATTCAATTGCTATCGGAGCCTCACAGCACTATAGGGGGACTCACACTCCAGCACTTTGCTAGTAACCTGTTATTGGAAGTAGAGCCTTCCCTGCTGTTACTGTATTATTATTTCTAAATGTGCTCAGACGTGATGATGTTGTCAACTTTACAGTTTGTTTCATT
Source organism: Psophia crepitans (assembly GCA_013399095.1). Lineage (NCBI taxonomy): Eukaryota > Metazoa > Chordata > Aves > Gruiformes > Psophiidae > Psophia > Psophia crepitans. Next base: position 145,826 of record VWZZ01005989.1, on the reverse strand, counting down.
GTGGGTCCAGAGATTTATGCTGTCATCCTCTATTTCAGGAAACAATCAAACAAGAGAGGAACAAACTCTGTACCAGAAATTACTGACCATGTTTAGAAGTAAAAGGTAGAAACTGTGAAGCCCTTTTTCTCTTCTCCTTGTGCAAGTGCAGAATTAGAAAGGAAGGTAGGAGGAGAGGACAAGGTTTTCTATGTATAGCTGTGTGGGAAAACAATCTATATTCTTAATCTAACCATTATACTTTTTTGATGAAAGAAAACTAAAATTTAATATTGTCCTGGTTTTGGCAGGGATAGAGTTAATTTTATTTCTAGCAGCTGGTGGAGTGTGGTGTTTTATACTTAGGATAAGAATAATATTTATAACCCAGTGATGTTTTCACTTGTTACTAAGCAGCCGAAGACTTTTCAGCTTCTTACACTCTTCTGCCAACAAGAAGGTAGGGGATGTCCAAGAAGTTTCTGGTCATTCTGATTCTCATTCTTGTTCTTTCTCTTGTTCTTGTTGTTCTTGTGGTCGTTGCTGCTGTTCTTTGTTTTGGGTTTGGTTTTGTTTTTCTTTTTTCCTTCCCTATTAAATTGTCTTTATCCAAACTTATGAGGGTTTTTTTTCCCTTTTCCATTGTCAGTTCTCTCCCCCACGCCATTGGGAGGGCATGAGTGAGCAAACTGCTGTGTGGGTATTTTAGCTGCCTGCCAGGTTAAACCATAACGAACATAATGAATTCAATAAAATGCATTTTGATTTTCCCCAAACAAGCTAAGAAATAGACAACTTTTTTATTGAAAAAAAAAAGTTTAACAATATATTTACTGACAGAAAATAATTTTAATATCTTTAAAGCAACAAGATTATATTTCAATGTTAACGCTTTATAGTACCAATATAGACCTTTCTTACCCATATTAGATGGATGTCTTCCCTCTGTTTATTTTTTGATTACTCTATTTCCTGTTCAGCTATCTGACTCTGTCACTTTCCTAATGTGATCAGAACCAACCTACAGATAACCTTCATTACCCTCAAAGAAGCCAAACTGAGACCTACTGAAATACATGCAATGGCAACTGTGATCACAGATCACATCTTGTCTTTGTTTAACCTTCACATACAGAAAGCTATCCTCATATTGACATCATTAATATTTCTCCAGGGAAGTATGGGGCAATATGTGCTTAAAGAAGTGTTTTCTCGTTGAGTTTGAAACATGCCATTTGTAGTAAACCAGCATGCCTTTATTTGTCCCTAGTTTTGTTACGTGTAATTGTCGTCATCTTTCTTCCCTGCCTCCCCCACTCAGTTTTTAGTCATTTTGAAATCCATTCATTGTTTCTTTATGAAGTTCCAACAAGATATACCAAAGGAAATTTCAAAAATATGGCCAATATACATGTATAAAATTTATATTTAAAATTCATTTAAAATGTAACGTAGAATATAATATAGGATAAAAACAAGAATCTTTTTAAATAAAATTCATTCTATTTTCCCCTTTCTATTTATTCAAAATACTTTTGAGTGCAAAAATATTCCAGCCACTCTGGGTGCTAAAACTGACATACAATAACCTCAGCATACCTGTAAGAAGAGGGATGGGAACATTGATATTCTCCTCTTGGGAGAGTCTTTTTTTTTTCTGACTGTGTGTCCAGGAGTCAGTTTTGGTTTGTGACTGTATCTGAGGCCAGACTTTTCCTACGTGAAGTGCCAATGTGGTCCAAGAGATCTGCACAAGACAGGTCAGGTAAAGCAGGTTTTCCTATCCCAGATCTAATTGTGATTACATCAGACTGGAGCTGACTCCAGAAGAGAGTTGCCCCATGGAGGGATTGGCACACAGCATCTGTTGGGAGTTACGTCTCCGCAAGTGTCAAGCTGAAAGGAGGTTGTGGTGAGCTGGGGATCGGCCTCTTCTCACAGATAACTAGCGACAGAACTAGGGGGAACGGCTGCAAGTTGTGCCAGGGGAGGTTCAGGTTGGAGATGAGGAGAAGTTTCTTCTCAGAAAGGGTGGTCGGGCATTGGAACAGGTTGCCCAGGGAGGTGGTGGAGTCAGCGTCCCCGGGGGTATTTAAGGAAAGGTTAGACGTGATACTTAGGGACATGGTTTAGTGGGTAATAGGGGAGGGGAGGGGAACGGTTGGACTAGATGATCCTGGAGGTCTCTTCCAACCTTAATGATTCTATGATTCTATGATAAGCTCATAATTTCCTCAAGCACCATACAACACAGAAACAGCCGGCATAAAGTTACCCTGAAGTAGTTCAAGTGCATTTCTGCTAATAAATCGGGCTGAACTTGTGCTAAATGTGCATTTAAAGAACAGTGTATCCACTGCCAGCACTGGAGATATCAGTCCTGTTATTTATTAGAATTAATGTCAAGTCCACAAACAGAAGAGTTTCATTTCTTTGACAAATGATGTCTGTCTTTTGTAGCTTGTTGTGATATATGATGAATGGAAAGCTAACTTAAAAACAAAGTTATGGTGTCCTTGTTATTTCCAACATACTCAAAAAAACTATCACAGAAACAACATGTATACCATGAATTGGTATATAAATTAATATTGATATAAATTAAAAATGCCTCAACTATGTAAACACTTAACCACAGTTGTAACTTTCCTCTTAGAATGAATGCTAGGAAGTGTTAATTTTATCAGTGATAATACTAATTTATCTGTATTTGTGGTGCCATAACCAAAATGCTTTTTAAGCAAATCCTGAAACTGAAAATGCAATTGATTTGTGACCTAGAAAAGGTAGTAGGTCTCGAGGAAACAGAAAAAGATCACTCTTTCATATGCATTTATTTTTTAAGCAGTTTGGGGTTCTGCAGAAGATGAAATATGAAAGTTTAATTTTTTAATTCCTTTACTGATGCTAGTTGATCAGTATGACAATTACCTTAGTTGTTTTGTCCAGTTTTCTAGTGTCTGTAGCTCAGAAATACAGACTATAATGTTGTTTTATACAAAAAACTCAAAAGCATAAAATCAATGATACGTAAGGAATATAATGAAGGTCAAATTAAGCCTGTAAACATTTAGCAACGAAATAAATTCAGAATTGTAATTTATGACATTTCAGGACTGCAAAGCAATATAAAGAGAAATACCAACAGAAACAGCACAGAATATATTTACATATTATAAAATGTATATTTGTTTTGAAATATATATTTCCTGAAGAGTTATGAAATATAAATATGTATATGTACATAAACATGGTTCTCAAATGAATTTTTTGTGTGTTTTTCTTCCTGATAAGTAACCTTCCAGTACCTAAAGGCGGCCTACAAGAAACTTGGAGAGGGGCTGTTTAGAAGGGTTGTAGTGACAGGACAAGGGGTAATAGGTTTAAACTAAAAGAAGGGAGATTTAGATTAGGAAGAAATTCTTTACTCTGAGGATGGTGAGGCACTGGCACAGGTTGCCCAGAGAGTTAGGGCCAGTTCTTAACATTTTCATAAATTAGTTGGATGTAGGACTAGAAGGTGTTCTAAGCAAGTTTGCAAATGACACTAAATTGGGAGGAGCTCCTCAATTGGCTGACAGGTCGGATCCAAAGAGTTATAGTAAATGGGGTTACATCCAGCTGGCGACCAGTGACTCATGGGGGTTCTATAGGGCTTTATTATAGGGTCAGTTCTTTTGAATGCTTCCATAAATGCCTCGGATGTAGGGCTAGAAGGTGTTGTAAGCAAGTCTGCAGATGACACTAAATTGGGACGACCTGTTGACCCTCTTGAGGGTGGAGAAGCCTTGCAGAGAGATCTGAACAAATTAGAGAACTGGGCAGTCACCAACCATATGACGTTTAACATGAGCAAGTGCCGGGTTCTGCCCCTGGGCAGGGGCAGCCCTGGCTGTACGTACAGACTGGGTAATGAGATGCTGGAGAGCAGCCGTGCTGAGAGGGACTTGGAGATCTGGGTTGACAGCAAGTTGAACATGAGTCAACAGTGTGCCCAGGCTGCCAGGAAGGGCAACCGTGTCCTGGGGTTTATCAAGCATGGCATTGCCAGACGCCCTGGGGAAGTGATTGTCCCACTCTGCACTGCGCTGGTGCAGCCTCACCTCGAGTACTGGGTGCAATTTTGGACGCCACAGTACAAAAAGGACATAAAACTATTGGAAAGTGTCCAAAGGAGGGCAACAAAGATGGTGAAGGGTCTAGAGGGGAAGACGTATGAGGAGAGGCTGAAGTCCCTTGGCTTGTTCAGCTTAGAGGAGACTGAGGGCAGACCTCATGGCAGCCTACAGCTTCCTCCTGAGGGGGAGCGAAGGGACAGGCACTGATCTCGTCTCTCTGGTGACCAGCGATAGAACCTGAGGGAACAGCATTAAGCTGCAACAGGGGAGGGTTAGGTTGGAGATCAGGAAAAGATTCTTCACCAAGAGGGTGGTCAGGCACTGGAACAGGCTCCTCAGGGAAGTGGTCAAAGCACCAAGCTTGGCTGAGTTCAGGAAGTGTCTGGACAATGCTCTCAGTCATCTGCTCTGATTGGGCTTGTCCTGTGTGGAGCCAGGAGTTGGACTCGATGATCCTTATGGGCCCCTTCCAACTCAGGATATTCCATGATTCTGTGATTCCCCCTCCTTGGAAGTGCTCAAGTCCAGGTTGGATGGGGCTCTGAACAACCTGGTATAGTGGAGGGTCTCCCTGTCCACAGTAGGGAGTTTGGAACTAGATAATCTTTGAGGTCCCTTCCAATCCAAATCATTATGTCATGATGTGATTCTGTTCATTTCACTGTGGACCATTTGTGTCTACTACGCCAAATATCAACAAAAAGCACGAAGTATTCCACTTAGAGAATTTTTCAAATTTTAAGGGGGAAAAGAAATTGTTCATCTGCGCCTTTGGCTTCTTTAGAAAGTTTTTCCTTATTATTTTATAGTCTCTGAAAGACCAACTAAAATGTCAGTGTATATCAGGTATAATATAGCTGCTGCACTGTTCATTATTTAAAATTTTGTACTTAATGAAGAGCCTATATTGAAGTCTACTGCAAGTGTGACTACAAATATAAAAATGGTCATTTATGTGCCCTTCCCAGTATATTCCATTTGGATTTTATTTTGTATGATGTAGATTACTTACATGAAGTTCTTCTTAAAAGGAAATAGAGGGGCTTTCTGGGTTGATTTTGTTTTACACACTATATTTTAAAGAGGCTACAGTGTCATTGATATCTGTTTTACTGTAGAGATGAGTAGTCCCTTTATAGATGAGAATTGTTTCATTCTGCTTTTTTCATTTCTTCGAGTACTCATATTGGCTGTATCCAATAGTATTTTCATAACCACCAGTATTTTTACATGATTGCAAGTGATTGAATGATCAGAAGTAACATGTAACAGTGAAGCATAGTAAATGCTGTATATTTGATACAACCTTGTGACAAATGTAATCTCAAATATTTTTTAAGATGCTCTGAAGTCATTTATGATATTTTGAAGTGTGCACCAAGCTTACTATCCAAGAAACACACGTGTGGGCTGACATAATGTTGGCTAGTTATGTAAATTTTAAAGCATAGACATTAAAGGTTATGATACTTAAATGTATTAGACGAATAAATAAGCAACATGAAGGACTTTAAAATTTGGTCAGGTTGGTAAAGATTTCTTTTATCAGCATTTTTTAAATGACTATATATATAAAGCAAGGCTCTTTAATAGAAAATATTTATTTCTTCTACATCTTTATTTTTACTGCTGCTTCATTGTTGCATGCATCTGTTTAGTGCATCAGTCAAAGAAACATAGTTGTTATAAGAACTTTAAGTATGTTTAACTGCACAAACCACATTTCAGTATGTGGATTAATATGCACATTTCTGTGAGCGCTGATGGTCAAATGGGTCTATGATGAATGCACCTTTATATGGGGAAAAAAAAAAAAGAAAGATATAAAGAAGCTGCTTTATCCAAATAATTCCTGTTTAGTTGAAGGAATCCATGACAACAGATGATACTCTATTTATGTGTCATTTATACTTGGTTCATCCTTGCAGTGCTGGTGTTATATGACCTACACAAAAATAAGCTTTTGAAGATGGGTAAAAATAAGAAATATTCAAAAGCACCTCCCTGATTTGATATTATATTTCAGTGAAATATTCAATAGGAAAAATTCAATACCTCCTAAATGACTGCACCACCTTTGAAAAACTTTAAAAACCTTGGTGATTCTGAATTTATAAAGACAAAAAAAAAATATCTTATTCACCTTTAGTTTTATATGCTTCTTTTTATACAATGGTGCTGATAAGGGAGAGAAATGCAGGATTGATTTTCATAAATGATAGATTTACTCTAAAATTAAATCCACATCATACATTGATATTTATAATGATAAATATTTGACTTCTTTTTCTCTAATAAGGTGGATTAAGCCCTTATAATAAGCTATTGATAAGCATGTGATTGACAAGATCTCTCCAAGATGACCTCAATCATTTATTTCAGGATGTACACAGAAGACTGATGAGCTCCTAGTTCTTTATTTGCAGTCCCAAAATGCAGAACATTAGAGTCAGATAGCATTTAAGGTAGAACTTTACAGCACAGCAAGACCAATAAATATTAAAAAGAAGAGCTTGAGATTTTAGGGGATTGTCAGGAAACTAACTTAAACAATACCATAATGTTCAGAGATTTTAAAAATGACACAGAGATAATGAAACAATTTGGAGTTAATGGAATCTATAAGAGAAGGATGTTAATGATCCAAAACATTTTCTGCATCCTTCAGTGTAATTTGCAGGCTATCTTTCTGTAATCTGGGGACAAACCCTCCCTTACAGCAGTACTTTATCTGCAGGAGAGAGGCATGCAGGTTTCACTCACTCAGATTGGTATAAATGCCTTTTAGGGCTTAGACAGGGAAAGGTGATATAGGAATAAAATCGAATTGCTGTTTTCACTTTTTTTCTCAGCATTTGGATGCCCTGAATACTGAGGCTGCATTGAATTTTTTCTGTGATGTTGTTTTGAATTGTGGTATTGTGCGAGGCTGCTGTTCTACCCTCTCTTGAATGTAGCAAGGAGTGAAGACCAATAGTCATTAGCTTCCAGCTCCCTCCTCTAAATTAGATGAATCTTCCTTCAAAGGCACAGGAGTGTTGAGTGAGAAAGACACACTTCCATAAATACAGAGGGGAACACGAGATCCTTAACAGTCAATGTCAGTGACTGACACAAATGATGAACATTAAAATTGAAGACATGTCTTATTATTTCTTCTGTGATACAAAGTTTCATTAATAATTAACAATTACAATAATTAACAATTTACAAGGCTCATCTATTTTTGTGCTTGGATTTATGCTCAAAGGAGGCACAATTGCTTGAGAGAAGCTGGTTCCTGCATTAGAGGGTGACAAAAGAATCACAGAACCATAGAATCATAGAATCATTAAGGTTGGAAGAGACCTCAAGGATCATCTAGTCCAACCGTTCCCCCAACACCTGTTACCCACTAAACCATGTCCCCAAGTACCACGTCTAACCTTTCCTTAAACATCCCCAGGGACGGTGACTCCACCACCTCCCTGGGCAACCTGTTCCAATGCCCGACCACCCTTGCCGAGAAGAAATTTCTCCTCATCTTCAACCTAAACCCCCCCTGGCGCAACTTGCAACCATTTCCCCTTTGTCCTGTCACTAGTTATCTGCGAGAAGAGGCTGACCCCCAGCTCACCACAACTTCCTTTCAAGTAGTTGTAGAGGGCAATAAGGTCTCCCCTCAGCCTCCTCTTCTCCAGACTAAACAAGCCCAGTTCCTTCAGTCACTCCTCATAAGACCTGTGCTCCAGCCCCTTCACCAGTTTCATTGCCCTTTGGACACGCTCCAGGGCCTCGATGTCTTTCTTGTAGTGAGGGGCCCAAAACTGGACACAGGACTCGAGGTGCGGCCTCACCAGGGCTGAGTACAGGGGGACGATCACCTCCCTGTTCCTGCTGGCTACACTATTCCTGATACAGGCCAGGATGCCGTTGGCCTTCTTGGCCACCTGGGCACACTGCTGGCTCATGTCCAGGCGAGCGTCAACCAACACCCCCAGGTCCTTTTCCTCCACACAGCTTTCCAGCCACCCCGCTCCCAGCCTGTAGCGCTGCCTGGGGTTGTTGTGGCCAAAGTGCAGGACCCAGCACTGGTAACTAATTTGTGATCCTTCTACGGCTGATATACCAAATTGAATTGCAAAAGAGCATTAGCAAAGTTAATATTGTACTTTTGACACTAGAAGCTCAAGACATGGTACAAATCCAGATGCTTTGACCCTGATGTCTGGTGTATTTGATGAAGTCTGTTCCAGGAAATCTTATTTTTTTAGGTGATCGTCCTTTTCGCATTGAGGAAAGTTTTAATTTTTTTCTTAAGTTTTCAAAGCCTATGTTTGGACACCGTTTTCACATACAAGTAAAATCAGGCTTGTAAAATTATGCAAGGAAACTAGATTTTATCTTCACTGATGCATGCAGCCATAAGTATTTTATGTTTTGAGAGTAAAACCCTAGTTCAGAGAACCATGTAAAATTATTGCCCAGCATTTATGTCATCTCAGATCAGGTAAATATTGCTATAAACACACTGTGAGCAATGTAGGCTTTGCCAGAACTGTTCACATGCTGGTATTTAAAAGCTTCAGAGTGCAAGTGTGATAAATTACGGTGAATCCTTACTTTCTTCAGCTCACTGTCTCTGCCCCGTAGATGTACAGAAGACAGCTCCTGTACTGCTGCTATGGAAAAGGATGTTGCAAGTACTCATAAAGGAGTTGGAAATAAGATCATTGAGAAAAAATAACAAGGAGCCATGTACAGGCACAGTTTACAAGTCACTGAAGATTTCTTATCCCACCAGGGGAAGAGAGAGAAGCAATGCGGGGAGTCACCTGAGCAGTTTGCAATGCGGTTATCACCAGAACTTGTGGGAAAGCAGCAAAGACTGATCAAGAGCCCTGCAACCAGAGGCACAAGTAACAGAAAGGGAGAAGAGTACTGTCAGGGTATCTTCACTGCAGAACGAGCTTTCACTACACTAATTCTGGTTTGCCTCCAGAGGGCTGAGCTCAATTTTCCTAACTTGAACAAATACCACGGCGTACTTGTAGGGATTAATTTTATCTATTGCATGCATTGTAATAAAAGCCCCTCAGGGCAGTTACATATCAAATTACAAAACGTGTAAGTAGTCTTATTCCTTTTTTCCCAACTTTCTTGCTTCTTGTAAAGCTAAAGATTAATTACTATTTGAGCTGCCTTGGGGGATGGGAGAAGAATTAGAGGGGAAAAAAAATTGTATACTAAGACCAAATGCATGACACATCCTTTTTTTAAAAAAAGTGTATAAATTCAGAGCTCAATTTAATTTTACTTGAAATGAAAAATAAAAATATTGCCATACTTCTTCTAAAAAGGGTATTGTGACAACTATGTGTATTTTCTGTCCCCTCAGGAGTCATTTTAAAATCAATTGCTTAATTTTTACTGTCATTAAATTTTGACCACATAATATAAGTGCCTTTTTTTTTTTTTTAAATATATTTACATTGAAATAACTGTTGAAATTGGGAGATGGAGAGTGTCATGGTCTTGAGATGGTGAAATGGTCTAGAGAACCTTGATAATTTCTGCTAATTTTTAGGTTTTGTGTTTTGGGGTTTTTTTTTAGTTTTCACAGTTTTTGCCTGCAGTGATTTGTTTGTTTTTACAGGAGCTATTTATTACTATTACACCTTTAATTTTGTACTCCTAAATCTCTGCAATTATTTAGATGTCTCATTTTTCTGATGTTAATGAGAGTTTCAGCTTTTTTCTTTCCCCCTTAAAGTGTACTTTGTTGTTGTATATTGATTGTTACACTCATATTGTATTCTAAACTGGCAGGCAATATATTGTTATTGCCTCAGAATCATAGAATCATTAAGGTTGGAAGAGACCTCAAGGATCATCCAGTCTAACCATCCCACCACCACCTATTACCCACTAAACCATGTCCCTAAGTACCACATCCAACCTTTCTTTAGACACACCCAGGGACGGTGACTCCACCACCTCCCTGGGCAACCTGTTCCAATGCCCAACCACCCTTTCTGAGAAGAAATTTCTCCTCATCTCCAACCTGAACCTCCCCTGGCGCAACTTGCAGCCGTTCCCCCTTGTCCTGTTGCTAGTTATCTGCGAGAATAGGAAACCTCCAGATTCCAGGATTATTTTCACCTCCTTTGAAGGAAATTGATGCACCAACTTTTTCAATTATTTTTTCTTCTCAGTACTTTCCAATCCCTATTTTGCAGAATCATAGACTTCAAGGTTTCAATGGCAAAACTGGTCCACTTATTTGTCTTGACAGTTCCTTTTTCGTAACAGTACTGTAAATAGAGATTCTGCAACTTCCTAAATACTTTTTTTTTTCTTTCTCTGAGTTACCTATTAGAAGTGATGTTATTGTTCAAGAAGTTTTGTAAAACAACAAGATCGTAGGGTATCCTAAGTAACTGCTTTTTGACATTCAAGGTATAATTGCTTTGAAACTTGTCTCATTTTACAGCAGTGTGCATATTTATGCTTACCTTATCATTATCTGGAATTATTTCATTTTGTGAGCTGCTGCAGTTAAAACTGCAAACCTCTGGTTTGTATCAGTCAATATCATACAGTACTTGAGCTTAGTATTTTAGCTCAGCATCTACCTGACAGCTTCCCTGATAGTTGCCTAATTATTTGTGATCAAATTGAGTCTACATGTCCAATAAACTGCTCTGCCTCTCTCAGGCCCATGCCACTATACTTAAATGCCTTGAATTTGGATGAGTCAAAATTGTGGAACTGTCCTTCAGTGCCCTTCAGCTAAGTCTTGGTAGGAGTTACTTTTAGTAAATTTTTCCTCTGAGCAGCAGTAACTACATGTGCTAGTTCTTGAGGTAATTGTTGATTGGGATCAGCAGCAGCAGCTCTAACTTAACTTGCAGGTGCTCTTTGAACAGTTATTGATTGTGTCGAATAGCTTTTGTGCTTCTTGTCTGGGTGTTTGCTCTTTGCCTTGTATCCTGGGTGCAGCTTTGTCTCTGCAATTCCGCTGGTTTGACTCCTCTCCTTATGTCCAGAACCCTGATAGTGTTCTAGTTTGATTTGCTCTCTCTTGGTTCATCTGCCCTCCATCCATTGTGAGACTAGACTTATCTAGATCGTCATGTTTTCCCTGACTCCATGGAAAGAATTACAGCTTTTGTTTGCTTGTTTATTTCTAGCAGCTATGCAATTTATTCCTTGCTCTCTACTCTTATCACAGTAATTTTGGAACATTGAAAGGAACAATAGTGGTTTTACAGATGGAGCAATTAACAGCCAGTTGTTTTCATCCAGGCCTGGTTAAACAAATCCCCTTTCCCCATCTGAACTATATGCAACCCGAAATAAAATTAATTTTCTGTGCCATGTTAAGTGGAGAATTGTGCAGCTAACCAACTTAATGTGCCAAGGTCTTTTGAAAGTGGGTGAGTCCTTGAACTATTGTGGAAAAAGCTGGGCTGGGCAATGTGTGAAGTGTGGTCTCACACTCAAGAATTCACAAAAGCTTCCCAGATGGCCCAGAAGATAATGCATTCCAGCTAAGAGGTAAATTCAGGCTGAAAGGTTTCGTAGATCAGGCTGATCAACTTCAAGGTTATTTTTCTACCAGTGCTGGTAGAAAAAAAACCTAGATTCCATGTTGTCTCCAGAAATGTCTAACAGTCCAGTAGAAAAAATTGCTACACTTATATTCTAAGTTATATTTGAAAGATTAGTTGGGTCAATAGGTGTGTACAGGAGAACTTCAAATACCACAGAGTTAGTGGACTGAGGATTTTTGTGAATTTAGAATCATAGAATCATAGAATGGTTTGGGTTGGAAGAGACCACAAGGATCATCGAGTTTCAACCCTCCTGCCATGGGCAGGGACACCTGACACTAGCCCAGGGTGCCCAAAGCCCCATCCAACCTGGCCTTGAACATTTCAGGGATGGGGCATCCACAACTTCTCCAGGCAACTTGTTTCAGTGCCTCACCACCCTCACAGTAAAGAATTTATTCCTAATGTCCAATCTAAATCCCCCCTCTTTTAGTTTAAACCCATTACCCTTGTCCTGTCACTACACTCCCTGAGAAACAGTCCCTCGCCAGCTTTCCTGTAGGTTCCCTTTAGGTGTTGGAAGCCTGCAATTAGGTCTCCCCGGAGCCTTCAAAAGGGACAAAAAGGATTTGCTATCATGAGTACCTTCTAAAATTGATCTGCTAAAGTTTCTTGTGGTAAAAATTTTTTTTCTTTTTATTTACAACTCATTAAAGAATAAGACAAACTCTCAGTGTTTTGGTCAGTAGTACAAGATGCTCACTCTGCTGAAACTAGCAGTAAGCTGGACATGTCTGTCTGTCCCGCAGTAAGGAACCACTTTGCCTAGTACCATTAAAAAAATTATTAAATAATAAACACAATCTAGCATAGCTATTGCTCTGCCTTTGTCCTAACAATAGTCCAAGTGTCCAAACATGGGCTGAGGTTTGAGTTACATCCCCAATCTTCTCTTGAGTTCATGATTCCTTGTAGTCCCATTCCTGAACAGGCCAGTCTTTCAGTCTTATCAGCTTGTGGTACTAGTGTTTGACACCTAGCAGAGAGAACAGCCAATGACCACTTTGCTTCTTGGAGGCTGTGGCTCTTTTCTGGACCACATCTATCTTAACAGGCTTTTATTAGGATTGCAGCTCTGCAGTACAAGGAAAAACTGCCACAGAGGCTGTAATTCAGATGTCTCTGTTACGGAGAACATGGTTTTCCATTCACACTGTGTTGTGGCTCACAGTCTTGCCTCAGGCACTGGATCTCCCTACCTTGTTGACAGATCTTGAGCCAAAGGGCAAGGTAACTGGTGGTAAGGGTGATCAAAGAGGAAGAGTACCAGCTGTGAGACTGTGGGTTCTGGGCTGTGATTCCTTCCTCTATAATTACATACCAATGCCGTGGCCACCAGCTATCTGGGGGGCTGCACCTGCCTGATGCACAAAGACCCCCTGTGCAGAAAAGTTCCCTCATTATTTTCTGTCCTCCTGGTCTGCTTTGGATTGGTGTGGGAACTGACCGCATCAGCAAAAGTTTGAAAGGAATTCACCTGAGTACTTGTGATATCAGTGAGAAGTCAGTAATAAAGCTGGGATAGGTGGCTGGCAGCTCATACAAGTGGCAGAATTGACAGATGAGAGCTTTCTGTGCAAACATGTCAAATTCAATATTCAAAGTGTACCAACATTTCAAGTAATCTATACAATCCTGCATACCCTCTTTGTCCAATCAGAACTAGGCAACACATTTAACATTTTACAGATTTTCAATTAATTTATCTCTGAAAAGTTGCAGATTCAGAGTAATGAGCAGAAATAATTTAGTGAAGAATTTTGTGTAATGAGCATTTGAGAATGGTCATTGACATGCAAAGAAAATTTTGGAAGGAGTGATGACATTTGTAAAGATAAATTACTCATTCTGAGTTATTTATCTCTACCTGGTGCTAAACCACTTAGATGTAACTTGGAAAACGTATTCTTTATTTGTTCAGAAGGCAACAAAATTGATAATGCTATAGTGAGAATATGCTTTTATAACACAAAATGCACATGAGAGAAAACATGTACAGATACTTTGAGCTTGTGGTTGCTGAGTGAAACTGAGGACTCAGGTTGTAGTCTAATGTGTACATTCTATGATTTTTTTGAAAATATATATATGGAGCTTCCATGTAAACAGAACAGCAGAATTTGATAACATATCAAGTACTGAAATGCTACATGAATGTATATGTGCGTATATATTTTTGTCTTACAAGTGTGCAAAAAGTTCTTCTTTCTGTTAAATTGTTTGCCAAGACGCTAAGACCAAAGAACATTGACTGGCAAACTTCTGAATCCTTTGAGAGAGATGTGTTTGAATTGTTCACAGGACAGAAGGCAAACTAATGGATTGAATGGAACCCGAGGTTCAAAATACACAAGTAGAACACAAAATGCTCTCAGAAAGTAAAATAATGTGTCCTAACACATTAGTTCAAAGAAATCTTAAGTACGAAGAAATTGCAGGTAAACAGTAAGAAAAAAAAATATGTTACTGTGGGCCTACTTTGAAGCTAGTGATAAATTTAAAGAAAAAACAACAAACAAAACTGGAGAAACTGGTGCAAAAGACCAGTGAGAAAATCCTAGAAGAGCATGAGTAACAGTTCATGCCGTGGCAAGAAGCAAAAGATTATTTTATTTGGAACATACTGATAAATAAGAACTTCAATAATTAATCCTGTAAGCAATTTTATACCTTCTGTCTCATAGAGAGGATGAAAGACTTTCTTAATAGGAAAAAAGCCTCTTGAAATAAAATCTATAATGTCAAAGGTCATACTTTCTACTTACCCCTCAGCCATCAAAACCAGATCTTGTCACTACAACATACTTCTACTTAAACAGCATTTTGTGTAGACTTGCACTGACTATTGAGGGGAAGCCTTTTTTTTTTTTTTTACACTCATAATATCCTAGAGGAATGAGTTCCACAAGATCTTTTTTTTTCACATAGTAACAGAATCCTTGTTTGTTTACTGTAGATGTTAACAGGATTTCTCCACAATCGCCTTATTCCTGACCAGTTCTTGAAAGGTTGGCTTTAATCCTCTAGCTTTGCTCATTGTTGACCATTAACCTTAACACCATATTGTATTTGAGGTGGCATAGGACATTTGGTTCAACAAGGAGCAAAGAATACGTATTCTTAGAGGTAATCTCAATGGATAGACTTCCGAGGGAAGCAGTAGAAATGAAATAATTTTGAAAAGTTTGCCACAGAGTTTGCTTCACAAGTTCTTTTTAGCAGGTGGCATTGATATAGAACGTTTTTAAATGCAGAGTAATTTAGTATTTTTAAAGGAGCAGCTGGAGGTTATTATACATTGGTAACTTCCCATCCTACAGATAGTGTATCTTAAGAAGTAGCTAAGGATTTCTAAGGAACGAAATCTCCTGCAGAGACATTCTCTTTTCCCACAACTTTTGCCTAGTTTTTTTTTTCTTTTTATTAGAGACAAGAGTAATAACCGTGCCAAATTTTCTTCTGCTTGCTTCCTACAGTAAGCACACCTTCTTTTGACTTTTTGAGGGGTTTTAGCAGAGATGGAAAGTTACTAAAAGATACAGATGGACAAAGCATATGAATAAAATCATGAGCGATACACTCATTACCACCTAAATCTCTGCCTTTTTATCATACCAATGCCTATTCTTTCTAGAACTTTCTTGTGTTTGTGCATCTCTCATATCACATCTGAGCATCAGTAGATTTTCCATGCACTGGAATTAAGAGCTCATGAGTTTTATTAAAAATGTACCTTGTTGTTCTGTAGACACAATGGTGTTTCAGGCAGTCTATGACAGACAGGTTGTAAGACACCTGGGCATAACCTCAGAGATAACCAGTAAGGAGAAGAGTGAATATGACTAGTCTATTTTGTATTCTTTTGAAAAATGACTCACACTCCCGTTGTGATGGAATGACCTTAAGGGCAAATACAATGTATACCTGCCACAGAAATTACTATTGTGCAATGAATGGCTATTATAGTTTATGTAATTAAAGATGACGTCAAATCGGTTGGCTGGTCAAACCAACTTTTTTTTTTTTTCCTTCATCTGAATGAGGAAAAAAGGAAACAAACAAGTCGAAGCCAGCACTGAAATTCTTTTCCTATTTTTAAACAACTGCCTGCAAATTACAGTAGCTTGCAAAATAAAATTAACAAGGGAAAAATTGCATACTACAAAAAAATAAAGCTACATAGTCCTCTGTCATTAGTGAGCAGCAAATGGGAAAAGACAGTATTTAATTTTTAATGAATCTCCTGAAAGAGAAAAAATAATCACATGCATGCAGTAAAGCATAGAATGGACCTACCTGTGTTTCCCTAGTGCTCTGACCTATGTGTGACTGCAGGATATTTTTTTAAATTGTATTCAAATCCACTACACAGACCTAAAAATGGTTTTCAAAATAGGGAAGGTGGCATTATCAATCTGAAAATCAACAAGGAAGGATGGTAACAGGAAAATCCTTATTCTGCTCACATGCCACCCATTTAGCCATTTAATCAAGAGAAGCTCAGATTGGAACCCACAAGCTCAGACAATATTCTTCCCAGTGTGTTATTGCATGCATTTAATAGCAATTCCCTATTTTGCACAGCTCTGCAGAACTGTGTATCACCAATTTCTCATCTGTCATTGTAGGCCTGCAAAGGTCAGTACTAGTTCTTGGTCTGCTTTGGGATACCTGGAAGTTAGGAATCATATGTATTTTGCTGTGTGTTTTGAGCTGATTCCACAGACTCAGATCCCAGATAGCTGATATTAACTATCAGTGAACATCGTCAGGAGGAGTAACAAAATACACCGAGGATGTCTCTCTTTTTTTTTTCCCTAATTATTTGATATTTACTTTTTTTTTTCTCTAAAGAGTTCTACTGGATGCAAAACGCTAAGAGGTTCTAAAATAGGATTCCACCTAACATGATGATAAGACTATGCATGGAACAGGTTGTCAATATCACTCTGTACTATGACAGATTAAGGACATGAAGAATATACTCTCCTGTTTTTCACAGAACAGCACCAAAGGAACTTTCTGAAGCACAGTATTGGTAAGAGAAATAAAACTGGTACCAGATTAAGGGCTAGGAATCTACTATTACTTTTGTATTGTGTCTCCTGTGAATTTTAAAAAAAAGCAAAACCAAAACTGCCTTCTACTTTGACACGTTGAATACTTAGAGGTTAAATATATAACAAATGTGTTCTCAGCCTTTAAGCTTTGCACAAAGTAATGCAGGGAGGGAAGGTTTTAACTCATAATCTCCCTGCTTGCTGGCTAATTTAACTGAGCATATTATGAGTGTTCTTTGTGACTGTCAAAATGTAAACTTTTATTTTCCTTTCCAATAGCAAAGAGGAAAGAGAAGAGGAACTGTGATTCAGGAGCTTGCACCTGACAGCAGGGCCAGTGGTCCATAGCAAGAAAAGCCTATAACCCAGGTGACAATCAAGACTTCTGCCTTCCCACCTGTTGGTGCAGCCACATGTGCAGCTCTTCTCAGATTCAGGCAGCTTCAATCAGTCTGGAAGCAGTAAGCCAGTGAAAAGGATTATGGTGGTTGTGTTGGCAAAGTGATGATGGGAGAATGGTGGTCAAGGGACGATCATCTCCTAAACAAGTTTGGCTACCGTTTCAACAGCACATACTCCTGTGGCCTGGCTTAGAGTTTCTAAATTGGAGTGCTCACCCTTGTTTTTGTTTCCCTTCAGAGTCGAGACTAAAATGACAGTCTGTCCCAGATGCAACAAGAACCAACTATTTTTCTTTACTGTCTCTTTAAAGCAGGGAGATGGTAACTCTGGGTAGCAGAAGAGAAATATATCTCAGTACATTGTTGTTCTTCCTCCTGTTCCACCTTTTCCTTGGTTTCTTTTAAATACTCCTTCTGGCTTGACTTAAAAGAAGTGGATTAAGGAAAAGCATTGCAAACATCTTCCCTCATGCTTTCCCTCATGATTTTGACCATCTATCTGAGCTGCTGGCCAAGCTTCAGGCACTGTGAAATTGGTATGCTCTAAAAGGCATGATAAGGTAGTGTATTTTTTCTCTTTCTTTTAGATACCTGCTTTTCATTTTGGTCTAATGGAGAAAAGGTGTTTTTCCTCTAAGTTTGTCACTTATTGTTTATTAGTCAACTTCTAATGCACAGCTTAGAAGGCTTTCAGAAAGTTAATGTAACAACTTGGTAAGGTAGCATTCACAATGTCCTTGTTCTGGTGAGTGCTCCATTAATCAGTTATAATGGGTTGATGACCCCAAGCTGATAAAGCATTGACCCTTGCAGCTCAGAGAAGACACCCTTTAAGGCAGGTAGATGCACCTGCCACCATTTATTTTCAGATAGGGAAGAAAAAGCCCTATGTCATTATTATTATTATTTGTCCAGTTACATAGCCGTGGCCTTTGCTGTGATAGAGCCACAGAGGAGCAGAAACCTTAGATTTGGAAAAGAAAACACCAGAAGAAGCTAATAAACAAAAGCTAAGAAAGAATAAGGAAGAGAGGAGAAAGAAGGGGAAAAAAAAAATTATAGATTAGGAACTGAGGACCAGAAAGTTTAAGTAAATTGTTTATGGATACTCAGAGCAACCAAATCCAGGCTTCTGGGACTCCAGGCTAACAACTTTAATAAGCAAGCACCCTAGGAAATACTGCTTTATTTTAAACCCTGAGGACAGCAGTATTTGAAACATGTTATTAAGAAGGTATCATACATCTCAGAGGTGTTCTTCCAAGAATCAGTCAAGAGAAGTTAAGTGTTTTCTGTCTCTGCTTCAACCTGTTTTTTGACACTCTAGGAACAGTAAAATCAGTGCCAATGGGAACTGGGCTTGTTTAGTCTGGAGAAGAGGAGGCTCAGGGCAGACCTTATTGCCCTCTACAGCTACCTGAAAGGAAGTTGTGGTGAGCTGGGAGGTGGCCTCTTCTCGCAGATAACTAGTGACAGGACAAGGGGGAATGGCTGCAAGTTGCGCCAGGGGAGGTTCAGGTTGGAGATGAGGAGAAATTTCTTCTCGGCAAGGGTGGTCGGGCATTGGAACAGGCTGCCCAGGGAGGGGGTGGAGTCACTGTCCCCGCAGGCGTTTAAGGAAAGGTTAGACATGGTACTGAAGGATACGGTTTAGTGGGTAATAGGTGGTGGGGGAACGGTTGGACTGATACGTGATCCTTGACGTCTCTTCCAACCTTAATGATTCTATGATTCTATGATTCATAAGCAGAGAAAGTTATGAAATCCTTTGAGGTACCATTATAACCCCTCTGTGGTTCAAGCTGCAGGTTCCATTTGTGTGTTAAAGGGCTTTAGCTCTTTTACTGCAGATATCTTTTCTTCTTCTAGCTAATGTTTTGGTGGGCCAGAAATTTCACCTCCTATGAAAGTAATGGAGGAAAATTACATTATGGATGTTTTATGAAAAATAAATTTGTAATTCACAGGAATGTTGTGTTTAACTAGAAACAACGTTAGTGTGGTTTATTCTACTGTTGTATTTAGTGGTTCTTTTTATTAGCATAATCCCTCTGGCTTATTTCTTTACTACTATATTCTTCTTTTGCTCTTGTTACAGAGACAATATTTTTTGTGTTTGGTGCTAGGTAATAACTAGTAAAGTTTATCTGTCTCTCTGCTTTCTCATTTCTCCTTTGTTTCACCTCTGGCTTCTATTTCTTGTTCTTTTCACTATTTTCGTCTTAGCTGAAGTAATTCTTTTCATCCTATCTGCGCAGCTGTTGTATTTTCTTAAAATATCCCTTCTTTTCCATTTCTGTCTCTCCTCTTATCCTTCTGTACGGATTTCTTGCTCTCTGGCTACTTGCCATGTAATTTATCACAAAATGATGGCAGTGTGAGAAGACAGCTTTGATGAACTCAATCAGGTGAATGTAGAGACAGATTTCCCCTTTAATTCTTCCAATTTCACTGACAAGATTTGAAACCCATGCATTTTAATGCCACATTTCCCTTCACTTTTTGAGGTGGAAAGAAATTGTATACATGTATTTCTTTAAGTATAGGAAAGCGGTATAAAATAGTTGACAAATACGATTGTTAATGCTTTGTAGACTTCACATCAGGGACCAAACTGTAGTTTTAACATTTTCAAAACTATGGTGTGGGGCAACTTCAAGGACCGTTCCTTCTCGAAAGACAGATCAATAGTTTAAGTCATTGTGTTAGTAGGCAGGCAGTAAGTTGAGAGTCTCCTTCAGCACTTTCGGGTTTTTCTGTTCTGACACCTTTGATTAGGCAAGTTAGAAAGCCATTGCCTAAATATTGAAGATGGGAAGCTCACTGCCCGTTCTGACTTCTTCACGCAAAAAATACCTACCAGAATTTGATTCTCAAGGGACACAATGAGACATCTGTCTTCAGAAACATTAAGAGAATAAATGCTATATGGCTGACAATGCAATGAAGCAGATCATTTGGTTTTGGTTATGGTCTAGAAATTCACACTACATGCCTGGGATTGATATGTCTTCATTTCAAGAGCTACATTCCACTTTTGGTCACTTAAATCTTTTTAAGGACCTGTCACATAGTACTTGTCATGTACAGGGAACCATGAAAATTATCAGAAAATTTTATTCTCTTGCACTCTTGTGTGAGTGTGAAAACAGCAAAGCTAATATTTCAGTATCAATTCAGATACTGGTAATTTGTAGGCATATAACTTGGAAATTTGGTAGGTCTCTGAAATATAAAATTGTCTTAGAGAAATTAAAATACTTGTCTCTGAGGGATTTGCTCACTGATGTCAGAAAAACATTAATGCTTGAAGTAACTGAATTCAAGCTTAAGCAAGGGCTGATTTCACTAACTAATGCCATTGAGCAGAGGCTGTTGGAAACTAAGTAGGCCCTTCATTGACCTCTTATTAAAATTGTGGGGGTGAACCTTCATCTTATTGTTCATTTGGTTTCTAACTAATGAGACTGACCTTGCAACTGGAACTGCCCATTTTAACAGCTAATGTTTGAAAATCATGCCTACAATATCTTTTGTTATTTCTAAAATCTGAAGTGAAACATCCGCTTCATTTACATTTTTAGGAAATACTGTAGTGTTAGCTCCAGCAATAAGCTCTCACTTTTGTCAGCTGCACCAGGAGTGATTTTCACTAACCAAGGGTTTTTTATCTAGTTAAATTTTCTGCAAGTGTATGAGTTTAAACTTAGAAGCAAAAAATGCAGGTGGTTTTAGAGTTTTGAAGGTTTGTAACTTAAAGTAAAAATGCGGTGGTATCTATCAGAGGTGTTATTGTTAATTCACTTTTTACTAACAGCCCTGAAACCCCTTACCTCTACAGCAGGGATTCTGCCAACCAGCAAGAAGTTTGGGATAGGAAGAGAGACATGTGGGAAAGAACAGAGGGCTTCATTCTTTTTGGGAACCTGTTTGACAATATCCTGTGGAAATTGTCATGGCAGACAGAGAAGGTCAACCACCGCAGTATAAGGACAAACCATTCCAGTGGGCAGAAAAGTCAGTCAAAAGTGGAAGAAGGCCATGCGCTCAGACAAAAGGAGCGCTACACCCACTGGGACACACAACTCCATGAGACCACACAGGACGCATCTATGGGTGCTGAGTGAGGTGTCTGGTGTCACTGTGAGGGTGCCTTTGAAATTTAGTGGCAATTGCAAAAGTTTCCTGTTTAATGGAAAAAAAGACAACCATTGTACTCATCCTCAAGAGTGAGGAGGAGGATCCTATTAGCTACAAGTGTATGTTAACCTTACTTCAACACTTGGGGAGGGAATGGAACAAATCTTCCTGAATGCCACTTCCAACCCCATAAAGAAACTGCTAGGAATGGCCAGCCTGGTTTTATGAGGGGTCAGTCTCGTTTGACCAGCTTGATTTTTCCCTGTAGTAAAATGACTGACTGTGTGGATATAGGGGGAACAGCAGGTATCATGTACCTTGACTTTAGCAAGGCCTCCAGTGTGGTCTCTCTGAAGTTGGTACAGTGCTGTAACAGGACTATGTCAGATGAATCTCCTCAAAGCAGCAGAAAGATCGCTTGGGCCTTGGAGAAGTTATGTATACACAGGTGGGAGAAAATGTTCCAGAGATCATGGGATCTGATGGTGAGAGAGTTACAGCATGTGATCAGAGAGTGCATAGGGACTGAGACAGTGCAGGGGGGAGGTTAGAGCAGCCAGCCAGGCTCAGAGAGGACAGAACTAAAGCCTGAACTGCACACCTGCAATGTTTTGTCAGATATGCAGCACACAAAACCTGTACATTCTGTCTGGAAAAACCAAATATATCCTAGACATCACATCTGTAGGTGATCTGAATGGAAGGGAAACAGGACCCTGAGTAAAGAGATAAACAAATGTTTGACAACCAGACTGGCATTTTCAGTCTCCTTTCATGGTTTACCATATAGGAATGCTAAAAGGAGAGCAGACAGATTCTTCCTTGCTTCTAACATCAAGTTCTGGTTTAAAAAATCCAAACAAAATTATCAGGGTTAGTTAGTTGGCTTTCTATATCCTACCGAATGTATTAGAGTGGATGCTAAAGGCTTTTGACATCATTAAAGTTTCATTTGAATTGTGAAAATAAGTAAGCCATGTTAGTTGTAGTTGCATATATTGAGCTTCAGGATCCAGGTAGATTCTTTCTGTCCTGGCCTGATATACGTGGGGCTGCTGCAGTTCCCTGTCCCAGTGAGGCAGTAGTGAAGAAGGTTCCCAATAGGCAGACCTACACACATAAAAAAAATGCCCATGGCCAGCCACGTGAATCAGTACAGATGGAGAACAATCTATTTACCAGCAGTCACATAAACATAACTGCATGAGCAACCTGACCATGATGCTCCTGAAGTCATGTAATCATAATCTTTAAGGTTGGAAAAGACCACTAGGATCATTAAGTCCAACAGTCAACCCAACACCACCATGTCTACTAAACCATGACCTGAAATGCCACATGTACACACATTTTGAACACCTCCAGAGACAGTGAAATCATAGGTATGATTTGAATGCTCAGGTACTGTTTTCTGTGAGCAAATATAATTTTCTCAGTCAAAAAAAATCTCTTTATAAATTGAGGATATCTGATTTAAACAGAAAGAAGCCTCTTTGATTTTAGATTTCTGTTCCTTGTTTATCTTTGTTACCCACAATGGATAAAGAATGGACAAAATTATACAAATTCCTGTAACATTAACTAGTTAAATGCATGGTCTCTTTAATTTTATGATATTGTAAATTATTGCTGGAACATATCAATAGGTGAGGAAGGAGAGAGGAAGCACCACATAGAAAGCAGATTTCCCCACCAAAGGAAACACAGCTTTACTTCAAAACAGGTATCTCTGGAGCAGAATAAATTGAATGGCTTCTTTCCCTTAGTCTTTACTGGTAAGACTGGTCATAAGACCAGCCTTTAACAGTCCCAGGGCCCTGAGACTAGGAGGGAAACCTGGAGCAAGGAAGACCTTGGTGGAGGAGTATTTAAAGGTCAGAGAACGTTTAGACTACTGAGGAGAGGCATGGAGACCTGGGATTGTTCAGGCTGGAGAAGAGAAGGCTCTTTATCCATGTGTACAATTACCTGATGGGGGAAGATGGAGCCAGATCCTTCTCAGTGGTGCCCAGTGACAGGACAATGGGCAATGGACACAAGCTGAAATAAAGAAAAGTTTTTTTCTGAATGATCAAACACTATCAGAGGTTGCTGAGAGAGGTTGTGGAGTCCTCATCCCTGGAGATTTTGAAAACCTGATTATATGCTGTCCTGGGAAACCTGCTCTGGGTCACTCTGCTCTGGGCAGGAGGGGTTTTAACTAGATGGTCTTGGGAGGTGTCTTCCAGTTTCAACCATTCTATGACAGTGTGATAACTGTTCATTTTATACTATCATACATTTTAAATCTGTACTTTGAGGGTTGCTGAAACACTTTCTCTACGGATATATGGCTCATAATGACATCATAATTAACAGTTTAAGTTGCTTGGGATTTCTATTTT
Organism: Psophia crepitans; assembly: GCA_013399095.1. Classification (NCBI taxonomy): domain Eukaryota; kingdom Metazoa; phylum Chordata; class Aves; order Gruiformes; family Psophiidae; genus Psophia; species Psophia crepitans. The sequence goes on along the minus strand of VWZZ01005989.1, from coordinate 122,149 downwards.
TACTCACCTGAAACAAAATTTGAGATCAATTAAATTCCTATTTCCAGCAGTATTTGTGTAATAGCTGTGGCAGTGGCAAGGAAAAGACTTAGCTGGACAGCATTCTGCCTAAGTGTCTCTGCAAAAAAAAAATTACTATTTTTTAGTATTTTAGGTAGTTTCTGTCATCATTCTTATTTTAATAGAAGTCCACGTCAAAAGATCAATAACAGCTACTTAAAAATCTAATCAGAAAAGGGTTGGGGTTTTTAGATTAATTTACTTTTGAAGGTCCTAAGCATAAGAAAAAAAGCATCAGTTCATATTTACAAGAATGATAAGACACAGTGAGAGCTTATTAGATGGTGAATATATCACTGCATTGTACAGACAGGGAAAAGCCTAATTAGGGGCTAAAAAGACCAAGTGGAAAGGTGGGAAATACATAAAGTAACATTATGCATGACCCTCATTAAATCTAACAGATTAATTCCTCTAAATGAATCCATGAAAAGATTCTTCTATTCATACTCTGAGAAAATGTAGCAAGCTGTGCTTTCTCTTCCATATTATATTATCTGTCTTTAAGAGGAAGAAGGACAGCTAAAGACCTCCTCCTTGCCTTCTGTTGATTATTCTTCTCAGAACCTGAGATCCCACACGCAGTTTACAGTGACCCTTTCCTTACTGGTTCATAAATAATAATAAATTTCCACAGAACTATCACATAAGTGCAAAAATCAGCTTTTAAGAAAAGATCCATTTGATACCGTGACTTCACTGTAACCATTGAAATCCATAAAACCTGTGTGTTTTATCTCTGTATGCATCTCCTTTTTGCTGGATACTGTAAAAGAATTTTATATTATTTTTACTTAAACTGAAATTTTCAACAAGAAGTAACATAACGTATTTTAACATAGTTAAACCTTATATGATATATGTTTGGATTATATACTACTCCTTGTACTAAAAATTCTGTGCATATATAAATCTCTGTTAACTCTCTTCATTTTGCTAGTAGTTAATATTTTCTCTGAGCAGATATATGACAGTAGAATAGTGTATACGTAGATATGATTCAGCCTGAGGCAATCTATTAATACCTCTCCTATTAATCACAGAATCACAGAATATCCCGAGTTGGAAGGGCTTACCATAAGGATCATCTAGTCCAACTCCTGGCTCCACACAGGACCAGCCCAATCAGAGCAGAAGACTGAGAGAGTTGTCCAGATGCTGCTTGAACTCAGCCAAGTTCGGTGCTGTGACCACTGCCCTGGGGAGCCTGTTCAGGTGCTTGACCACCGTCTCAGTGAAGAACCTTTTCCTGACCTTCAAGCTAAACCATGCCTGTCACAGCTCCATTCCATTCCCTCGGGTTCTATCACTGGTCACCAGAGAGAGGAGACCAGCGTCCGCCCCTTCGCTCCCCCTCGGGAGGAAGCTGTAGGCCATCAAGAGGTCTGCCTTCAGTCTCCTCTTCTCTATAGGCTGAAAAAAACAAGGAGCTTCAGCCTCTCCTCATACATCTTCCCCTCTAGACCCCTCACCATCTTTGTTGCCCTCCTTTGGACACTCTCCAATAGTTTTATGTCCTTTTTGTACTGTGGTGCCCAAAACTGCACCCAGCACTCGAGGTGAGGCTGCATCAGCAGTGTGGATTGGGACAATCACTTCCCTAGGGCGGCTGGCAATGCTGTGCTTGATGCACCTCAGGACATGGTTGGCCTTCCTGGCAGCCTGGGCACACTGTTGACTCATATTAAACTTGCTGTCGACCGAGACCCCCAAGTCCCTCTCAGCAGGGCTGCTCTCCAGCATCTCATTACCCAGCCTGTAGGTACAGACAGGATTGCTCCTGCCCAGGTGCAGAATCCGGCACATGCTCTTGTTGAACTTCATGCAGCTGATGATTGCCCAACTCTCTAAATTTGTTCAGATCCCTCTGCAAGGCTTCTCCACCCTCAAGAGGGTCAACAGGTCGTCCCAATTTAGTGTCATCTGCAGACTTGCTTACAACACCTTCTAGCCCTACATCCGAGGCATTTATGGAAGCATTCAAAAGAACTGGCCCTATAATAAAGCCTTATAGAACGCCCATGAGTCACTGGTCGCCAGTCCGATGTAACCCCATTTACTATAACTCTTTGGATCTGACCTGTCAGCCAATTGTTCAGCCACTGCATTATTTTTTTGTCAAACTGTACGCTGGACATTTTGTCCAGAAGGGTACTGTGAGAGACTGTATTGAAAGCTTTGCTGAAATACAAAACCCCACATCTACTGGCTTCCCTTGGTCATCTAGATGCGTCACCTTCTCATAAAAGGAAACTAAGTTTGTTAAAAGGGACCTTACCCTCACAAACCCGTGTTGGCTGTGACCAATGACTGTGTTGTCCTTTAGGTGTTTTTTGATAACTGCCAACATAATTTTCTCCTTAATTTTGTCAGGCACTGAAGTGAGACTGACAGACCTGTTATTACCAGGGTCTTCTTTCTTGTCCTTCTTGAAAATTGGAATGACATTTGCCAGCTTCCAGTCAACTGGGACCTCTCTAGATTCCCAAGGCCATTGAAAAATAATTGAGAGAGGTCTCGCAATGACATCAGCCAGCTCTCTGAGTACCCTGTGATGAATCCCATCGAGCCCCATGGACTTGTATGTATCCAGATGGAGCAGCAAATCCCCCACAAGTTTGGGGTCAGCTGGGAGTTTATCATTCCCACAGTCACGGTCCTTCAACTCAGGGGCATCTGGGATCCCAGAGCCCATCATCAGTGCTGAAGACAGAGATGAAGAAGGCATTAAACATCTCGACGTTGTCTATGTCCCTATTTTGAAGTTGACCATTGTCATCAAGTAATGAGCCAGGAGTTTATCATTCCCACAGTCACGGTCCTTCAACTCAGGGGCATCTGGGATCCCAGAGCCCATCATCAGTGCTGAAGACAGAGATGAAGAAGGCATTAAACATCTCGACGTTGTCTATGTCCCTATTTTGAAGTTGACCATTGTCATCAAGTAATGAGCCAGTGTTCTCTCTGATCCTCCTTTTGTTGTTAACATATTTTAAAAAACCCTTCTTATTGTCCCCCACAGTATTGGCCAACTTCAACTCTAACTGAGCTTTGGCAGCACTAATTTTCTCCCTACAGAGGTGAGCAGCATTCCTGTAGTATTCCCGTGATGCCTGACCCTGATCTAGTGTTCATACACTTTTTTCCCCACTTAAGCTCTAGAAGATCCCTGTTCACCCAAGTCAGCCTTCTGACCCACCTTCTTAACTTGTGACCTTTTGGAATTGCCTGTTCCTGAGCTCTTAGTAGATGGCACTTAGAGTGCCCGGCATTGATGGACCCCGATGCCTTCAAGATCAGTTTCCCAGAGGACCTGACTGACTAGTTCCCTGAGCAGCCTGAAGTTTGCTCTCCCCATATCCAGGATTGAAGTATTGGTGACAGTTTTCCTCCTGTCACCAAAGATTTTAAGTTTTACCACTTCATGGTCACTATGGCCAGGACTGCCACCAATCAACACTTCCACCATAAGACCTTGTCTGTTCACAAGTAACAGATCTAGAAGGGCACCTTTCCGTGTTGGCTCCCTTAGTACCTGTATGAGGAAGTTATCATCAAGGTGTTTCAGGAATCTCCTGGATCTGTTTGTATTAGCTGTGTGGTGTTCCGGTTAACACCTTGCAAGTTGAAGTCCCCCATAAGGACAAGGGCAGTTGATCTAGAGGTCTCTCATAGTTCCTTAAAGAATAATTTAGCAGTGTCATCATCCTGGCTGGGTGGTCTATAGTCACAATGACATCCCCCTTAATCCTTACCCAGAGGCTTCCAACTTTATCATCACCAACTGACAGCCCCATACAGTCCAGCCCCTCCATTACATAAAACGCCACCCCTCCACCTCTCCTGCTCTGCCTGTCTCTTCTGAAGAGCCTGTGACCATCCATCACAGCACATCAGTCACAGGACTCTTCCCACCAGATTTCACTTATGCCAATAACATCATAACACTGGGACTGAGCCAAGGCGTCTAGCTCTTCTGGCTTGTTCCTCATGCTATGTGCATTGGTGTAGAAGCATTACAGATGTGCTTCAACGTACCCAGCACCTCATGGAGCAGACTGAAGGATCTCACTAGCACACAGCCCCTGTGATTGTGGCATGCCATACTGTAGTTTATCACTGACAGTGTAGATGCACTTCAGCTGGGCTATTGATCTTACCCACATCTCTGACATGGTGTGCCTATGCTCATCTCTAGCAAGACTGATTATATTACCTTCTCCCTTCAGATCTAGTTTAAAGCCATCTCACCAAGCCCTGCCAACTCCTGGGCTAGAATCCTTTCCCCCTCTGAGACAGGTGGAGCCCATCTGTTGCCAGCAGTTTTGTTGCTGAATAAACCACTCCACGACCAAAACCCACAAAATTCTACCAACGGCACCAGCCTATGACCCAGCTGTGGATCAGGTGGGTGTTTCTGCTCCTTTCAGTGTTTTTCCCTGCTACCAAAGGGATCAAGAAAAATACCATCTGTGCATTCATAACTTTAATTTATTGCCCCAATGCCCTGAAGTCCCTTTTGATAGTCCTCAGGCTTCTTTCCACAACTTCATCGCTGCTGACCTGAAATACCAAAAGCAGGTAATAGTCGAAGGGCAGTACTAGATCAGGGAGCTGCCTAGTAATGCCCCTGATCCAGGCCCAGGGATGCAGCAGACTTCCCTGTGGGTAGGATCAGGTCAGTATATTACAATGACCCTTCTTTTGTTCTTGGCAGACACAGTCTTGAGGCGTGGGTGTGACTGACTCTCCCTAGATAACCCCCTGGATGAGCCGTCACCCACGTCCTCATTTTCCTATTCCTCAAGTTTCAGATCCTCAAATCTGTTGTGCAAGGGCACCTGGGAGGGTGAATTGGGCTGGGAGGAGCCTTGCCTACCAGTCTGAGCAGAGACCTGCTTCCACTCCTCCCTGTCTCTTAGGGCCCCTCCTACTGTCTGATGGTGAGAGGGTAGGAGATTCTTTGCTACTTGTGGAACATGACCCCAGTGCCTTTCTGGCAGGGATAGCAGCACCAGTCTATCTCCATTTTACGCTCCCTGTTGCTCCTTAGTCTTTACACCTCCTCCTTCAGTTCTACCACCATACTGAGTAGATCACCCACCTGCTCACACTTCACACAGGTGGTATCTCCACTACCCTCTGGTAGCAGTGACAGGCTCACACACTCCCTGCAGCTATAGACTTGGACAGACACATGTTTATGTGAACGCTCAGTTTGGATCTCCATGTTCTGCCTGGTGACGGCTTTCAGCCAGGTGGAGACCACGGCTAGGTCTACTCTTCTGGAAAGTTGATGGTCATCAGGTGAGCTGGCCTCTTGAGAGCAAAGGGGAACAGTGCCCAACCTGCATGTGCTCCCTGCTCAAACAATGCCGTCGCTCCCCCTGTGCTTTTGCCTTCGTGGTTTAGCTCCAGTTTTGCCACTTTAGCAAGCGTCCCCCAGCGTCATTCTCCACTCTGGAGCCCTTTGCCTTGGAAGCTTAGAAGCATTTCAGAATTAGAAAATTATCAACATATGAATCCACTTTCATTTCAACTTGTACCACTGTGTCTTCTGCTCAAAATGCAAATTTAATTTACACCATTAATCAGTAGCAGCTCTCAGTTTGGTCCTTCCTGAATGCATGCTGCACAAGGCCTCTGCAAGTTGTCTTTGTACCTTTTAATCTCTAACCACAAATGCTATAGGAAAAAAATCAAAAGGATAGAGATATTTAAAACAAGAGGGGAAAATGATTTGATAATTATTTTGTTTGCCATATCAGAAAAAAGCCCGAAACCAGCTGAGGATTTATAATCAATGCATCAGTTAATATAGGTGAGACTACAATAATTTAATGGAGATCTGTATCAATGCAATTCTTCTTGTGTCTACGATTTCTCTTTTATTTAATTTTCTTTTCAGAATTTGTATACAAATTAAAAGTTATCCGTTGATCTTTCTGAACTATTTCTTCAAATTAATGAGTATGTACAAGAAATTAAGGAGAAAATAAAGTTTAATCCATTTTCAGAATATCACCCCACTGGAACAGATTTCCCAGAGAGGTTATAGACTCTCCTTCCTTGGAGATCTCCTAAAGCCATCTGGATGTAGTCCTGCTTGAGCAGAGTAGTTGGAAGAGGTGACCTCTAGAGGTTGCTTCCAACCTCAAACTTCTGTGAACTGGGAAGGGCCTCCTCTTCTAGGCAGAAATGGAAAATTTGAATAGTGGCACCATAAATTACTACAATCATTTGCTTATAAGAGTTAGAGGTTTATTGTTGTTTTTTTTTTTTTTTTCCCATATAAATTCTTCCCCCATAGAGAGAGCTTTGATAAACTGAATGTTGTAAATCCCAGTACATATTGCTAGCAGATATCTACAAATATACTTGTCACAAAGTGTTCAGTTTCTAGAGGACACTGCAAAAACCTTGTGAGAAAGCATAAGTCATGGTAGAAATGAGAAGGCCCTTTATCCTGGTTTTCAACTAGGATAGAGTTAATTTTCACAAGAAACTGGGACAAGAAACAGCCACGACAGCTGACCCAGACTAGCCAAAGGGGTATTCCATGCCATATGATGTCATGCTCAGTATAAAATGGGGTTAGCTGAGGAGGAGCAGAAGCTCCAGGATGGGCTGAGTGAGTGGTTGTGTGTGATCATTGGGTCTTGTTGGGTCGAGTGAGCAAATTACATTGTGTATCACCCCTTATATTCTAAGTACTGTTGTTGTAACTTTTCTCTTCTTTTGCTGTCCTAGTAAACTGCCCTCAGCATACCATCTGCAGCTAAACCACAGCACCACTACTAGCTCAGAAATGTCACCAGTGTCTGCATAAATATGCCTATCAAAAACACAGTACTCTTTGTCATTAGCTAAGGTATTAACCAGCTGTGACTGCTACCGCTGTTGGCCATGAATGAGTTTCATCACGTGTCTGATTTCTGTTAATTTGTTTCCATCCTTTGGCTTGACATGTCCATCTAGATGTATGGAAAAGAAATTTTACTGGATAGACGCAGTGTGTAATCTTTCTTTTTTTTTTCATGTAAAGTACCACACCAATGAAACCCAAATGCCTGTTAGGAGTCTCCATTTTTTAAATAAAAAAGAAATCAACCCTTTGTGGTAAGAGGTATGGGTTGGTTTTTTTAACATAACTATTTCAGTAGCCAGGGGAAGCTTAACTTGCTCTTCAGTAGAATGAAAGTGAGGTTGTTCACAAAAATTTCTTGTATGTTCAAATCTGGAGAAGTTTGCCACAAGACACAAAGAAAGCATTTTTCTTACACAGTGCTTTTTTTTTTTTCTCATTTGTTTTCAATAATTTTCATCCTTTTAATTTTTTTTTTTCTGGGTTAGACTCATATTCTTTTAACAGTGTTAACATATCTGACTGTCTTTGTGGCAATTTTAACACTTTCCTTGTATGTGTGTCATCCATAAAGATAAATAAATCTTTCCTTCTTTTTAAGAAACTCTAAAATGTAAGCAGAATCTGCATCATATTCAAACCAAAGAAAAATAACTTAGTCTATGGACTCTCGTATGACTCACCTTTTAAAATCTGGGAAAGTGGAATTCCTTTTGGAGAGGAAATCTACCTTTTTAATAAATGCTGTCCCAAGTCAGGAATCCAACAGTATGCCGCCAAGTACATTGATACAAGACTTTGAAGATAAATGTTATGTGGTTTAGGCTTGTTCTGAGTTAGGAGTAAGTAAACACTTCAAAAGTTTTCAGTCTCTGTGTTCCATAAGGCCAAGACACACTTGAACTAAGAGTGAACTATTCTGGCTTTGAGGAAAGAACCATAGCATTTGTTTTCAGGTTGTGTTGTATTACTTTTTGTAATACACATATTTGATAAGATCAGAGATATAGTTTCAGAGGCTGCTATGACAAGTTTCAAAGATCATCACATCAGACAGTGTCAAAAACCTACTAGCAGTCGGGAATACAACCGCATCTTCTGCAGATGATCCCAAATTCCTTCCATTAATCTTAGTACATGGGTGCTTGGGATTTTGCATGGCAGCAGCAGAAATCATGTGAACAAATCTGTGTTAATCTTGTCAGAGCTCTGCATGTGTTTTGTCATGATTCAAGGATTTTTGTACCTTGTTCATCTGTTGGTTTGGGGCTACAGTTTTTATTATTGTAGTTATGTTAACACAATATACAGTTTAGGCATTATCATGTCAGAATAAAGACATCATCCACAGTATTTCTTATGAAGGAGTTGCTTTGGTGCAACCAGCCCATTTCTACTAGTTATAAATGCATGTATTATGGATTTTTTACTTTTTCAGTTTTACGAAGAAAGATCGTGCAGTTTTGCTTTTATAGATGGACCAGAAAAAGAGTAAGATTAATTTATGTAGCTCTATCTTAAGATTAGTTATATTAGAATGTTAGGAAAAAGTGTTAGCTATGGTATGTTAATTAAAGTACTATTATGATCTGCTTAGAACTTAGTGTAGCATAATATTGTTCCAAACCCCACACAGAAAAATGTTAATTGATATGAATTTTATTAGGCTGGCAGTACACACCAGCCTTTCCCATTTTCTTAGACTGTGCTGCACTGTAACAATCCACATTTTCCAAATTAAATTGTTTTGCATTTTTCCGATTAGAATAAATTCCCAAGGTAAAGCAGAAAATAGTTCCCTTTTTAGATGCTCCAGCCACAGTGCAGTTTTAAGTCTGGCAAGTTCACTCTGCCCTGACATCTCTGGATGAGAAGAGTAGCTGCAGGTGAGGATGCCTCAAAACTGGGAGAGGTTTGGGCTTGCTTTTGAAATGTTGTGTGAAAGGATATCTAAAAGTGAAAGCCATAGCATAGAAACATTGAGCTTCAGGGAGCCCTTGAGTCACCTCACTTACCAGATAAATCTTTTAATCTGAGATTCACTTCTCCATAAGATAGAGCAAGATGTGTGAATCACAGAATCACAGAATGGTAGGGTTCAGAAGGGACCTCTGGAGACCATCCAGTCCAACCCCCGTACTAAAGTAGGATCACCGAGAGCAGGTTGCACAGGATCACATCCAGGTGGGTTTTGAATGTATCCAATGAAGAAGACTCCACGATCTCTCTGGGGAACCTGTTTCTGTTTCTGTGCAATTGAAAGAGACAACAAATATAGTGGAATAGAAAACAATTTTTTTTTTTTTCTCTATGTAAAGACATTGACAAGTATGAGAATCCAACTGATGCTCAGATGGTGCCAATACTGGTGTACCAAAGCTTTTTTTGGCTTTTAAATGTAGTTTTTTTGCTTCTAAAATATAAGTCAAATTTGTCTGATACCAAGCTGTCCCTGGCTATGGCCACAGGTAAGTGGCCACACCTGTCAGTATGGACACTGAATCAAAACTTTGTCTGGACAAACATTTTTATCAAGAAGACATGATGTAAGAAAGCAATATAAGATGGAAATTAAAGGAACATTCACGTAAAGAGAATGGCAAATTTTAATTATTCAGATTTGTATGGTTGTCTAACACAGCATAAGCCATGGCAAAGCCAAGAAACGTGATTATTTCTACTGTGGGTCTAGATCAATTTTGTGAGAAAGGTTTGCACAGTATTGCTGCATGTAATGAACATTGATCATTTTGGCCTTGGAGGGATCTCTTCCTTTTTTGTTCTCACGGGGTTTGGTTTCTAGTCCCACTGCTCCCATCACTATCAGTGTTTTGCTTGAGAGAGGGCAGACAACAAAAAATTGCTGTGTTGACCAAAATACAATACACTTACACTGTATACCTATTTTGTATTTTATATTGTGAGGCTGAACACAGCTATTGAAGATGTTGTTCTCTCAGTTAACTATTTTTTTTATAATCAAAGCAATATAAGCCTACTTTTAATTCATTCAAGTTCAGGCATGGTGTTCATTTTTGGTAACTATTATTAGAAGGAAAGCTGATCTTTTTTCTTTGTGTTGGCCTATATATATGCAAAAAACATGACAAAAGACAGTTTGCTTACACTTTACTGTAGAGGCCAGCATATTTAGCATTGCCTATGCTTGAGAAAATATATAAGAGCCTAAGCGTGTCTGAACTGAGGTTTCCAATTAAAACAACTCTGGCATTTAGGATATTCAAAATCTGTATTCAAATTCCATGGTTTAAACCCATATTTAATTACTAGTGCTGCTCCCTGGTTCGATATGTTGTTCCCAATTAAAAGACCTGGCTTTGTCGCATCTCCAGAACGAGCATTTGTATAAAGCTGCAGGCATGAGGTCGGAAATTCTAAGCTCTGCTTCTCCCCTCACGTGTTGAGAGCATCTCTAATTCATTAGGACTGAAAGGGCCAATTCCATGCTGTTTGTGGAGCAGTGACAGGCTGAACTGGTCACTTTCATGACAGCCTCCTTCCCATGTGGCTGTGTCTACAGCCAGGTGTGTGGTCCATGAGCCAGCAACTTTCATGGAAGGGTTATTTATTGCTGCTGCACAATATGAAGATGTGCTGGCCTGTAGCCTGGGTAGTCACAGTACGGAACTAGCAGTGCCAAATCCAAAGCCAGAGTGACCACAGTGTACCATAGGGTAGAAAGCCATCATGGGAACTCTATCTACTGCAAACTATATCTTCTGTTGCAGTAGCTCAAACATAAATATGTAAATAAATACTTTACACTGCATCTATGGTGACTGAAAATATTGTTATCTTTGATGAAGAAAAAGTCTTGCAAGTGTTTAAACAGGAGGTCTTTTTTAAGTCCTAAGATATCTCACTGAAGTTGAAAAAGGCACACGCTAATCAGGTTGGAGGGGAAAAAAAAAACATCATCTAAAACTGATGATCAATTAGGGGGAGTGCAAGGACTCAAACTAGTTTCTTCAGCTAACACATCTTTGGGGTAAAGATTTTGTGCCTTTCCATCTGAGAGGTTACTGATGTCTGAGGAGAGTCCCTGGTGCCTAGCTGGTTTCATTTACATCCTAGCTGAGACACAGGTGATGCAATAGTTGCATGTCTGCTTCCTCTCCCAGAAGATTCACAAAGCAAAAGACAAAAAAAAGAAAAGGTTGTTAATAATTTATTCTGTGGTCCCAATCTGTTGTACTAAAAGATGTTGTTGTGGTTTTACTCCAGCCGTTGGCTGGGCACCACATAAACACGCGCTCAGTCCCCCTCATTATGAGCCCCTCTTATGAGGAGCGGCTGAAGGAACTGGGCTTGTTTAGTCTGGAGAAGAGGAGGCTCAGGGCAGACCTTATTGCCCTCTACAACTACCTGAAAGGGAGTTGTGGTGAGCTGGGGGTTGGCCTCTTCTCGCAGATAACTAGTGACAGGACAAGGGGAAATGGCTGCAAGTTGCGCCAGGGAAGGTTCAGGTTGGAGATGAGGAGAAAATTCTTCTCTGAAAGGGTGGTCGGGCATTGGAACGGGTTGCCCAGGGAGGTGGTGGAGTCACCATCCCTGAGGGTGTTTAAGGAAAGGTTAGATGTGGTACTTAGGGACGTGGTTTAGTGGGTAATAGGTGGTGGGGGGATGGTTGGACTAGATGATCCTTGAGGTCACTTCCAACCTTAATGATTCTATTCT
>VWZZ01005989.1:90648-110362 GCA_013399095.1 Psophia crepitans | reverse complement strand
CCTGTCTGTCCCCTCCCAACTCCCCGCACACCCCCAGCCATCCCGCCGGCGGGGCGGGGCGAGAAGCAGCCAAGGCCTTGGCTCTGTGTGAGCATCGCTCAGCAACAGCAAAAACATCTCTGCACTATCAGCGCTGCTTCCAGCACAAACCCAAAACACAGCCCTATACTGACTTTCTTGAAGAAAATTAACTCTCTCTCAGCTGAAACCAGGACAGATGTTTAGTGCTTTTTTTTATATGGACGATTTCAGAGAGTCTGTTTTCCCCCTTTGAAAATTCCCAATTTAAACTGATCATAACTCATAACTTCTGCTTTCATATTCTCTTTAAAGTAATGTACTGGACCTATATTATTAACACCGCACTTTCTGCACAATAAACTATTTATGCCGCTTTGATCAGAGCCACCAAGAAGTGAGTGTGGTGGGTTGACCCTGGCTGAAGTCCAGGTGCCCACCAAAGCGTCTCTGTCACTCCGCTCCTTAACTAGACACGGGAGAAAAGGTGTAACGAACGGCTCATGGGTCGGGATAAGGACAGGGAAAGCTTGTTCACCAATTACCATCCTGGGCAAAACAGACCAGATGTAGAGAGGAATTAATTTAATTTATTACCAAGCAAACACAGAGCAGAGCAGTGAGAAATAAAACCAAATCTTAAAACATTTTCCCCCATCCCTCCCTTCTTAATTTTACTCCCAATCTCTCTCTCTGCTTCCCCCCACAGCAGCACAGGGGGATGGGGATGGGGGTTACAGTCAGCTGATCGTATGTGGTTTTGGCCAGTTCTTCTTCCTTGGGGGAAGGACTCCTCACATTCTTCCCCTGCTCTAGTGTGGGGTCCCTCCCACAGCAGACAGTCCTCCACAGACTTCTCCAACGTGAGTCCTTCCCACTGACTGCAGTTCTTCATCAACTGCTCCAGTCTGGGTCCCTCCCATGGGGTGTAGACCTTCAGGGGCAGACTACTGCAGCGTGGATCCCCCATGGGGTCACAAATCCTGCCAGAAAACCTGTTCTGATGTGGGCTCCTCTTTCCACAGATCCACAGGTCCTGCCAGGAGCCTGCTCCAGCGTGGGCTTCTCATGAGGTCACAGCCTCCTTCAAGTGTTTCCACCTGCTCCAGAGTGGGGTCTTCCACAGGCTACAGGTGGAATCTCTACACCCCATCATCCCTCCTCCATGGGCTGCAGGAGGACAGCCTGCCTCACCATGGACTTCACCACAGGCTGCAGGGGAATCTCTGTTCTGATGTCTAGAGCACCTCCTCCCCCTCCTTCTGCACTGACCTTGGCATCTGCAGAGTTTCTCACATCTTCTCTCTCCAATATCTGGCTGCAAAAACTTCCGCATTTGTTTTTTCCTTCTTAACTCTGTTACCTCAGAGGTACTACCACTGTTGTTGATTGGCTTGGCCTTGGCCAGCAGCAGGTCTATTTTGGAGCCGGCTGGTTTTGTCTCTGTTGGACACAGGGAAAGCTTCTAGCATCTTCTTGCAGAAGCTGCCACCCCTGTGTCTCCCCCACTATCAAAACCTTGCCACGCAAACCTGCAACTGTGTTGTTGTTGTTGTCGTTGTTGGTGGTGGTGTTTAATATAACAAATATATAACGAGAGCAGGTCTCTGTAAGAAAAAGAACAGAAGTCATGGTGGGATGTATGGCAATAATGTTAAACCACTACCTTTAGAATAACACCAATAGAAGAAGAATAGAATGTTTTGTATTTCAAACTCACCTAAACAACTTTCAAGACGTCCTCTTAAAACTGATCATGGTTTAGTGAACTGTCTTCCTCTTATCTTACTGCCATTCCATTCAAACTTATTTGGATTGTATTTAAACAATGAGATTGATAACGGTTTCAAAAATATTTTGAGAACAGTTAGTGTGAGTTTTCAATCTGTATAGACTAGTGCATGAATAACAAAGATGACACACTGAACTCGAAAATATCAAATCTCAAATTAGGTTGATCAGATTCAGTTTTTGTCTAAGCAAGTATGACTCAGTGGGAAGTAACTTAGTGGAGTTATCCTTAATTACATGTGCTCAGCATCTGTCTTCAGATTTTTACATTATATGTTTAAAAAGTATTGAATATATATCTGTCATTGGCCATTAGACCAGATGTGGAAAGAATAAGCACCCAAATTCGTAATTCAGAATTTACATGTTAATCCCAAAATGATTCGTTTTATATAGCTATGTGTTGCTTGATTTTTTTCCACATAAGAATACTTAAAGCAATCAGAGGAATCATGAGACAAACATGAAACAGCAGCTATACCTCCTTAGAGTTATTCACAACTATTTATTGTATTGTATTCTGACAAAATACTGGGAATAATTAAAATTTTTGTGTAATTTGGATAGTTACTTCACCAAGCAGTAACTTTTGTAATTGCTGTTTTGATGTGACATAGTTATTCAAGAAGATGGTTGCCTGGTAGAGCATGTGAGTGAAATCTTTATTCCTTTGCAAATTAAATTGTTTTCTAAAAGAAAATATTTCAGAATCATTCTCTGAAAAAAATTAGGGTCTAAACTATCATATCTAAAGTATCACACGCCGACTTCTTAACACAAAACCACCATCAGCAGAAAAAAATATTTGTATTTTTTAAATCTTACTCCTATATTGAGTAAGATATTTTTTCTTATGGTTTATTCTGAAAAGACCAAATTTTGTTTGTGTCTTTTTTTTGACTGTAGAGCTGGAGAATCTTTGACTCTAGAGAACTTTAATCAAAACTGTCCCACTCCAAGGCTCAGTACAGAGGCATAAATCTTGCCAGTTAGCACTTGTATGTTTCCACAAAAAAGACTGGATACAGCTTGCCAATTTTGGAAGGCTGAAGAAGTTCAGAAGAAAGAAGAGTGTGTTAGCACTTCACCTGCCATGGTTCTTTGCACTGTAGGAATGTTCATGGGAGAAACACTTTAACTGTTGTAAATATTTGGACAATGTGACCACAGAGGTCTACCTCCATAGATTAACTGCAAATCTTCAGGTTAGATAAATACAATTGTGAACAGAATGATGCCTGGTTGTGGTGGCTCTGAAAGTGCTGTCCTAAGGACTAAACATGACAAGTATTGTAGTAATTATCTGTAGATCACTTATTCAGCTTCTTAAAATGCTTCATTCTTGCTGAAAGAAGCATATAGAATTATGTGACTATGTAAATAAAATAAAGATGAAGTCCTAGTACAGTCCTTAGTTTGTAACTCAGATCAAGGTTAGACATAGTACTGAAGGACATGGTTTAGTGGTTAATAGGTGGGGGACGGAGTGGAAGATCCTTGAGGTCTCTTCCAACCTTAATGATTCTATTCTATTCTATTCTATTCTATTCTATTCTATTCTATTCTATTCTATTCTATATCAGAGCTATATCTGACATAAGGGATAAATTGTTTCTTAGGACAAGATTAGTACAACAATACAGACAATATAATGTGTTGATTTTCCTATGGTACCTATGGTACTCTTTTTGATGATCTTGAACGTCTTCTCAGGGAAGTCCAAATGTTTCATCTTCAACAGTTTCAGGAGATTGGACACCAAACTGAAGGTGATTGAGAGTTATGTCCTACAATAAGGCAGGAAATAATTTCCCACCAAGCCATAGGTTTTGGTTACAGTGAATGACCACTCATGTAGTTTACATCATCTCTGAAATGGTAATAGAACTTCTCTATTTTTCATTGAAAAACTATTGATAAAGATAAAAGCTGTTATTTGAAGCTAAAAGGAAATAATACTAATGAGTGGCAGTATTGCTTTTAAGATGTTGTTAACATTAAGAATAAAAAAAACCAAACAAAAAACAAACCCATCAAATTTAATAGTATTTATTTAAAAAGAGTCAACAAAGGTAATTTGAAAAGATTCTCGAAACCAGTACATTGACAATAATAATTGGTGTAGTTTGATAAAAAAAAGTGTTTGTTTCTTTTATTGACAATTCAGTTTCTTTTCTACTTCTAACTGAGCAAAATAGAATATCAAATGGGCAGTTTTACTCTAATAGGCAGTTTTAATCTGTCCCTTTTCACAGGTACTTCTTCAAGGGTGTACTTTTCTAAATACTGCAGGGTTTGTTTTTTTTTTTGTTTGGGTTTGGGTTTGTGTGTGTGTGTGTGTGTGTGTGTGTGTATTTCTGTCCTAGTTTGGTACAATGCAGATAATCTAGTTCTTTGGTCCCCCCCTCCCCCACCCAGAGCTTTTTTTTTTCTTTCAAATTCTTCTAAACACAAGGTAAACTTCAGTTTTCTGACCTTGCTCCTTGAAATTCAGGCAACAATCCATTGTGCCTACAGGTCCCGTTTCTCAAGATTTTCTGTAGTGGATTTTTTGCTGCTTCTTTAGGCCAGAGTGTCCAAAAGTAATAGTAACCATTTCTCCACCGTATTTACTGCTCCCAGAGTGCTACTTTCTGCTTTTGTACAAGTTTGTGGCTTTTGAGTTACAATCAATTTCTCGGTTGTTTTATCCATTAATGCTTTTGCCTTATTTGCTTTCACCCATGTGGTAGGTATAATAAACTCTAGATGAGCAGTGAAACATTTTCAGTATTCTGACAGTGTTGTATGTACCATGTCGGTCATATCCAAAAAGGCATGGGTCTTAAGCCGAGATGGAATAGTAAAACCTGTGTGTATCTGTGCCTCAGCTTAGTGTGGGTATATCCTCCAGTTTAACTGGTAGCTATACCTGCTTGCAAGTAAACGTTATTTCCACAGGGTTTCTTCTTCTACATGTGCAAAACACATTTATCTGCACACCCCTATGCTTTAAAACTGCCTAGAGGTGTTTTCCTCCAGAATGTTTGGAGAAGATAATTAGCTGAGAAATATTGGCAATGAAAAGAAAACTGTACTACAGTGACAAGAAAATATTGAATTTTTATATTCATTAACTCTGATTACTAAACAATTATATCTTTATGAGATACTGTGCTGAGCAACATAAAGCTGTAGCAATAAGAGCACTTTATTAATTATGCATGTGAATGGATAACAAGCTCTTCAATCCACATTCCTAGTGTGTCAGAAATGACATACTGGACTGTACCAGAAGAAATGGATATCTCAGAGAAATTCCTTTTTCTTTGTTGTGTGTTCCCTATTTTTATGAGTGTTTTAAAGACTGATATGTCACAGCTAAAATTATATCCATGTATTCTTCAGGCTTTTCTGGCAGAAATGGATTTTGGAGACAACACATTTTTCTAGTCTATGAATGAAAATCATAATTTAAAAAAAAAAGACCACCACTGCAATTTCCTACTTACAGAACTGCATCTACAAAATCTGTTAACTACATTTCACCAACCAAAACCAGAATGGTTAATTATATACAGCAGTTGTTTATGATACTATATTTTGTTGAAAAAAGTAGTCAAGGTCAGTGAAATGTATTAATATTTCTCTGGGATAGTACAGTAATACTGAGTATATTTTAAAACAATGTAAGAAATTAATTTATTTAGAAAAAGGTTGGATCTTTGAGTGCTTATAGCAACATTACAAATTACTGTTATATAACAGGAAAATCTGAGTACTATCTAATTCAAATAGAAGTACCAGAGCATTTTAGCTTATAGTCCATACTTCTCTAAAATATGTTACTGCAGAGATTTAAAATGCAATCTAGAAATGCCTTTAAAATCACATACACATAAGTATTAATCAAATCCAGTAATCTATTAAATACTATTAAAAAGGATTGGTTTTCTGTGGATTATTTCTTAGCATCTCAGGTTTCTTATTATAATCCAAGCTTCAAAAAATGTAAGGGAAAGATTATGTCTTTTTTTTTTTTTTCTTTTTCTTTCCTCTCCTGTGGTTATGGTTATTTGCTGCCTTCTGATGTTCCACAGCTGGAAACCACAATCCTACTGGCTTTCAGAGTGTAAAACCTACTGCTTCATAAATTATTGACTAATATTTAACAGTCAAATGAGAGCAGGGAACAAAATGAATTACATACTTTGAACCTATTGGTTGGAAAAACATTGCTATACTTGTCTTCTACGTAGGAACTTTGATCGTTACCTCTTTGTATCTGCTAAGATCAATTTCCCATTGAAGCAAATGGAACATATATTTTAATTAGGGGTGCAAAGTTGGGCTGTTTCAGTGCAAACCTGAATGTTTCAAAATCTGGTTTTGGAGCCTCTTTCTGATTATTTTATGTCTTGATGTACAGAAAGATTGAAAATCTTTGGATGATATAGGTGACCTTATAATATACAGGATTGAAGTGTCAGCATTGTCACTCATGTGAAGGGTGTCCAGTGGCATGGGTACTGGTTTGGCTGTAAACTGTAAATCAGGAAAGGATCCTTGTCTTCTTGAAGCTGGGGAAAAATAAACTGATATGTAATGATGTTGACATCATAAGCCCACCTTGTTGGAACCAAATGTTAATGGCCAAATTTTTAACGGGTTTTAGGAGGCTGGAGTTCAGATTAGTACTCCTTTTTACTTATTGACCACCACTGCTCATGAGGGTAGGCATCAGTGTGCTGAGTGAGATTTTTCAAAAGTCTCTTTCTTTTCTATTTGGGAAAAATAAATCCCATTCAAATTCTTGGCTATGTATCTGTATTACTCAGCTAGTTTATGTAGAATCAGAAGTAGACACAGATGTGCACTGCTTTAATGAGATTTGCAAGCTGGATATGGGATAA
Source organism: Psophia crepitans (assembly GCA_013399095.1). Lineage (NCBI taxonomy): Eukaryota > Metazoa > Chordata > Aves > Gruiformes > Psophiidae > Psophia > Psophia crepitans. Next base: position 103,661 of record VWZZ01005989.1, on the reverse strand, counting down.
TATTCCATTTAATCCTTTTATGGAATTTCTTGATCAAATTGGATAAAATAAATTTAAAACAGATTATTTGCTTGTATAACTCACTTGAAGTTGTTAAAACTATAAATGGAATTTAGAGCTTTGTAGTTCATAGCACCAAGTGTAAATTTACATATACATAAATAAAAATTTCATAAAAAATTAATTTATCTGGTGCAATGAAAGAATCAGAAGAGTATAGAGGGAAGAGAATTATTTTCTTCAATTCCCTTTGTCTCCTCACCATGATGAACTATCGGTGAGACAGTAGTACAAAGTCTCTACCTGAGAACCTTTTGGCCTTCCTTTAAGGTACTCAGTGTGGCTGCACCATCCCACTTTTTATTTTCCAGTGCAGACATGCAGGATATGGAGTTGGTTCATAGATCATTTTCACAAGTGTTGGGCTCTGCTGGCATTCTTTACAGAAGCTATAAACAAATGTGCATACTACAGCAGTGTTTATGAAATTCTTCAATGCTTGGATGAATTTCTTCCAGAGAAGACAGAAGATGGTAAACAAAAGGTTGTTGTTAAGAAACCCTGCTTTACTAAAAAAAGTCATACAGCTAGGAAAACACACATGCCAGCTGTTAAAAGCAAGAACTTACCACTGCACTCAGACATTTACAAATATTTCAGTGAAGAAAAAGCTGGAGATCTAAGTTCTGGGAAAATTCAAGCTCTTTCAGTTGATGGGGTTGTTTTATTTGGGTTTTTTATTGGTTTTGTTGGGGTTTTTTTCCGCCTTCTTTTTCCCCTTGAGTAAAGTTTTGGAATCAAAAAATAATTTGATTCCAAAGGCAACATTTCTTTGTGCTTTGTTCTCTCTTTCTGGATGTACAAGACAAATATTTATATTTCCAGAAAGTTACTGGAACTAGGGGAAAAGAACCCTGCACTCACTCACACTCCCTCTAAATTCGGCATATGCGTGGTTCAGCAGTGGCAAAAGCAGGAACCTTCAAATATAATTTGTTTTTTGCTTTTGTTCCATGTTTCTCATTAGTAGTACTATTCTTTTTTTAACAACATCAACAACACATCCTTCAGGAAGGAGACGTGGTGGGGGAGCAAAATCCAGGGTGAAAGAGTTTATACAGAAACGGCAGCAAGCATTTTGACTGGTAAGTTAGAGACCAAACCAGTTCATTTCAGTGACTGAAATTACATGCTACTACAGCTTGAGGCATGTGTCTGTAAAGCAGCCCCGTCCTGACTTGTCTTCTCCAGGGCTGGACATTTTTGGGGGGGAGGAAAGTGGAAAACAGAAACTGTATCCTTCTTATAACACATAAACAATGGGATTTTATTGTTGAAAATAACTTTTACTTTTTGTACTTAACCTCAACTATGTATAACAGAAATGAGTGACTGGAAAAAATACTAAGCATGAATTCCATGGTATGTCAATGACCTTACATGAACATTGTTCCTTCATGTAATGGTTCTTTACAGTTTTTCAGCTCCAAGCTTGAAATTTGAAAGATAATGCCTACCATTTGGTCATACTTTTTCACTGGAAATATGTATCCATCCTATCAAGACAGAATAGCCTCAAAACTTTTCAAACTACCAGTAACCGTAACAATGGATCTTCACATAACATGTCTATTTCATAATGTGTCTTTGCCATTGAAAAAGTGTTCTTTTGCTCCAAAGTGGTGATTAGAAGAATTCAGAAGATACTACCTTATAATCTGTAATTATCACTTACTTTATTCTCCTGATATTAGTGAAAAAAAAATCTTCCATGATTTATGTTGGAAGTACATCAAAGATTTTTGATGGATAAAATTTGGACAGATTCTCTCTGAGTTTTGATTCATCAGGTAAACAAAGACAAATATTAAAGCACAATGATTCAGAGGAATAGAGAAAACAATGAGGAACATCCTTTAAGTTCTATAAGTTACTGCTATTGTCACGGTAAAATAAAAAATCAAGTTTGAGATATTCTCTCAACGTGATCTTTGGCATATTTCATCAGGGATAGTTAACTTGAGGGCTAAGACTCTGAATTTATGTGCTTCAATCAGTTTACTAACACCTGCCAAATGTTTATTGAGTAACATGTCTTCTTTGTCAGCTTATGCATTCCTTGCTAATTATTGGGAGCAAGAGGATTGGAAAGCAGAATTTAGTAATACTTTGAAAGGAAATTTACTCAGGGCTTTGATAGGTGGTGTGGTGGTTTGGGTTTGTGTGGTAAGATTTTGGTAGGGGAGTTGCCACTGGGGTTGTGGCTTCTGCAAGAAGATGCTAGAAGCATCCCCTGTGTCCAACAGAGACAAAACCAGCTGGCTCCAAAATAGACCTGCTGCTGGCCAAGGCCAAGCCAATCAACAACAGTGGTAGTGCCTCTGAGGTAACAGAGTTAAGAAGGAAAAAACAAATGCGGAAGTTTTTGCAGCCAGATATTGGAGAGAGAAGATGTGAGAAACTCTGCAGATGCCAAGGTCAGTGCAGAAGGAGGGGGAGGAGGTGCTCTAGACATCAGAACAGAGATTCCCCTGCAGCCTGTGGTGAAGTCCATGGTGAGGCAGGCTGTCCTCCTGCAGCCCATGGAGGAGGGATGATGGGGTGTAGAGATTCCACCTGTAGCCTGTGGAAGACCCCACTCTGGAGCAGGTGGAAACACTTGAAGGAGGCTGTGACCTCATGAGAAGCCCACGCTGGAGCAGGCTCCTGGCAGGACCTGTAGATCTGTGGAGAGAGGATCCCACGCCAGAGCAGGTTTTCTGGCAGGACTTGTGACCTCATGGGGGATCCATGCTGCAGTAGTCTGCCCCTGAAGGTCTGCACCCCATGGGAGGGACCCAGACTGGAGCAGTTGATGAAGAACTGCAGTCAGTGGGAAGGACTCATGTCGGAGAAGTCTGTGGAGGACTGTCTGCTGTGGGAGGGATCCCACAGCAGGGGAAGAGTGCGAGGACTTCTCTTGCTGAGGAGGAAGGCGCGGCAGAGACAACATGTGACGAACTGACCACAACCCCTATTCCCCGTCCCCCTGTGGCACTGAGGGGAAAGCGATAGAGAAATGGGGAGTGAAGTTGAGCCCAGGAAGAAGGGAGGACTGGGGGAAGATGTTTTAAGATTTGGTTTTCTCTCTCGTTATCCTGCTTTTATTTTAATCTGTTAATGATCAAATAATTTCCCAGAGTCAAGTCTGTTTTGCCCATGACTGTAATTGGTGAGTGATCTCTCCCTGTCTTTATGTAGACCCAGAAGCCTTCCATTATGTTTTTCCTCCTCTGCCCAGCTGAGCAGGGCAGTGACAGAGCAACTTTGACAGATGCTTGACATCCAGCCAGGTTCAACCCATCACACATTTTTATAATCAAATTCATATTTTGTACATAAAAAATGCTTTGTTTTTTACTGAGAGAGGCAAAGGAGTTTGGGTGTCCCGTGACCAGATAAGATCAAGTAGTATAGACCAGGTATGATCAGATAATATAGATCCAGCCTAGGTTAACATTAACAAGATATTTTTTTACTGTTTAATGCATGAGGAGTGAATCCCTGTCTGGAGAAAAAGGTTTTTAATAGCTTGGTATCTTCATCATAAAAGCTAGTAAGAAAGAAGTGAATAGAAATTACATTGCTAACCAGGGGAGATTCCTTCATAATAAATATGGACTTTCAGTCAAATTTGTATGTGGAGCCTGAAATATCATGCAATTTGCTATACCCCTAGTTAGTCTGATATTCCACAAAGGTACCTTAACCCTTGAGCTGTGGAAATAATCTGAGTGATTTGGTTTGCTTCTGAAAGAGCCATGCAGCTGTAGTTTTTGGGCAATGTCTGACTTGAAGATTGATAATCTATTACAGGGATGAATAATTTGAGCCCTTACTCCTAAAGGGACATCCTTTTCCATTTCAAATGACATATATGTGTTTCCAGTGTTGGAAGGAATGGAGGAATTTTGATTTTGTGGGATGCATCTGAGCCTATTTGGGAAAGAGAACATAACAGATAATGAAGAAAAAAAAAGGCCTTCTGTAAGTAATTTTATTTATGTTGCTTGAAATGGACATTTTTAATTTTCTCTGTTTAAAAAGTTAGGCATCCCTCTGCATATTTTTAATGAAAGCAGTATTTCAGTATTATTATTTTACACATATTTTCAGATATTTTGGGAGAGCTTGCTGTTAGGAGAAAGCATAAGCACACAGCCACAAAACTCTAGCTGACATTGTCTCTATTACAACAATGTATAACACGGAAAACTCCCTCTGTATTTCACTTAGTAGAATGTGAAGGACTTATTACAACCTATTCCAGATTTTCTGTCTTCATTCCTGTCAGTTCCTAAATGTAGCCCATTTCCCTTTCAGAAATTTATGGAGTTACAACAAGAACGCTACACCCACAGCTGCAAAAAATATAGACATTTATTCACTATGGTGTTGCCTCCTCCAGGAAGTAGGTACAGTGATCTATGGTATCTTCTTGGAAGCTCAGCTCATAAGAAGAGATATGAAGCAGAAAATGCTGTATGACAAGAAAGAAAACAGACTTATATTAGACTTGCTGAATAGTTCCCACTGTAAGATGAGCAAAGTAGATGACTTTCTGTAGGACGTAGTCTTGGAAAGACTTTGTCTGCAACATCGTTTTCTGTTTAATGAATTTGTGTAAGCAGTACAGCTGGAAGTTGGCATGCACACTGGAGCACTTCTATGGTTTTTTTATGTTACTCTTTTGCAATCTCTCATTTGTTTCAGCAGTAATGCTAAAGCAGAGTTAATTCCTCTGCATTAGTCCCTCAAATAAAAAGGAGAAGACAGGGTGGATGACACTGTGGCTTTGTTCACGTTACGAAGTACAGCATGATCTACCATCTTGTATTGGAGAGAATTACATTCTGTATGTTAAGAAATAAAGTATTTATGAATCCTGAAAGAAGTAAAAAAAAAGACAATCAAAAATTAAGAAAACAATTCCAGTATGCTGTCTGCAAATAAATAATCTGATTTTCAGAACATGGAAATGGATATATTGTCTTTCCACACATTGCCTCTATTGAAAGAGGGATGATATATTCCTGCTCAAGAGGAGCAAATAGAGCAATAGAGCAAATAAAACACCTTGCACACACTTAAGGAGAGACTCCTGCTAGAATTAAACACTGTGGAGCTGAAGCAATGTAAATACTAAAAAGCACTTGAATCACAGCAAACTGTTCAATGCTTGTATGTGCAGATGCCCTTCCATACATTTTCATAGTAATGCCTGCAGAAGCTTTAGTAATGAGATCCTTGACCTTAAGATTTGGTGAATACTGCTTTACAGAGACTGGTTTGAAAAGAAACAAAGGAGCTCTCAAGAAGCCAAGTGAGAGCTCTGTAGACAATGAACTTTCACAGTAATCTGTTAATGCAAAGTCTTGGTACCAGCTCTGTCAATTTATGTAGATATCAAGATGGATGCATAGTTCCTGCTGGTGGACATTCTATGTCGATGGGTGTTTCAGATAAAGTACACAGCTCATGAAGTCCAAGCAGAACTTTCAGCTGTCATCAGTGAGCTTTTTATAACTGAAATTGGTTTACTTATGATTTGTTGTAGTTCCTAGATTTCTGGATTTATTGATGAGATAATAAGGATAATAAGAGAGACTGATAATCAATTTGCTAAAATGGTTGCTAGTCAGCTCGATTGTGGCCTTGATTTTAATGGCTGTGAAAACAGATCAATAAGCAGTGACGTAGTATCTTGAGAAAAAAACATTTAAGTCTATTAACATGAAATACTGTATGTTTCTTTTTGCAAAACGTTATTTTACAAGGCATGGATGTTTGAGGTTACCCAGAAGTCAAGATTAACAGTGTAAAACCCAAAAGGAAATCTTTTCAGTGACTACTTGTTGCTGAAGCTAGGAAGATGTTCCTAGGTTAGCATATTCTTTACAAAATTAGGTGTATCTTACAATTGGCACGTCACTAAAAACAAACAAAAAACCCCCCCCATAATAAAAGCAAGAAATATTGAAGAAATATTTTGCTTCATTGAAAAGTTTTTAAGTTACTTTTATTTGACTTCACACAGGCTGTTCTTGCTAAGGTTATCATTTGTTGAAATTCAGAAAAAAACATCCTTCCAGTATCTCAGTAGAGCTATTCTGCTTGCTTGTGTTCCTGACAGCACAAAATCAGTACCCTAATACGAAATTCTAGCTGTAACACTGCATGCTTTGTAGTCCTGCTAGTATCCCACCAATGCATTTTTAATTCTGTGACAAAAATCCCATCTGCATCCCATGGAGGAGAATACTGAGACAATAGCAGGTGTGAGAGCCAAATAATGCTCTCCCTGGCTGCTCTGAGGTATCATAGGAACTATCAGTGCAACAAAGACCCATCTCCACACCAATGAGGGAACCCAGAGGCTCTGTGGCAAGAGGGGGCACCCCAAGAACACAGCCAGGGGAATGATCTCCTAATCCAGCCTCCCTGGGCTGTCCTAGCATTGCCCCAGACCCATGGGCAGGGGACACACCTGTGCCAGGCCAGTCACCAGAAGTGACTCTCCAGGGCACCTCCAGGTGGTCACTGCCTGGAGCAGGGACACGTTGTGTAGGATGCAGGCGAAGAGCATTTCTGGATTGCACAGAGCTGATTATGGGACAGTTTAGGAACCACTGACCACCCAGTGGGATGGGGAAGACTATCAAAAAAATGCAAAAACTCACACTTGAGATAGAGGCAGTTTAATAAGTAAAGCAAAAGTTATATGCACAAGCAAAGCAAAACAAGGAATTCATTCCCCATTTCCCACGGGCAGGCAGGTGTTCAGCCATCTCCAGGAAAGCAGGGCTCCATCATGTGTAACGGTGACTTGAGAAGAAGAAAACCATCACTCAGAAGATCCCCTCTTCCTTCTTCTTCCCCCAGACCCTCATATGCTGAGAATGATGCCATGTGGTATGGGATATCCCTTTGGTCAGTTGGGGCCAGCTGTCCCAGCTGTGTCCCCTCCCAACTCCTTGTACGACCCCAGCCCACTTGCTGGTGGGGTGGTGTGAGAAGCAGAAAAGGCCTTGGCTCTGTGTAAGCACTGTTCAGCAGGAGCAAAAACATCCCTGCATTACCAACACTATTTTCGGCGTAAATGCAGACTACAGCGCCATACCAGCTACTATGAGGAAAATCAACTCTATCTCAGTCAAAACCAGCACATCACTCTAGGTCTTTTTTCCTGGTTATCAGATGACATATCACAAACCTTACTTCGGTTTGCTTAAAGGTGTGCCCTGATACCAAGGTTTGGTGGGTTTTTTTCTAAGAATAGTGACCTATAATAATCTAAGATCCATATACACTTTGATTTTAATTTAAAGTTATTGTCATATAATTTAACATTGTGTTAAGGTGGGGAAAATATCTATTTGTCAGCTTCAAAATGGCTAAGTAAGGCTTCGGGGGGTTTTTTTATTGAATTTTTGTAAGCTGTGCTCAAATAATCATTAAGCAAAAATGATGAAATATCTTTAAAGTTTCTGTGGGAGGAAACCTGGGGAGGAAGCCATATCACATTCAGCTTGCTGTCAGTGCTGCCCTACTTCCTTCATCTGAAATCTGTCACTACAGCCTACTCATGCAAATATGTGTTTAGAGCATCATGTATGAACAAACCTGTTTACAGACTTGTCATGTTATCTAACTAAATATCTTATAAATCAGTAAAGATAACAGACATTAAATAAATGAGCAGCTTTTTATGTAGCTGAAGGTGCTAATAAAATTAGATATTTTCCCCAATTATTGTAAAAGTGTCTGCAGATTCAAATCGTTAGGAAAATAAATCAAACAAACAAATTAGTTTATCTTCTCAGCTATTTCTGACAAGAACCCTTTGCTAGTCCAGGAATATGAGCAGAATCCTTGTAAAACTACTCTTATTATGGGTTTTTGACAGTAAAACCTTTAAAAAGTGAAATCTATTACCTACAAGGCAAGAAAGCAAACAAAAATGTCATTTTTTCTGCCAATAGATAGGTGCAGTGATGTCCACTGAAGTAGAACTTGACATGAAAAATTGAGGAGGACAAGAGAATTGTGTTATATATGGGTCTGTTTTTATCAGATCAGGTGATGTGCAGCACAACACGTTGAATAACTCAGTGGCTATTTGCCAGGGCAGGGAAAAGGAGAAAAGGAAAATATGAGGATTTGTTTTATTTTAGTTTAGTATAGTTGGAATTACAAAAATTCTGAAATCATTGAGTAAAGGCATAGTATATAATGTATATAAATGTATATGTATATAAATACAACCATTGACATATACTTACCTTCCCCAACCACCAAAAGTATTGATCTGAAGGGAATATAACTATATAGGTAGGAGACCCTGAAAGTATGTTAAGTTACACTTTGGACAGGATAGGTGCAATAAAAGATGAAAGTGTGGATACTGTGTATACCCGTTGAGCATAGATTGTGTGTGAAAACATCTGAAGGTTTGTTTGTCCTACAGTGCCTTAAACTGTCTTTTGTCAAATTCCAGTGTGGATGGTGGTTCCCTTCAGAAAGAATTCTTTAGTTTGTACGTACCCTGCCTGTTTGTGCAATATCATTATTTTTCCAATTGTGTAACTTTTGTGGGGTTTTTTCCCCCCTCTCTCATTAGTTTGCCCTTCACCCTCTGACAGAGGTCTGAGTCAACTGCTTTAGCTAACTGATAAGGACTAACCTAAATCTTTTCCCCACTTGGACCTATCCTTAGTTTTAAGTGGTTTTGAGCTAAACTAAATAAATCATTCCTTTCTTGGAATTAAAAGAAAACATTTAACCTTTTTGAATAGAGAAGGTGCAAAGTGAGGAAATAAAACAAGAGAAATACTCATTTATTTGCCTCTCTCCACCTTTACACAGTGTCCTTGCAGCTAGTTCTTGCATCTAGCCATCAACTGAGTAAAATTAATGACTTGTTTCTGTGTCTCAACAAATTCTGTACTCTACTATGGTCCTTGTATAGAGTTTTTCTTTTCCCTCCTTTGAGGTAGGTCTGGCTGTGCCGTGGTGCTTTCAGTCTTAGTTAACGTGAGTTTCAGGCCTGCACTGTTTCTCTGTTCACAATACACAGTGGGTTTTGTGATCATAAAATCATAGAATCATTAAGACTGGAAGATCTTTGTTCCCAGAGCCGGTTCAGTTGCCCACCATCCGTGGCTAAAGTCTATTCCCTCCATGGCATTTGGCTCCTCTAGTACTTGGAAGAAAATGCAACACAGTGGTGAACCCTGTTTTTAAAAAGGAAACATTGTTGGTAAGAGATTTACTAAGAAACTGACCTTTCATTTTAAGGTCATTGCACTGTTCCATGTTTATTGCTTCAACTTCCTATTTTACTTTTGTTGGTGATGCATCTCAGCCTATCGAGAGCAGTGTCACTAATTGACACTATGGATAATAATGTGAATGTTTAAAGGATGCATCTCAACTAATTGTTAAGAAACTTGCCCAGCCACCTCTCTCTAATTTGGTACTTCGGCTTTTACTGCTGTCTATTCTTAGGTTCCTTTAGCCATCACTTTATCGGTATCCTGCTTCACTAACCTCCAGGTTCACCCAATATTTTCTGTGCAGGTTTGTATCATTCAAAACACTATTCATAGTACTTTACTAATGTTCTGAATGTAGACCAGATTTTCTGTGCCCAAGTTGAACATCATCTTATCAAAGATAGCACCTCTCTTTCATTTACTTTAAGTGATCTATTTTCTTAATTACTATTATTTTTGCCCTGGGAATTCTGGTTTGGTTTCTTTTTTCCATGAGTCTGGAGTGTGGGTAGAGAGGAAAAAGTGCCACAAAGAAATATGAATAAGAAAATATCACAAAAGAGTACTTCCTTTAAAAAAGCCACTTAGCTTGGACATGGTGAAGGATTTTCAGGAGAAGATCTAGCAAAGGTTTCTTCTATTAAAATCAAGGAAACCCAAAATTGCTAATTCAGTGCTTTGTTCATTTTTCTCAGGTTTATCCAGAGTGCAAGGTAGATTTGGGTTTTAACATTATATGAAACATATTGGGTGTGGTTTTGGCTACAATTATATTTCTGATACTGTACCTTTAATTATGACAAAGTCCAAGTTATACTTCTGTGTAAATAACAAGTGACAGAATGTAATTTTGTAGATAGTCATATATACTTGCTTTATATAAAAACATTCCCAAGATCCAATTAAATTATGTTAAATTATTCATTGTAATTATGTTTCATTTCAGGACCTACAATTATAGGAGGTAATATGGATTAGGTTTCATTTATGTAATTTACAAAAGAACTCCTGCAGTTGTGATATAACCATGTATCCTCTCTACATAAAATTTGAGTGGGCTAACAACTGTTATTCCTCAGAGATAGGAAATTCCTCAGCAGTGGCCACAGGTACTGACTGCATATAATTGTGAGCCGGATACAAAGTCCTACACTGTGACAAGTCAGGCTTCGAATTCTCTCTGCGTGGTTTCAATAACTCTAACATTGACAAGTTTGATATTTTTTATGGTACAAGGAAGGTACTGGCTGCAAGTTGCGCCAGGGAAGGTTCAGGTTGGAGATGAGGAGAAAATTCTTCTCGGAAAGGGTGGTCGGGCATTGGAACGGGTTGCCCAGGGAGGTGGTGGAGTCACCATCCCTGGGGGTGTTTAAGGAAAGGTTAGATGGGGTACTTAGGGACGTGGTTTAGTGGGTAATAGGTGATGGGGGGATGGTTGGACTGGATGATCCTTAAGGTCACTTCCAACCTTAATGATTCTATTCTATTCTATTCTATTCTATTCTATTCTAACTGAAAGCATGAAGTTTAACCTTGATGAGAGCTTCCTTCCTCAGTTTTTCAAAAAGATAGTGTTATAAAATCAGTTATTAATGCCATCTGAAGTTATCTGTGGAGCAACATCAGTTGTTACCTAAGGAATGTCAGTGAGACCAGAGTATCAGTCGTCTCCTACGTGGAAAGAAGCTGAGGACTGCAGGCAGATCAGTGTATTGCAAACAGTAGGCTGTTGTAACAACATTCTACTGCATTTTAAATGTGAATCAGGTAATAATGAACTATACTACCTCTATGTATTGCATTTGAGAGCAACAACAATACAGCTGTGGATCTTGAACAATATTTGACTACAGTATCTTCAATCTGTTCAAAGACAGCCAGAAATGCTACGCTGCTAATGTTAATAATAATAATAATGATGTAACTCCTTTCCCATGAGTTCTTTTCTCAATAAAATTTAAGGCATGGATTTCATTATTCTATTGCAGTTAAATGGCTGAGATGAATTATTAATGGGCTTGAAATGTGTGTAAAAATTGAGGGAAGGAGAAAAGAGGTAAAATATAGGCCCTAGGGCAATTTTCTGAACTACATATGATATTGCTATACATGCTATAAATAATGGGGCGCAGCAAGGGAAGGGAATGCACAAAGGGGCTGCCATAACCTCCTCAGCATTCTTGTATCTTCTGTAAGAAGATACAAGCACATATCTTCAGCTTAGAGCTACGGTCACTCAGCGTGGCTGTAGGACAAATCACTACCTTAGCCTAACTCTTTGCTGCCTGGTGTCTTGCCCTGTGCTCTTACATCAGAGTCAAGACAAAGATGATTAGAATTTCTGTACTAAAAACTGTGATATATTGAGATATTGATGATTAGAGTTCTTTGTCTTCATGACTCAAAGCATGGGTCCATTCAAATTTGTCCAATAGTTTTGATGGGTCAACTTTCTACTTATGACCTTACGCTTTGCAGTTGACAGAAACCCAGTACGAACTCAATATTTTGTATATAACCTTAGAATCTCTAATAAGACAAGTGGCTTGATGTTAAATGGTATGCAACAGGTATCATTCCTGTGTTTATCCAGCAGTCATGAGTCCTGAAAAAATCATTGCTATTCAGGATTGACAAACAGCCTGCAGTTTAAGACATCCACCAAAATAGCTAGGTTGTAACTGAGACATCTTTAATCCAAACAAAAAATATGAAAACCCCAGGAAAAATAAAAGGTAGGGCCAGAGGCACTGGAGATGAGGGAAAGCTTTTCTCTGCTAGAGTAGCTGGGGAACAGGACTGAGACTCAGGGAGATGGTGCTATCTCCTTCCTTGGAGGATTTCCAGTCTCCACAGAATTAACCCCTAAGCAACCTGGTCTGACCTCTGGGCAAGAGGTTGGACTAGATCCTGTCAGGCCTTGTCCTGGCTCTGGCCAGACCGGGGCTAATGCTCAGGCCCGGGCCAGGTGAGCCGGGCCGGGCCGGCCGCTATTCCACACCACGTGACGTCACGCCCCTATAAAGGGACTGGCCGGGAGGGGCCCAGGGCTGCTCCGGGACGGTCTCACTGCGGGCTGCGCCTCTGGTCCGTCTGGTCTGTCGGGTCCTCGGTCGGTAAAGTACTGAGTTTGTTACCGCGATTGTTTACATCCCGGGATAATTATTGCAGCCCTATTGTCATTTTCCCTTTCCCTTTGTCGGCCCATTAAACGGCCGTTATCTCAACTCGAAGCCATTTGCCCTTTTGTTGCCTCACTCTGCCCCGTGTTTTGCTGCCGGGGCGGTTAGCGAGCGGCTGCATGGGGCTCGGCTGCCGGCTGGGGCCGAACCACGACAGTCCTGAAGTATGCTTTGGTCCTTGAGCTAAGTACTGCAGGGCAGCTTGTGTTCAGATGTGCCCAAGCACTGCTAACTTAACTAAAAGGCCAGCAGAGGTGAAGATAGTCCTTCATAAAGAGTCAGCTTAGCTGTGGGGATAACTGGTTTCCACCTTGCTCTTTGACAATTTTTATAAACCATCTTTTGCAGGGCTGTTATATTCTTGTCATACAATCATAGAATCATTAAGGTTGGAAGAGACCTCGAGGATCATCTAGTCCAACCGTCCCCCTACCACCTATTACCCACTAACCCACGTCCCTAAGTACCACATCCAACCTTTCTTTAAACACATCCAGGGACGGTGACTCCACCCACC
>VWZZ01005989.1:79804-90444 GCA_013399095.1 Psophia crepitans | reverse complement strand
GGGCCCAAAACTGGACACAGTACTCGAGGTGCGGCCTCAGCAGGGCTGAGTACAGGGGGACGATCACCTCCCTGCTCCTGCTGACCACACTATTCCTGATACAAGCCAGGATGCCATTGGCCTTCTTGGACTCCTGGGCACACTGTCGGCTCATGTCCAGGCGAGCGTCAACCAACACCCCCACGTCCCACAGCTTTCCAGCCACCCTGCCCCCCAGCCTGTAGCACTGCCTGGGGTTGTTGTGGCCAAAGTGCAGGACCCAGCACTTTGCCACATTGAACCTCATCCCGTTGGCCTCTGCCCAGTGATCCAACCTGTCCAGGTCCCTCTGCAGAGCCATCCTACCCTCCGGCAGATCGACACTTCCCCCCAGCTTGGTGTCATCTGCAAACTTACTGAGGGTGCACTCAATTCCCTCATCCAAATCATCAACAAAGTTGTTGAAGAGAATGGACCCCAATACCGATCCCCTTGATGTTGTTGAAGACCTCAGTTATTGACCATAAAAGCCCATTTTTCAGCAGTTTTAGTTGCTTCTTCGCAGCTTTCATGCTGGTAAGGCTCTGTTAGCTGTCACTATGCTTTTCTGTAAAAATTTCTGAAAACATTCCTATTGTCACAGTTTCCACTAGCTTCTAGTGCCTTTCTTTGTAATTTTTCCCAAATTTTTGAGTCCCTGGCCCCTTTCATGTTTGATCTACAGTTTCTTTGTGATACATATGTAATGTGTCTTCTTACACTGCATTTTGAAATAGGCTGGGCCAAGATGTATAGTTTTCATTACTTTGCCTTGTGGATTCCTTTATGTCTTTGACTGGCTGTTTTCTACCTTTCAAATGCTGTTGTGTGCTCTCAGTGGCAGCTAATGAAAACAAGGATGACCATCTCCTTATTGAAACAGGTTATCTAGGAGAATTCATTGAATCAATGCACTGTTTGGAGGCATTGGCTGTAGCATATAAAAAGATTTGCCGACTGGTCTTACCTTATGTGTTAACTTCTAGTGAAGTAATTTTGTAAGGTAAAGTTATTTGAGACTACCAGAGTTCATGTAGATCTAAAGTCAGGTCTTTGCGTTCAGTAAATACCTCTTATACACATCTGTTGCAGGCATTGTGTGGATGCATGGCTATGGATTTATTTATCAGATATGTGTGTGTATTTTTTTTTTAACAACGATCGAAGATATCTTCTAATCAGAATCAAGCTGACCTTTTTTTTTAAACAAATTCTTAAATTGGAAAATTATTTGTTTGATGTGGCTACAAATGGCAGTGTTTTTTGGTATGGTACATGTTCCTTTGAAGTCTGTTCTTGTTATTAGTTTGGGTTTTGTTTTGTTTTGTTTTTAATATATTGGTCTACATTTACGTCTGCAATAAAGTCAGAAAACAAAATTATCTAGAAAAAGCTGTGACTAATCTCATGGTTTTCCTAATATTTTCCACTTCCAGACTGTTACAATTACATTTCAAAGAATTTTTACCATTATTGAAAAAGTCCTAAGGTGACACTGCTACTCTTGTGTGGCTCCAGGATAGTGCTTGCTAGTTTCAATCTGCTTTTGAGACACAGGAATAAAATGCCTCTTTTACTTTCTGGTTCTTGAACGTATTAAGGGGAGAGATAGCAGAATGGGATTTTGTGACTGTAGTTTTAAGAGATCACAGAATCACAGATGGGTAGGGGTTGGAAGGGACCTCTAAGAGATCATCGAGTCCAAACCCTGTGCCAAAGCAGGTGCTCTACACCAGGCTGCACAGGTAGGCATCCAGACAGGTCTTGCATATCTCCAAAGGAGACTCCACAACCTCCCCGGGCAGCCTGTTCCAGTGCTCCATCACCCCCACCGTGAAAAAGTTCTTTCTCATGTTTGAGTTGAACTTCCTGTGTTCCAGTTTTTGTCCACTGCCCCTTGTTCTCTCACTACCCACCACCAAAAAGAGTTTGGCTTTGTCCAATTGCCTCCTACAGTTTAGGTATTTATAAACACTGATCTTATCCTCTCTCAGCCTTCTCTTCTCCAGGCTGAAGAGATCCAAGTCTCTCAGCCTCTCTTCATATACCATATGAGTGTTCCAGGTCTTTTATCATCTTGTCATGTTGCCCTCTTCTGGGCAACAGAGAAAGACTCTTTCCAGGAGTCTTTCCTGAGCTGAGGAACCCAGAACAGGACACAATACTCCAGATGGGGTCTCACCAGGGCAGAGTAGAGGGGGAGGATCACCTCCCTCAACCTGCTGGAAACACTTTTTTTAATGCATCCCAAGATGCCATTGGACTTCTTGGCCACAAGGGCACCCTGCTGGCTCATGGTCCACCTGTTACCCGCCAGGACCCCTAGGTCTTTCTCTGCAGAGCTCCTCTCCAACAGGACATCCCCTAACCTGTACTGATGCATGCAGTTATTTCTCCCCAGGTGCAGGACTCTACACTTGCTACTGTTGAACCTCATAAGGTTCCTTTCTGCCCAACTCTCCAGCCTGTCCAGGTCATACTGAATGGCAGCAAAGCCTTCAGGTGTGTCTGCCACTCCACCCAGGTTTGTATCATCAACAAACTTGCTGAGTATGGACTCTATCTCATCATCTACATGATGATATTTAATGAAGATATTGAACAAGACCAGACCCAGCACCGACCCCTGGGGAACACTGCTAGTTACAGGCCTCCAACTAGACTCTGCACCACTGATTACCACTCACCATCAACCCACCTCACCATCCACTTGTCTATCCCGTACTTATTTCTTATACTACAGTAACTTAAAGGCAGGACAGTGAAAAGAAACTGTTTAATATTTGAGAATCTTGCTTTTTAATAACTAAAAAAAGTGAAAAATGTCATAAGATATTTCACTATTTAATAGTTAACATGGTATTCTTTTATTTCTTAATTTGTTAGATAACTAATTCACCTACTGTCTAGTGCTCCAACTATGGGTAATGTATTTAATTCTTACTTTCAGACATGAAAGTTGATTAATAAAAAGCAATTGCTACATGTAAAAGAAAGACAGTAAATCTGAAGTACTTCCTGAAAGCTTTGTGGATTTCAGGCGTAGTTCAAATCATAAATCTAAACTGAGATCGAGCTCCTCAACTTCTACCCCCACTTGAACGGTGAAACAAAGCTTTCATTTTCCCCCGTGACAGGTGTATCAAGAATTGAGTCTGAACATCCTTACAGGCCAAATAGTTTGCTTTACGTTCTCCCTTTCTCTCCTTTTCTTACCTGTTTTTTTCACTCTTGTGATTAGAACTTGTGTATAAATTCACCCTTATTCTGACAAAGAGGGATAAACAAGAATAAAAGGTCAGCTCTTTTCAGGAATAGTACTATCTAAGGGATTTTACTGATTTGTTAAATCATACTTGAAAACATTGTTTTGTTGGTTGTTAAGTGTGTTTGGTAGTAGGAGTATATAGCATCTTTGCTACTGAAAGTAATGTGACAAAATCAATATCTTCTGTTATGGTCTTTGTTTCTGCTGCTTTTGATTAAAAACAAAACAAACAAATAAACTATTACTTGACAGCTTCCCTGCAATGAAAATAAATGTAGCTGGAGTGCCTATGGGCTGGATTTCTGCCCACCTAGGGATGCTTTCTGTGCTTGTTTGCAATTTAATATGGTCAACCTCTGGCTCACCTTCCATAAATTCTACAAAATTGCTCTGTGGTTCAATGAGGTCAAGCCAGGGAAGACAGCCACTACAGGAGGTGTAGTGTCTTCTCAGAGAGCTTGGTAAAAGAATACTTTCAATAGAGAAAATGCAGACCTATCTCTCTTCTGAGGTTTCCAAGTGTTTGTACTCCTGCCTATATAAGTTTGACCCTTGGTGCTGTAGGGAAACAAGGAGCCTGAAGACTCAAAAGCCAGCTCATATGCATATCTGCATCAAAGGTTGAGTGTGACAGAGGCAGAGTTGCTAGGTTTTCAATAAACCTGTTCAACTTTGGCAGATTTATCTTGCTAGGGTGAACAGAGAGGAGAGTATAATGAGGTAGGCATGGGCAGTGTATGCCACAAACATCTGGGAACCTGGGGTAAAAGGCACAAACTGGTAAGAATAGCTACACACCTATTTCTTCCCTGTTGTTTTTCTCCACATGCTGTTATGAAATCAGGCAATGAACAACTCCCAGATAAGTCTGACTGCTCCACAGATAGTTAAGTCCTGGTAATTGGAGATATTTAATTATTCCGAGAGGATGAAGTCTATGCTATGCACTGCTTAAGACCTTAGTTTAATCGTTTGTTCACTAAATTCAATCCCAAGATTTGTTTCTGCTCCCAGATCACCAAACATATCTTGTCTAATTGTCAATGCTCTTCTTTTCCCTGCTTTTCTCCATCTTCCATCTTTAAAAGGTTTATTCGAGCTGTAAGTTCTTTCTGACATGCAATGCCAGGACACCAGGAACCAAATCTACATTTTGCACCTTCTGTCCCAATCTAAGACTGAACAAATATTACCCCCATCTTGGGAAGCATTTTACTTTTGTGAGATGCTGAGAAAGAAAGGAAGCGCTGGGCTTCATACTACAAGGTGCTGCATATGAGGGGAGTGTGGGAATGTGCCTCTTTCAAGGCTGTCATAAACCTTTTGTCTGGTGGTGTTAAGTGGGAACAGAGGCTCTCAGTACTTTGCAGAATAGAACTGACAGATACAATGGCTATGATTTTCAAAAGAAGAACAAGGAGAGAAGAAAGGAAAAAGTAATTCATATTTGGCACAAAACCTCTCTTTTACTTCAGCTGAAATTTACTCAGCTGTTACTGATACATACAAAATATATTGAAATCTTGTTCCATTTACCTTTCTAAACTTCAAGAATATTTTCCCTGAAGCTTGTGCCAGCACTCATATATATGCTCATGCCTTTTTCTGGTTTTGACTTAAAGTTCTAAATTGCTTCAGAAAAATGCAGTTCATGACACATTTCTTACAGTGCCAGAGACCCTCAAAATAGCCATTCATCTGCTTCTATTGCAATGACCAAGCAATGAATGCTGCAAACATTTTATGAAACAAAAATGTGGTACTACATAGCAATCAATTCTGTACTTCTACGATTGCTGAAGACTTTTGCTTTCGTCTGTAAATTATCTGTCTTCAGTATGCACAGATGTCCATCAATTTTCCTATTTTGCCATTTATTGCAGTCATATTCTATGAAAGAAAAAAATGTGTAACTGGCCAAATAGTTGATCCTGTTCTATTTTACCCCAATCATTCAGACAGGAGAATGGAATGTTTATTTTACCAAAAGCTTTGTACTGGAGATGCACTTATCCAGTAATACTCTGCATCCATCCTGATGACATTTTATGTTGGATAAATACTAGAAGCTGTTATTACAGAAAGTTTAAGCAGCTAACGTACTGCTAGCATGTTTTGGGGTTGTATTGGTTTTCCTTTGAAAACTAGTGTAAGGTTCATGTTGCTGTTTTTCTCTTAACTCAGTTTGCCCGGCCTCAACTGAGGAGATAAGATAGACAATAACATCACCAAAAATCTACATAACACAGTTCAGTTAAGCCACAGATTTTGTGCTGTTTCTTATGATAGAATCATTAAGGTTGTATTGGTGTCTAAACAGAATTTTAAGTACAAAACTGAGGCAGTATTTCATATGCATGTGGGTGGAGCCAGCATTCTCTCTTACCTGGCTTCGTGATTAGCAACAATATCTGTAAATGACGGGCACCCTGCAAATACGAAGTGCCTTTTTTTGACAAAAAATATCCTGTGATGTAATGAAGTATTTTTCTGATGGAACAGACTAGGAATTGAGCAGTATAAACTGCGACTTATCCTAAGTCATAGGAAATTTCATCATTCAGATGAATTGCAGGAAGAACAAATACTGTGAGCTGGTCCAGCAGACAAGCTTTGCTGCCTAACCAGCCGAGTGTGTGGAACAGAACATGCTTAGAATAATCATCTAAGAGATTATTATGGCAAACTCCTAAACCTTTCTCCTCTTCTTTGTTGTACTTTACTATTGCCTGCAGAGATTGAGATGGAAGGCAATCATACAGTAAAAGTCTAATAAGAGGGCTGTGTTTCTTGTGACAGAGTCAGTGTGTCTACAGGTCTTGTTTTTTGAGTTTTGTGTGACAGCTCCTTTAAATCCAGGAGAGTAGATATTTTGAAAAGAAAATATGTTACCTAAAGAAATAATATGAATGGAATATTTCTTTGAATTTGGAAGAGAATCTAAAACTGAAAAATACCTAGTGATATTAAGCTCACAAATTGTACTAACCAGAATATATACACGTATGTTTTTCTGGGATGTATCACATAAAGTTAACATAAGAAGAAAATTCCAAGTGCATCGAAACCATAGCATTGATGGTTACTGTTTTTATACTCTGTTGTATGTTAACTTCCACTTTAACTATGAAGACTTTCAAAAAACATATTACACTTATTAGAATATTGCTGGTCTGGGACTCCTGCTCATGAAAATGTCAGGTCCTGAAGAATGATATTTAAGTTTTTATGTATTGGCTGCTCAGATACACAGAATGATTTATATCAACCTTTTTCTGAAACTATGGAGTGAGAAATACAGTTTAAATTGCTGTGGACCACACTCTGTTTGATCCCAGCAACTGGTGGAGCAGAGCAGAAATCTCCCTGCAGGAGCAGGGCAGAAAGGAAGTCCCTACCCCACCACTGTGGGCCAGTGCTCTCCTTGGCACCCTCTGCACAACAGGGAGTCCTATGCCAGGCTGGCAGGGTCATTCTCAAAGGAATCCCATATAATTTCTCTTGCTTTGTCATTCAGGAACTTGTAGTTCCCTGGCAAGAAAGCTGGAAAAAGAGACATGCTGTAGAAATAACGATATTTTCTGGAGGGGACGAGGGATGTGAATTGTTTTCTGTACAGCACAATAAACAGAACATTAGTGTTTGTTCTATTCTAGCAAGAAACACTTGGGGTTAGCTAAAAGGGAATTAAGACTAGGATACGTGAGGCATGAAGAATGTAAATCTATATCAAATATAAAAGGTTGGAACACTGGAGCCAAAAGCAAAACTGCTGCTAAAGGACAAGGAAAGTGTAATAGACTATGTTAAATGCACTTTTCTCTCCTTCTGGTGTTACAGAAATTGTTTACTTTAGTCAACTTTTTTTTTCTTAGATATATATCTTTTTTCTTCTCTTCAGCTGTAGCAGAAAATGACAAAGGATAAGGCAAGCTGCTTTTGCACAATTTTCAGGTGTAGTATGAACTATGTTGAATATATTCTTTCTTTCAATTGAATTTAATTATTACTTAGTTTTTCTGAAATAACATATGTTCACTAACATTTTAATAATCTTCACTAAACTTATAAGACTTGAAAAACTTGAAAAACCTTGAAAAACTTGGAGAACTTGAAAAACTGTCTGTTACTCATTGGCTTACAGAGCTGAAAACACAGCAATATTAAGTTAATGATCTAATTGGAAGGATTTTGAGAAATGACTCATGGCACTTTCTTAATATTTTGAAATGTATGGCAATCATGGGAAACATTTAACCTCGGTAACGTTATTGCAAACATAATTTATTCTTTGACCTTTAGCTCCTACTTTCCGTTTTGAAAAGTTACTAAAATATTGTGGTACGAGGGAAAGATCTAAAACTACGCTAAGTTAGGTGAGTGTGGAAATATTCAATTCTTTTGGAAAACAGAAAGTGAAAGGCATTCCTTTGTCTGTCCCACCCCTATTCCTTTCCATCCCAACCCTCTCCTCTAAAGACAACTTGATTTTGTCCATGTTACAAATTTAGTTATATGAAAAGTGAAAGGTGACTTCTGGTGAATTGTTTACAGTTTCAGCAATGTCTTTTGGACTTTTAGGATATCCCCTTCTGGGAAGAAAACCCAAAACTTCCAAAGTGTTTTAAGACATGTGGGAAGACAAAATAATTCTTTCCTTCACCTTATGTTCACCATTAATAGCATTCTCTTACTGATTATATAATGAACTACAAGAACGAAGGATGGAGACCAAAATAGTTTTATTTGCGACTCTTCAAAATATAACTTTTCATTGGATGCCTGAAATACAGGATAATGTTTCCATGTGAAAAAATAATGGCAGATTAGTTTCCTAACTCACTTTTGAGATTCTAGCTTTATTCATTCTTCAAGCAAATGGGAAAACTGGTTGTATATAAATAGTGTTCTAAGGCCAAAAGAAAGGGAGAATAGTTTGCGTTTGGTTTTCCTTTGACCTCTTCTATTATGCTTAAGGGATACCTTGGAGGAAATTAAGAAGCCACTTTTGCTTATTGCTTTTTTCTTCCAAAAACATGTAACTCAATGTGAAAGCTATCCGTTTATGAGGATGAAATTTCAGTGGAGAGAAAGTCTTCTGTTGGTCATCTCCTGTGAGCCATGTAACACCACTGACTGGATTTTTCATGAGGTCTACAGGTAGATGACAACACTATATACTATCAAGTGCCATTGTCAATATTTCAGCTATATCAGATCAAATCTTTGACTCTTTTTATTCCTAGTATGGCTTCCTCTATCCTTAAGCTTGCTAGCTGATAAGGATAAAAATTCTCTTTTCAATAGGTTTTATTGTCCTTGCTGTCTTGCAGAGGTAATGATCTCTTCATAGATATTCTCAGCATATATGATTTGTCCTGTCTCTTCTCTGAGATAACTAAAAACCCTGTAGTCAAGAGCTCATATCAAGAATATGTGCCTATAAAAGCATTATTAGTTCAGTTTAGCATCACAAACTCACATGGACTGTGAGCTGCTCGAAGCACAAGAAGGCAAACTTATATATGGCCAGAGTATACTAAATAAACAATATAGTTAATGTTCACTGAAATAGGACAGATCAACTTGTTTGTCAGCCTTATTTTCTCACGATATACAGACTGCTTGTATAATAAATTTCCAAAGAGAGCTTCACCTTCACTCATACGTGAGGTATATTGAAAGAAAAAATAGTTTAAATAAACCTGGAATATTTTTGGTTTTTAGAAACTGAACTTTTTTTGTACGGGAAGGGGACAAAAATTAACACTTTATTCAGGGTTGTAAAATTCTGACTAACTGTAATCAGTATGTCACTTAAAATAGAAATACTGTAAACCTGTAATGCATTGTGACAGATTCTCATGAAGTGGTAGTGGTGCTGATGTTGCAATCATGAGTTGACAGCTGAGTTTCACTAAAGCAAAAACATATATGTATTAAAGAAGTGAATCATATTTTTGTGAGCAAAGATGGATATTAAGATCAAATCCTACTGTGATTTCTTTGCTTCTGTCACTATGTCATGACCTTCTGTTCAAAAAGAAAATGTTAGATGCAGAAGGATAAAAAAATGTCTTTTCAGTAAATCTTACGGTCTCTGTTGCCTTGTCACATCTTTATTGAGGATAACTAAGCTTCATACAGAAATGTAGAAATATTAATAAGAGAGAACTGTATTCAGACTTACAAAAACATCTTGCAATATCTGAGTAATACAGGCTTTTTGTTATTTTTGCTTACTAAAACCTTTTTTCTTTTAAAAAAACCCATTCTTCAAATAACCTTTGGGGAAATAAAAATAAATGTGCTTATGAGATAACGTGCTGTATAAATGTTTCTTTACAGCTGATGATTAACAGTAACTGATAAACCCAAATTTTCCTATTTAAAAATTAGTTTGACAAACACTTCTCAAAATATTATAAGTTATTTGACGACATTTTTATCTCTAAAGAATTCCTTTAACTGATAGTTTTCTCCATGTTCTTGCATTCCTTTCCTTTTTGCATAAAATCTTGCGTTTGCCAAAGACAGACACAGACAACAGTCTCTTATGTCACCTAGGTTTAATTTTTTATCTTTGGTCTTTACATAGTCTCTCTAACAGAGTGATAAAAAGATGTCTCTAAATTAGGTCACTGCCCTATATTTTCTTCAGAAAACTCATATGTCACTACTAACTTTTAAGGAAAGCATGCGAACTCTGGAGACTTTTTCACACAAGTTACATGTTTATAGATGAATTTGCTTAAAAGAAAACTGTTCTCCAAAATGTATAACTACATGGGTTTTTTTCACCCTAGACACTTCATCAAGAGCCAAACTAGAATGACTCAGGGAAGATAATGTTTCAAAATGGTTGAACTGATTTCTTCATGTTTAGCTGTCTGGTCGCATAATCCCCACCTGGCAACCCCTGTATGTAAATCTCTACTGGTAAGCAGAATAAACAAACATGAAAGCATTTAAGATGAAAATCTAGCAAAAAAGCCAAACAGAAAGAGAATACATGATTGTCCAAAGTCTCTCATTTGCAATTAAAGTGAAACAGGCTTGACTGCTGGAATACATCATACATATTGTAGTTACTCTTATTGGACACTGAAAATTAGAACTGGGTAAAGTACTGCCTCTACCTTACAACATTTTTTCTAAGTGGGATTATTCCATTACGGAAAGCATCCAGTGAGTAGAATAGAATAGAATAGAATAGAATAGAATAGAATAGAACAGAACCATTAAGGTTGGAAGAGACCTCAAGGATCATCTAGTAAAACCGTCCCGTCCCCCCCATCTATTAACCACTAAACCGTGTCCTTCAGTACTGCATCTAACCTTTCCTTAAACACCC
>VWZZ01005989.1:57513-79443 GCA_013399095.1 Psophia crepitans | reverse complement strand
GGCTCATGTCCAGGCGAGCGTCAACCAACACCCCCACGTCCCACAGCTTTCCAGCCACCCTGCCCCCCAGCCTGTAGCACTGCCTGGGGTTGTTGTGGCCAAAGTGCAGGACCCAGCACTTTGCCACATTGAACCTCATCCCGTTGGCCTCTGCCCAGCGATCCAACCTGTCCAGGTCCCTCTGCAGAGCCATCCTACCTTCCGACAGATGAGTTTCAGGGTCCATAGTAAGACCTCATTAGTATTCTGGCCCTGTAAACATTGACGGCTGATGACAACAATCCCTTAGTGTAAGCTGTTTTATAGAGTTGTATAATATTATTGATGTTACTAAGGGAACAAGAAGCAGGTGGATATACCATCTGTCATTGTTACCTAACTGATAATTTACAGAAAAATAATTAAGAACAGTTTGGTTCAGTACAAAGTAACAAAACTATAAATTCTGGGACACAATCACTAATACCCAACAGTTCTTTCTGTGTTAGTTTCCCTTTGTTTCAGGCTGTTTATAAACAAGAGCAAAGATAGAAGTTGCATGCTTGATGAACATGAAGGAAGCAAGAGATGAAATACACATAGACTCTTCATGTATTATTTCAGGATTTAGGGGCCAACTGTGATGTTTTTTCCACAGCAAAACTGGTAGCTGCTTAAGACAAACTTGGAGGCAAAGTCTAGCTACAATACTGAGGAAAGCAAGCTTGGCTTCTGGGTACCCGTACTGACTTTGACCCTGCTATGCTTAGATTTCCTTGTGGCGGAAAGCAAGGAAGAGTGATAGAGCAGATGTGTGGCCTAAGAAGTCTTCAGTTTCGATGTGTTGGGAAACAGAACCCTGAGTAGCAACAGAGAACATAGCTACTGTTCATTCACAGAGACGTAATGACACCATCCTTTAACTTATCTAGTTTTGCTTCTCATTCCAACTTTCAAGATATCGGGTCAACTTTTCAATAGATATATAGCAGCATTATGATATTCATTATGTATGTTCCAGGTCCGGCTCTTCCTATGCAATATATCTTTGTGGAAAATCAGGGATAAGTACTTTTGATTCCTCTGTCCAAGTCCTAACGAAGCTTAAATTTAACCATACTAATGATTGCTCTATGTCTGCTTTCTTAAAAGCAATAAATATTTTTGTTACAATATTCTCTAGTATTCAAAGGAAAAAAAAAAAGAGCTGGAAGCAAGCTCTGATGTAATAGTACATCAGTATTTGTAGAATAAAGAGGCAATATATTGCGTTTAAAGTGTTCCACAATGGGGGAGTCTAAAATTATTTAAATGATGAAAATGTTTGATTTTAAACAAAAGCTTTCATTTTAATGTGTTCTCTTTCTCTTTTGTCATGTTGTCTTGCATAGGTAGGTTGTAAAGTCTTTTGCGTATATAGTGGCTACCTCAGCAGAGTTGTTTGACCCCTGAGTTGCAGTTGTTAATCGTAACAAATGCATATACTAGTGAGAAAAATGTAGTAAGGGTACAATTTATATAGCTAGTCAATGCAGTGAGAATTCTGAAGTTCAGGTGTTATCCATAAATTTTTCATAAAACTGTTCATATAGAAAACACATGCACTATATCATTTATGAAGAGATAACCAATTCATGATTTTTTTAATTCCACCCATGTTTTAACAATACTTCTTTTGTATTAATTGAAAATTCAGCTCACCTTCTAGCAAGAGTGATGAATCTCCAGTTGTCTATTACTGTTTATTGGCGTTGCCTCCTGTTACCTTTCCCTTTCATCTACCATTCCTGCTCTCCGTGGAGTGAAGATGAAAGCTGTGAGACATAATCTAATATAGGTTAGGGCAGGTGATAAAAGAAAATGTGAGAAACTGGTGGAATTTTCTGGCCAACTTCTTTAGTGAAGATGCTGAGTTTTGCACTGACAGAGTTCACCTCGGTAGGTTTTTCAGAGACCAGTCAGAAATCACTGGACTGCTATCCTTAGTTAAGACTTTCCCACCAGTGAAGAGAGCTGCAGCTCAAGCCAGCTCAAAGGCATCTGTGCTGGTCATTGACTAGCAAGTAAGTGCAGGATGCAATTTACCTTTCCTTACACTCTTGGGATCTTGGCATCTTAACAGACCACCTATTGTGATTTATCACCAAAAATACCTAAACTAATCTTCCAAGTGGTAAGCTTTAAAAGGGCATCAGAGGACACTTCTCAGTTCTGAAAAGATAATACTTAATCCTCACAATCATGTAATTGGCTATTTTAAAAAAAATCTAAATGAGATAAACCATTTTGAAATAACTTAGAAATTTTTACATTAGAAATACTTAATCTATAATTACCTAATGAGTTAATTAGTAAGATTTTTGACCATTGATTGAACAAATGTCCCATTATTATTTTAAAACTTAAAAAGGACCTGCTTGCTAATCTAACTTTCCTGTAAAAGCTGCTTGCAAAACTCCTTAGAGACTGGGAAAAAGAAGCAAAAAGAGCTTCATGGAGTGGAGTCAGGTATTACCTAAAGTAAGATTATTTTATATTTCAGTACCAACTTTCTGTGCCAAATATTCCTTTTGCATCATGCTAGAGGAAGCAAAGTTTTCAAAACTACTCAGTGCACTGTTTGTCTTACCATTGAAAGTTTGTGTCAAACATCTTTACCTGCTATGTTTATTTTCAAGATAACGCGCAGTCCTTAAAAAAAAAACAAAAAAAAACAAACAAACCAGAAGCCTGTTTTCCTTTCATCTCTGAACCACACAGTAGCTATTTTCATCAAAAAAATACCAGTGTTTCCTACAGGAATATTCCTTCCAGCTACTTCTTCCTCTTCCATAAAATGATGTTTCTAAATTGTGACCCATCCAAAAGAGCTTTAGTGCTTATTTTCAACATCTGTTGTGACTATCTGTTCTTATCACGCTAGAGAGTTCAGTAGTGTAACCGAGCAGGGACAATTAAGATGAAAATGTATTCTAGAAATAAATATGCCATATGGAAAATTTTCACTGCCACCCTCATATTTTTATTGGAAACCTGGAAAGGCATACTCTGAGCAGTGGATTTTTATTCAAAAATTATCATACATCTCTGAAATATTAATTATATTGTCAGAATATGCAATCATATATGGGATAAATTAATTTGAAGCTGTGAATAGATGCACACCATAGACGCTGTAAGTAGAAATTATATATGCAGTGAAAATGTGTATGTGTCACAGAAAACAGCAGTGTAAAGCCCAGGTCTCCAGTCCCACACAGAGTTACCCTGAAAGGGGGTCAAGCAAGGACAGAAGGGTGAACCAGACTTTCATTTTCATTTGTAGGACATACAAGGAAAGGTGGTTTTATTTAACAAGAGAAAGATCTGTGTGGAAACTATGATTCATTTATGAGGAAAAGAATGTTCTCATTTTGCCAGATTTGAGGCAGTTATTAGCTGTGACTTTTTATCCTGGGGGAATTCTGATGCATATCATGCAGCTTCCATTTTGTCACACAGACTATATTGCTACTGCAGATTGAACTGGTGCTGCGTCCCATTGAAAACAGAAGAGAAATAGAAAATTAATTAGGGTCCTGCCTTAAATTTTAAAAATTACATGTGATACAGCACAAACTTGCTCCCGGGTGTATGAACTTCCTCGCACTCAGTGCGCTTCCAGAGGACTCCTGCACCTAAATAGTAAATTTCCCATCAGAAAGAACAGGATTAGAAAACAGGTGAGCCATGGAACTCTCACATCTGATGCTGGCCAGGTACTTGGGGCAGTCTGCAGGGCAGGCTGGCAGCGAGGGAGGAGAGACATCTTGCAGCCTCCAGCCGGCTGTTCTGTAGGAGGCAAAACTATGGACCTGCCTTTATGCATCGGCACCCCAAGGGCAATGGGCGGTCTCTGCTGCTCTCCATCTCTTAGTTAGCACCTGCAGGTCTGGGCTGACACTCGCCCCCAAAATCTGGAAACATTCAGTGGAATCTCAGCATTTGAGGTGGTAGGATTAAGCCCTCAAACAACTGACAGTTTTTCATATTGCCCAATATTCTGGTCTGCTAGTAGTGATACTGAATTTTTTATGATTCAGGTAGGCAAAATCTAGATCCCACCAAAGCAAACGATACCGGTAATTATGTTGATCTTCACAAGACGTAGGGCAGTCTTGGCTTAAATGGTCTGCAAGTCACAAGGGATTTATAGATACTCCATGAATTAAGAAAAAAAAACAAAAAGAAAAAAAAAAAGAAGCAGCAGCAGCTAAAGTAATTGCTCAAATTATTTGCTAATTGTTACTTACCATGCTGTGCCCTTTACTAGGTCATTAATTGACACTGACGATAAGGTGCAGAGATGATTCTTACTGGTGTCAACAGTGAATATCAAAAGTTTAATTAAGCATGAATGTGCAAGTTTTGCTATAAATGCTATGAACTTATTGCACTGTTGGTCATTTTCTGGAGAAGACCATTAAAGAAATCTAATGGAAAATATTTTTAGTCTGTTTATTTATATAGGCCTGTGGATATTTGTAAAAATGTTTTGGGGATGTTTGTATACTAAATCAATACATGCAGCAAGTACCTGAGAGCTGTTGGACTAGTAACTGAAAAAATGGTTCAGATTTTTCTGTACCAGCAAGGATATCATATAGCTTGTCAATATTGTTTGGGGTTTATTCTTATTCCTGACTCTGTTACAGCTTTTACAGTTTTTTTTCTGTTGCTGTTGTTCACTATTCTAATAAAACCCTCATCCAGTTACTCTATCACTTTGTACGTTCACAAAGTTTTCTCACAACTGCATAACAGGCTGTGTCCTTCTGTGGAGTAAAACAAGCGCTCTGAAAATGCACATCTTAAGTATGAACCTATTGATTAAATCTTGAACCTAGTATTGAAGTTACTGTTCTCTTCATATGTTCACTTGCTTGTCAAAAAAAAAAGAAATCTGTTCTGGTTTTGGCTGGGATAGTTATTTTTCTTCATAGTGACTGGTATGGGGCTGTGTTTGGGATTTGTGATGAAAACAGTGTTGACAGGCATAGAGATGCTTTCATTACTGCTGGGCAGTACTTACACAGAGCCAAGGCCTTTTCTACTCCTCACACCACACCACCAGAGTGGAGGCTGGGGGCGCACAAGTAGTTGGGAGGGGACAGACAGGACAGCTGACTCCAACTGCCCAAAGGGATATTCCATACCATATGACGTCATGCTCAGCATAGAAAACTGGAGGAAGAAGGAGAAAGGAGGGACATTCAGAGTGATGGTGTTTGTCTTCCCAAGTAACCGTTACGCATGACGGAGCCCTGCTGTCCTGGGCATGGCTGAACCCCTGCCTGCCGTGGGCAGTGGGGAATGAATTCCTTGGTTTGCTTTGGTCACACATGCAACTTTTGCTTTACCTATTAAACTGTCTTTATCTTAAGTCTCTCACTCTTTCAATTCTCTCCCCCATCCCACTGTGGGCGAGTAAGAGCGCGGCTGCATGGTGTTCGCTGCCAGCTGGGGTTAAACCATGAGAAAAGCTTTTGACAAAGCTAGCTAAACTTTAACTCACTTATTTGTTGTAAAATACTTTTGTTTCACCTCTGTACTTGAAATGGATAACCATAACTACAGTGTTACTGAATCCTATTTGTTAAAGTTTTCTAGATCCATCAACAATTTTGACTTTCTTTCACTGAAAATATCCTATGTACTCCACTGCTGAAAGCCTATAAGTTGTATTTAATGGAAGTAAAAATATATGGAAAATGTGAATCTAGCGACAGAGGAGACAATCCAGTGTTCTTGCTCTTTGAGTGGGGAAATTACACTAGAGAATTACACTGAGAAAAATCAGTTGAAAAGAATGCAGTATGAACTGAGGAAATATGTATATGCAGGTGTAGATATATTAATATTATTTGAAGGTATATAGAATATGTTATATTATTAAGATAATAGTTACATAACAGATGTATTAACATTACTATGCATACATTTGGTAACCTTCCAGCTCATATAGTTTGATGGTACCTTTTTCATGTTTAAGCATGATTTAAACAAATATCTCCTTCTATGACCAGGTGACTCGTCTGGTGGGTGACGGAAAGGCTATTCATGTAGTCTACCTAGACTTCAGCAAAGCCTTTGACACGGTCTCCCACAGCATTCTCCTGGAGAAGCTGGCAGCCCGTGGCCTGGACGGGTGCACTCTTCGTTGGGTTGAAAAATAGCTGGATGGCCGGTCCCAGAGAGTGGTGGTGAATGGAGTGAAATCCAACTTGTGACCGGTTGTGAGTGGTGTTCCCCAGGGGTCAGTGCTGGGGCCCATCTTCTTCAACAACTTTGTTGATGAATTTGGATGAGGGAACTGAGTGCACCCTCAGTCAGCCTGCAGATGACACCAAGCTGGGTGGAAGTGTCGATCTGCCGGAGGGTAGGATGGCTCTGCAGAGGGACCTGGACAGGTTGGATCGCTGGGCAGAGGCCAACGGGATGAGGTTTAATGTGGCAAAGTGCCGGGTCCTGCACTTTGGCCACAACAACCCCAGGCAGCGCTACAGGCTGGGAGCGGGGTGACTGGAAAGCTGTGCAGAGGAAAAGAACCTGGGGATGTTGATTGATGCTCACCTGGGCGTGAGCCGGCAGTGTGTCCAGGTGGCCAAGAAGGCCAATGGCATCCTGGCTTCTCAGGAATAGTGTAGCCAGCAGGAGCAGGGAGGTGATTGTCCCCCTGTACTCAGCCCTGGTGAGGCCGCACCTCGAGTACTGTGTCCAGTTTTGGGCCCCTCACCACAAGAAAGACATGGAGGCCCTGGAGTGTGTCCAGAGAAGGGCAACAAAACTGGTGAAGGGTCTGGAGCACAAGTCTTATGAGAAGCAGCTGAGGGAGCTGTGCTTGTTTAGTCTGGAGGAGAGGAGACTGAGGGGAGACCTTATTGTCCTCTACAACTGCCTGAAAGGAAGTTGTGGTGAGCTGGGGGTTGGCCACTTCTCACAGATAACTAGTGACAGGACTAGGGGGAACGGCTGCAAGTTGCGCCAGGGGAGGTTTAGGCTGAAGATGAGGAGAAATTTCTTCTTGGAAAGGGTGGTTGGGCATTGGAACAGGTTACCCAGGGAGGTGGTGGAGTCACCGTCCCTGGGGTTGGATGTGGTAATTGAGGACATGGCTTAGTGGGTAATAGGTGGTGGGGGAACTGTTGGACTAGATGATCCTTGAGATCTCTTCCAACCTTAACGATTCTATGATAATAGATATCTATATCTAATCATAATTCTGGTATACAGCACTTCAACATCATCTTGTCATATAAATTTTAATGGTTCTTGTTAGTGGAATCATATTATAAGAACAAGAACCTAAGTGAGAAAAAATACTTATCATTCTTATCTTCTATTATATTATCTCTGCACAAAGCATTCTCAGTTCAGTTCCTTGCAAAGATCAGAAAAAAAGACTGTGCTCTGTCTGTTCTTGAATGATGAATCACATTAACACTAAAATATTTTTCTTTAGTTGTGACACTGCACCGGTTCAAAAATAATTTACACTTCATAGTTAATATTATCATTTTCCCCTAGTTACTTTTAATAAAAAGCCCCTGTTCTGGTTTTGGCAGGGATAGAGTTAGTTTTCCTTCTGACAGCTGGTGTAGTGCTGTCTTTTGGATTTAGAATGAGAATAACATTGACAACACGCTGATGTTTTCACTGTTGCCAAGCAGTCAAGGACTTTTCAGCTTCTTATATTGCCCTACCAACAAGAAGGTGGGGGCATCCAAGAAGCTGGGAGAAGAAACGGCCTGGACAGCTGACCCAAACTAACCAAAGATACTCTATACCATGCAACGTCACATTCTGTTTGCAGCTGGAGGCCTGGTGTGGCAGCTGGGGGTCTTGGGCAGCAGCTGGGGGTCTTGTGCACCATCAACTTTGGAGTGATGGCGTTTGTCTTCCCAAGTACCTGTTACGCGTGACGGAGCCCTGCTTTCCTGGAGATGGCTGAACCACTGCCTGCCATGGGAAGTGGGGAATTAATTTCTTGTCTTGTTTTGCTTGTGCACGTGTGCTGGGAGGCTGAGCAGTTTGGGGTTGTGCGTACTATTGACTTCAGGTGATAAGAAATTGTGCTGTTCATCACTTGTTTTGTATGTGTGCATTTTACTTTTTTTTTTTGTGCTTGTCCTATCAAACTGTCTTAATCTTAACTCACAAGTTTTCTCATATTCACTCTTCTAATTCTCTCCCTCATCCCACCAGGGGTGAGGGGTTGAGCGGGTGGCTGCATGGTGCTCAGTTGCCAGCTGGGACTAAACCACAACACTCACACAAATCGAGATATATCCTGCATCCTGCTTCTCCCTCACTACAATTTTAGTACATACATTCCTATTTCCATGTGCAGAAAATAATTGATAATAGATCAATGAGTGGCCAAGTACTTTACCTGGAAATGCAAATGGGCTAAGAAAGTACTTTTTCCCATAAATATTCCAATCACTCATGACACAAAATTATTTAGACGTACTGTGGACATT
The DNA here is from genome assembly GCA_013399095.1 of Psophia crepitans. NCBI lineage: Eukaryota > Metazoa > Chordata > Aves > Gruiformes > Psophiidae > Psophia > Psophia crepitans. The sequence goes on along the minus strand of VWZZ01005989.1, from coordinate 70,942 downwards.
ACAAGCTATTTTTTACAAACTCCTAAAGTCATGAAGATGCTTTAAAATTAAATCCTGTCTGAACAAGACCAAATTACTGGAGTAAGCACTTCAATAGAAACAGAAAAAAAAATAAAAATCCTGCAAATAAATAAAGATCAGATAAAAAAAATAAAAGATAATAAATGAAGATCAAAACAAATACAAAATTACATTTTAGGGTACTTCCTTTTTTGTCTATGTTTTCCCATCTCCTATCTTCTCTAAGTCTGTCCAAGCTAATCAGAAACATAATTTTGTTTGTCCACAATGGCAGAATTTTTCAATTTTTCTTTTCTGCCTATTCCATTCACAGGTAAAGTCTCTGCTGTGCCCGTGGCTGAAAATAGATAAACCATAGAAAGACCTTGTGCAGCCCTGAGCCACCAGTCTATTCAGTTGTAAGACAGAGAGTGGCAATTAAAACATTGAAATTAATCTTTCAAGAAGTGATGGTGCTCTTGCTAAAAATTCAGATATGTGATCTCCAAAACCACTAAAGCTGGGGTTATTATCTGTTCCGAAAGGAAAAGAAGTGTGAAAATGTCAGTATAGTGTGAAGATCAGAAGAGCCGTTTTAACTTGTTTTTTACTGGGATTGCCCATAGATACGAATTTTTTTTCCAATATGAAATAACTAATTAAATATTCCTCATTGCATACCCTTCTTAAGTTGAACTGGGTTAATAATAGTTTTGAACTCATATTCAGAATGCACCAAAATTAGATAAATTTTTCTTGTATTAAATATTGCAGCCCAAATCCTTCCCTGCCAAAATCTTTCTATTTTTAACAAAGGAGCTGTTTATTAGTGCTGTAATTTCCAGGTTAGGAAAACAAAAAGAGGAAAAACAAGCCAATTCTCCAGATCCTTCATGTTCTGCTAAGTCAAAAATGTCCCTTTCCTTTCCCATTAGATCAATAGTCTGTATAGAATACATGATGAGGGCCAAATTCTTCCTCCAAAAGAGGAGGGAACACATTGTGACTTGGGTCCATGCAGCCTGACCCACAGCAATCTGCGATCTCTGGGATGTACAACAGAGTGAAACAGAGGAGACCTGGTATCGAATGAGCCTTTTCTATAGACATCAAGGAGAGGATGCCACAAATAATTGTCCAGCAAGAGCAATGCCAAGATGGACCCATGTCAGAAAGTAAAGTTTAAAAATAAGCACTGGGAAATGATTGTAGCCAAAACAGAAAAGAAGCCCTGTTGATTCTCTGTTGGAGTGCAACAGTTGAAAAGACAGTTTAATTCCACTGCTTCTTCAGTTCTTCCATCCAGTTTGCTCTGTCTTCAGATATTTTTATGATTTGGTGTCGGTGAATTATCTGACACATGAGTCAAACTCCTGTACAGATAATAGGCAATCTGACACCCAGGGAAATGAAACTCGATATCTGCTTCTATATCAGAGCTATATAACACAGGAGGATTGTGATTATCAAAATATTCTTTACTGAGGAAAAACGTGCTTGCTCTCAAAATTTCAGTAACCTTGTTGAACTTGTTTAGTAGTAAAATGACAAAACAGAAAAAGTCACTTAGTTCCTTGTACTTTTGCAAATGGTACACCTTGAAGCATTAAGCTGGCTGATGAAAACCATGTTTCTTTCTTTAGTCCCATATTTGCAATGGGAACATGAAACAACAGCTCCTTTTTCCATCTTGTAAATGTTTGGAACTGCAGATGTTCTGCAGATGGCTCTCGTTCGGCTGTTGAGGGAAAACCTGTTTACCCTACTGGTAAGCAGCACTGCAGCAAATAAAGGCAACTTACAGGGACTTTGGCAGTTAGCAGCACACCTATTTGCCTTTTTTTTTTATTATTTCATTGCTCTTTTTTTTTTTCCCCTTTTTTTCTTTTCTGGCTGAGGTTTTCCATCATGGCGATTTTTTGGTAAATGTGGATCAGTCCCCATTTTCCAGCATTTCTTTGGGAAATGTTATTTTTTCTTGCATTTCCAGTGTTTTATTTAGATTTCTGCTCCTCTTTTACCCTCCATTTATTGGTAGTTTGCAAGTTTTCCCCAACTTTTTTGGTGTTTTGTCACATATTTATTTTTTTATTAAGATCTATGTTTTGTTTTGGATTGGGTTGGGTTTTTCCCTCTAACAAACATTGAGGTGTTGTATTGGTTTTGCTTTTGTATGTTTGTGTTTGTACATATATTTACTTAGGCAGGAGTGCTTTTTTGGCTGTAGTAGAGCTAATTTTCTTCATAGTATCTAGTATGAGGTTACGTTTTAGATTTGTGCTTGTGGGGGGGAACCCTGACTGAAGTCCAGGTGCCCAGCCGAGCCTGTCTATCACTACTCCTTCTTAACTGGACAGGGGATAAGAACTGAAACAAAAGGCTCATGGGTTAAGACAGGGAGAGATCACTCCAGTTACTGTCACAGAAGCCAGAATCAACTCAGAGAAGAATTAATCTGATTAATGACCAAGCAAAACAGAGTAGAGCAGTGAGAAATAAAACCATACCTTAAAACACCTCTACCCAACCCTCCCTTCTTTCCAGGCTCAAATGCACTCCCCATTTCTCTCCCCACTCCCTCTCAACAGCACAGGGGTTTGGGGAATGGGGTTTATGCTCAATTCATCACATGCTGTCTCTGCTGCTCCTTCCTCCTCAGGGGGAGGACTCCTCACACTCTGCACCTGCTCCAGCGTGGGGTCCCTCCCACAGCAGACAGTCCTCCACCAACTTCTCCAACATAAGTCCTTCCCACGGGCTGCAGTTCTTCACCAACTGCTCCAGCATGGGTNCTGCAGGTGGAATCTCTACATCCCAACATCCCTCCTCCATGGCTGCAGGGGAACAGCCTGCCTTGCCATGGTCTTCACCATGGGCTGCAGGGGAATCTCTGCTCCGGTGTCTGGAACACTTCCTCCCCCTCCTTCTTCACTGACCTTGGTGTCTGCAAAGTTTCTTACTCCTTCTCACTCCCTACTCTGGCTGCAAAAAGCTTCTGTGGTTGGTTTTTTGTGGTGTTTTTTTTTCTTTTTTTCTTCTTCCTTCTTAACTCTGCTATCCCAGAGGTGCTACCGCTGTTGTTGATTGGCTTGGCCTTTGCCAGCAGTGGGTCCATCTTGGAGCCGGCTGGCATTGGCTCTGTCAGACACGGGAAACTTCTAGCAGCTTCTTGCAGAAGCTGCCACCCCTGTGGCCCCCCCAGTTACCAAAACCTTGCCACACAAATCCTAAACAGTGCTCTAAACAATGTTGGTAACACAGAGATGTTTTTGTTACTGCAGAGCAGTGTTTACACAGAGCCAAGGCCTTTTCTGCTTCTCACACCACCCCACCAGTGAGTGGGCTGGGGATACACAAGTTGTTGAGAGGGAACACAGCTGGGACAACTGACCAAAGGGATATTCCATACCATATGATGTCATTCTCGGTATATGGAGAAGTAAGGAAGAAGGGAAGAAGGAGGAAAGGGTGGACGTTCGGAGTTACTTCATTTGTCTTCCCAAGTCACTGTTAGGTAAGATGAAGCCCTGCCATCCTGGGGATGACTGAACCCTTGCCTGCCAATGGAAGTGGGGAATGAATTCCTTTTTTTGCTTTGCTTGCGTATGTGGGCTTTTGCTTTACCTATTAAACTGTCTGTATCCCAAGCGCGAGTTTTCTCACTTTTACCCTTCCCCCATCCCACTGGGGCAAACTGAGCAAGCAGCTGCACGATGCTTAGTTGCTCCAGGGGTTAAACCACAGGTTTTGAAGCTTTTCTTTTGGAGGGGGTAAGGGTGATAGTTTTTTCTTTTTTTCCCTACTCCGGAAGTTGTTTATGCAGTATGTTTAATTATTTATTCTCTTGTTTTGTTTTCTGGTTTCTGATTTTTTGCAAACCAGATTTTTGTATTCAGTTCCTTCATGTTTCGTGGTTGGTACTGTCCAGACTGTTCACTCTTTCATGAATGAAAAGTGATATATGGAACAGATTAAGAAAGACCCATCCGAAAATGGGAGAGAGTTTTAATGCAGTACGGTGTATTTTGTTGATAATTTATTTCCTAGCTGTTTCAGAACATCTCCATAGAGTTAATTTGCAATGACATCATGCTTGTCATGAGCTGCTTCTATGAAGTTACATGCAAAATTAAATTCTTACTGTAATAGAATAAGAACATCATGCAGCTGCCTTTGTCGTTTATATGATTTTAAATGTTAGTATAATTTGTCAAGCTTCTTAGTGCTGGCTTCTTTTACTATTATTATTTAATCTTAAAAACAATAATAGCAAGAAATAGGGATCTGTCATTTTAGCAAAATGTTTTTGGAAGCTTACACATTTTAAGGAGGAACTAGTTCATGCTGATAAGTGATTTTAACAGTATCATTTTCAGATTACACAGTTGTTTTTCTGTCAAAATTTTTATTAGATTTGTTCAGTTTTACTAACAAAATGGTTATTTTCCTCTTTCTCTCCTTTCTGTCTCTTCAACACCTAACCCTGTAAGCTTAACTTCAGATTCGCAAATTCTATGAGGAAATCCATGAGAGAAAAAATACTTTTCTTTGTTTCACCACCTATTTCTTTTTCTTTCTTCTTCTTTTTCTCTTTCAAGGCAGAGCTAAATTCTCCTGATTGCAAGGCTTTAATCCTCTGAGGCAGTAAAGTAAATGCTATGGGCATGATCTTTTCCTGGGTGTTATTACCCATAAAAAATGGTACTAATTTGTCAAGCATGTTAGATTCATTAATTTGGTGACACTGGGTGTGGAGGAAGGTCTCTCCTCTCTCAAACACTTTCTGAATTTATCAAAAGTTTCTAGAGTCCAGATGGTAAAGTCAGATGGTGGTGCTCATTATGTCTGGGGCAGAGACTGCAATCTTGCGGCAACCTCTATTCATAACGAGACCCAGTCTATGAAAACCATTCAGGCCTGCTCCCACGACACTGTAAGGTGAGTACTCAGTCAAGTAGAAAGCATGTGGATGAAAAAGTTGATTATCCTTGCACCTTGTGAGTACAGAAATGAGCTACAGTTCGTTCCCTCTGCAGAGAGAAAGTACTATCTGTGATATTATCTAAAAATATAATTTTAAAAGTACTCTATTGGTGTGTCTTAGGAGAAAAACCTCTTGAACTGCAAAAGTTAACAGATAATTGGGACTTTTTGGGGGGTGAAGATCCAAAACTGAACTTTGGACAGTCAAACAGATGATAACTGCAAATGATATGGGGCATTAAATTTTGATGTTATCCAGATCAAGTTAAAGAGGCTGTATCGGATTGGCATGGCAAGGTTTTGTTGGTGAGGACTACAACAGTGGCTTCTGTGAGACACTTCTGGAAGCTTCCCTCATGTTCAAAGGAGCCAATGCCAGCCAGCTGCAAGAAGGACCAGCCACTGGCCAAGGTTGAGTCTGTCAGTGAGAGTAGTAGTGTCTCTGTGATAACATAGTTAAGAAGGGGAAAAAACTGCTGTGCAACAGTAGCTGGAAGACAGTATTAAGAATACGTGAGAGCAACCGCTCTGAAGACACCAAGGTCAGTGAAGAAGAAGGGGAAGGGGGTGTTCTAGTTTCCGGAGCAGATTCACCTGCAGCCCATGGTGAAGATCATGGTGAGGTAGGCTGTTCCTCTGCAGCCCATGGAGGATTGTGGGGAGCAGATATCCACCTGCAGCCCATGGGGGATCCCATGCCAGAGCAGGTGGAGACACCCGGAGGGGTCTGTGACCCTCTGAGAAGCCTGTGATGGAGCAGGGTCATGGCAGGGCCTGTGGCCCCACGGNGTATTAAGAATACGTGAGAGCAACCGCTCTGAAGACACCAAGGTCAGTGAAGAAGAAGGGGAAGGGGGTGTTCTAGTTTCCGGAGCAGATTCACCTGCAGCCCATGGTGAAGATCATGGTGAGGTAGGCTGTTCCTCTGCAGCCCATGGAGGATTGTGGGGAGCAGATATCCACCTGCAGCCCATGGGGGATCCCATGCCAGAGCAGGTGGAGACACCCGGAGGGGTCTGTGACCCTCTGAGAAGCCTGTGATGGAGCAGGGTCATGGCAGGGCCTGTGGCCCCACGGAGAAAGAAGCCCACGCCAGAGCAGGTTTGCTGGCAGGACTTGTGACCCTGTGGGGGTCCCACGTTGGAGCAGTCTGCTCCTGGAGGTCTACAACCTGTGGAAGGGACCCACACTGGAGCAGCTGGTGAAGAACTGTAACCCGTGAGAAGGACTCACTTTGGAGAAGTTGGTGGAGGACTGCCTGCTGTGGGAGGGAGCCCACGCTGGAGCAAGGGCAGAGTGTGAGGAGTCCTCCCCCTGAGGAGCAAGGAGCAGCAGAGACAATGTGTGATGAACTGACTACAGCACCCATACCAATCCCTCTGTGCTACTGGGGAGGGGAGGAGGGAGAGAAATGGGGAGTGAAGTTGAGCCTGGGGAGAAGGGAAGGATGAGGGGAGGTTTTTTAAGATTTGGTTTTATTTCTCATTAATCTACTCTGTTTTGCTTGGAAATTAAATTTGTTTCTCTGATTCAAGTCTGTTTTTCTCTGATGGTAACTGGTGAGTGATCTCTCCCTGTCCTTATTTCCTTAACTCAACAGTTATAGTTCTTCTCCCTTGACCAGCTGAGGAGGGGAGCAGTAGAGTGGTTTTGGTGGGTGCTGGCATCCAGTCAAGGTCAAACCACCATAACGCTTTGGAAAGGATATAGTTCAGATGCTTTGGAGACTGTAGAATTCTCAAAAAAATACTTAAATTTAAAAAGTGCTTTTGAAAATGCACATAAAATAGACTATTAGAATGAATGTCAAAAAGCAAATGCTGATTCTCTTGCAAGATCTCTGTCTTTCAGTTCTACTTCACAAGGGTTGACCTTGTCTGGGTGCCAAGTGCCCACCAAGCCGCTTTATCATTCCCTTCTTCAGCAAGACAGAGAGGGGGAAAAAAAAGTTCATGGATCAAGATGAAGGCAGTTTAATAAAGCAAAAAGGCCATGTGCAGAAGCAAAGGAAAAACAAAAGATTATTCTCTACATCCCATCAGCACACAATGCCTGGCTACCTCCCGAGAAGCAGGGCTGCAGCACACATAGCGGTTGCTCTGGAAGACAAACGTCCTAAGTAACAAATGCCTCTCCTTCCCACTCCTTCCTCTCAGCTTTTATTGCTGAGCAGACGTCATGTGGTATGGAACATCCCTTTGATCAGTTTGGGTCAGCTGTCCTGGCTGTGTCCTCTCTCAAGACCTTGCCCACCCCTAGCCTACTGGTGAGAGGAATGTTGGAGAGCCAGCCTTGATGTGTGCCAGCACTGCTCGGTGCCAAAATGCTGGTGTATTGCCAACACCTTGCTGGCTGCCCATACACGGCACAGCGCGGTGGTGGCTGCTGTGGGGAAAATTAACTCCAGCTCACCCAGACTCAGTACAGTGTTCCCTAACTTGGTCCTCTTCCACAGCTTAAATTGCAGATGGGCTTTGACTTTCCAAACACTGTACACACGTGAACAGGCCCTGAAGTTTACAAGAAAAGGCAAAACATGGAATTTTAATGAATAGTATTAGAACAGTTTATAGATTTCAAAAGATCACTTGAGGGAGGAACGTTGTAAAATATGACAGAGCTGTTATTTCTAGGTTTATAAACCTGTAAAGAGATAATAATACAAAATATACATTTTTGTATTATTCCGTTAACATAATAGTAATACTTACAAATAACCTCACCATGGTGAACAAAAACTGTCCTTCAGAAGAAAGAAATCTTATGAATAGGATTAAAAAATTGTTCAGTGTTATTTTCATGTCTTTCTCTGAAGTAACACAGCTAACACAGCTAACATGAATGACAACGGAATTAAAACAGCAAAAACCCTTTGAAATTTTTTTCTTTCTCGCCACCATGTTTTCTGTTTCTTTTGCATACCCTAGAACAAATAAATTAAGTAGCCACAAAACTAAACTATTTTCTTCTTCTTTCTAGTCTGTGTCCTCAGTCTTTTAAAAATTGTAAACATGTCTACAAAGTAAGAAATGTAATTCTCATTAAGGTTGTTCCAGTGCCAATGTAAAACCAATCAGCTAAATCAACAGACTGAGAAATAAAAATTAAATTTCTTCCAAAGATATGATTTTTAACAAAATACAGGCAATGTATTGGGTGGAGTTTACTCTCCTCATGAGCTCCATAATATTTTATTTTCTAATGTTTCAGCTGATTGCACGACGTTAATATAATCTTCCTGAAGTCACAAATCCCTCACTTGATAACCTACTTAATAAAAGACTAATGAATTATTTTATTGTGTTTCTGCTGTTCACATTTTGCAGAACAGCAAAGTCTCTGTAGTCCTCTGCACATCAGCTGTTACTTTCAACACTTACAATCAGATCCCTCCAAGCAACAAATAGCCTTTGCATTCCCCTCCCCCTCCCTTTTTGGCTTTTTTAAGTGCAACAGTAAATGTAGTGGAAGTAAAGTGAAATATAAGGGCAAGGCTGAAGCGTAAGTGTTCAGTGAGTGCAGCCTTTCTCTTTCTGAAGAAGAGTGAGACAGGCATTACCAGATGGATTTGCTGATTTGTTTCCTGGTCACAGAGCTTTCTCATTAGCAGGAAGGGCAGCACCAAAGGTTTTTAGAGAAAAGATGTGCACAACCTGGCAATAAATTATCTGCTTCAAAAGCCTGGTCTGTTAAGGGTTGTCTACTTCTTTATCAGAAGCATGTTGTCATGGTTTAGCCCCAGCTGAGTCCCACATGGCTGCTTGTTCACCCCTTCCTCCCAGTGGGATGGGGAGGAGAATCTGAAGAAACTGATAAAACTCATGAATTGCAATAAGGACCTGTTACTGAGACAGCAAAGGGAGAGGAAAATAACAACAACAGTACTTAGAATATACAGAGTGGGTAATACACAATACAATTTGCTGACACAACCAGACACCCAACCCATCCCTAGCTGTGGCCCCTCCTTTCCAGCCAGCTCCCTTTATATGCTGAACATGAGATCATATGATATGGAATACTCCTTTAGCTCATTTGGGTCATCTGTCCTGGCTGCTGAGCTGTCCTCTCAGCTTCGTGTGAAGGCTAACTCTATCCTAGCTGAAGACCAGGACACGTGTTTCTTACCGTTTTGGGAAATGGAAACTCAACAGGTACTGTACAAACCACACTGGACGGCTGACACTCTTCAGTACTCACTTTTAGTGATGGAGCAAGGACAAAATTACTTAGGTGAACAGGAACACTGAGCAATATTCTCCTACGGTGTTTCATATATAAATTTGCCTACTAACCATTCAGGAACAGAGAATCCTGTCAAATACTCTGTTTTCTTTTCATGTATCCATGCTGGACTGTTGTGGTGGTTTAACCTTGGCTAAACACCAGGTGTCCATCAAGCCACTCTATCACTTCCCTCCTCAGCAGGACAGGAAAGGAAGAAAAATAAGATGGAAAAAACAACCCCAAACCTGTGGGTCAAGATAAAGGCAATTTAAAGTAGTAAAAGCAAAAGACCATGTGCAGAATCAATGCAAAAAGCAAGATTACTCTCTACTTCCCATCAGCAAGTGATGTCTGGCCACTTCCAGGAAGCAGGGCTTCAGTAGACATAGTGGTTGCTCCAGAAGACAAATGTAGAAAAAAACAAATTCCCTGTCCCTGTCCTTCCCCCTGTCGTTCAGCTTCTTATTGCTGAGCAGACGCCATATGGTATGGAATATCCCTGTGGTCAGTTTGGGTCAGCTGCCCTGGCTGTGTCCCCTCCCAGGATTCTGTCCACCCCCAGCCTACTGCTAAGGGGGTGTAAGCAGGGTTGGAGACACAGCCTTGATGTGTGCCGGCACTGCTCGGCAGTAGCCAAAACACTGGTGTGTTACCAACACCTTGCTGCTACCGATGCACAGCACAGCGCTGTGGGGGCTGCTGTGAGGAAATTGACTCCTTCTCAGCCTTCATCTCATATGAAGGCATTCAGCGTTTAAAGTGGATAATACCCAAATGATGCTGCCCTGACAAATCACTCTCTCTACTTTGTTTTAAAGAAGAAACAATATGCTCACAGGTATCAATACAATCTCCTCTCTGCCTACCCAAATGAAGACATCAAGAGATACAGATACATTAGTTTGTAAACTGTCTCTCAGATGGTTTCTAAATAATCAATTATATCTATCTAAAAAATTCTCCAGATTTCCCTCTAGCACGTTGATTCCATGAGTTGGTTCGTATAATAAAAATCCATTATTTCAAACCATAACTTAGTCCTTCAGGCATTTCATTTAAGGCTTTTGGATTAAGCTTCTATATTTTCTCTTTTAGACATCCTGATCAGCAATGTGCATAACATCAACAGTAGATATGCATGAACTTCAGCTTTACAAATTTTCTTTTATGCAAATCAGACACACTTGGTACCAGAATTTTTGGAGATGGATATTCAAGTGGTATTACTCCTTGTAAGTCTATCACAGTAAATGTAGCTACAGTGATTTACAGCAGTTGAGGCTCTGGGTGTAAATAAAAGACAAGCGATTCCTCAGATCTAGTGTTACATTAGTATAAATTCAATATCTCCTTTGAAATAAGAAATTACAATAACTGAAAATATGTGTATGTTAAAAGATGATCAAGTCCCTTAATTTCCACCAATGCTGATCAGGATTCTCTTACATCTTCCCAAGAGAGGGAAGGAGGGGATCAAGATCTCTTTCTCTCAAATTTTATTTGCTCTACTTTAAGAAAATAGTTAAATATTCACTGGCTTCAGTTGTAGTCAGTTAACTGTGGTGGAAGAGATTGTCTTTGTGTATATTCTTTTATTGACAAAATGTCATAGCAATAAAGAGAGATCATCATCATCAGAAGATCCAAAAAGTTGTTAATGTATGCATTAAGTTCAAACAATAAAGATGGGACTTAAATTTTAGCCTCCTTGTTATGCTTGCTTTCCTGGGGGAATGTCCACTAGTTTCTTACACAACTGAAAAGAACAATCAGCTGCACCAAAGCAAATCCAATTGGTGTAAAAAAAGACTGGGCTTCTAATAATTACTTGTGGGAAATGCATCTGTAGACTTGAGGACACAATGGACATTTATTTCAATAAAGAATAGAATCTACAATATCATCCTGAAATTCTAAAATCAAAATATTTATGAGTCTACATCCATCCCTATGTGGAATAACACTTAATGACACTCAGAGTGTTTTGACATAGTTCAGAGAACATATACTTCCCTAAATCTGAGACAGAAGAGTTATATTGATCAAGTTATCATTTAAAACTGAAAAATTAAATAAGGTATTTTGTAAGAAAATATAAAGTAGTAATTTTGGAATGAATTAAATGTGGCATGACTGTCTTTCTGCTCCATCATGGTATTTGTGATCTCCTGAGCTGTTTGTGTTTTCTCGAGACGGAAAGATCAATCAGATGTGATAGATTTATTTGATACTACAGGAATGAGGTAAAATGGAAATGGAAGAAGAAAAGTAATCTCTGAAAAATTCTTCTGTTAACATGTTCCCACTGCTCTCTGATGAAATTGCCTTCGTTATGCAATCATACCCCACAGACCTCGAAAAACAGTGGCACACAAAACAATTATTTTTAAGTCACAGAGATGTTTTGATAGACTCTTCCCATTACATTCCAGGCTTCAAAATTTTTGTGACCAGTGGCAAAACACTGTCTGCAGAGAGGACCAATACCTCACATCTGTTGATTTTAGCAGAAATTCAGATTAGCAATCATCAGGAAACAATGGAGGACTATTTTTAGGATTCCTCCTGAAACAGGTGATTAGAAAATGTTAATAATTTTGTATAATTACACCCCCCCTGCCCCTTTGGTTTTTTTAAAGCAGAAACTGAAGCTTAATTTGCCATTATATTTATATGGTATTTCTAAATTCTCAAATAAAAGAACAGACTTATTTTGTTAAGTTTTTAAACTTCATTCCTTAGACTTATCTACAAACCCTTTAAGCTGAATTCTAATCTTAACTCTGTACAATTATTGCTTCTTTATTTTTCACACAGGGATCTTTAGGAGGAATTTTCAGGAGATCAGGATGCAAAGTCATGGGTCTGGAAGATGCCTGCTGCTCATATCAGAGGTCCAGAGATATTTCCAGGAAAAAATCATGCTGTTCCTGGCTGCCTCACACATGTTAGTAGATAATTAAAGTATTAGCAACTACCAAACTAAGTCTCAAGGATACTGCATTTTCTTGGCAAACATACTGAAATTGAATACTTCTTACTAAAACTATTTTTGTGCTATTTTTTCATTAAAATGAGCCTTTAAGGCCATACTTCAGAATAATGTGTATTTTAGTTTTCAAATCCTTAATAACATTTTTTTGGGAACTATATTATCTCCCTGATCTTACAAGATAAAAACCTAATTTATATAAGCCAGGTACTAGTGAACTAGGTGACATTGGTCTGTCCCTGGCCCCCTCTGTATTTTAGTTCTCCAAATGTCCAGCACATAATCAACCAGAGCCAAAAAAGTTATTGTTCATTAAAGCTGAGCAAAAATGGAGAGCAACTGTAATAAGATTTATACTAGGTACAATAAAATTTTCTCTCACACTGAAAAACTCTTCTTCTAACCAGCAGTTTTACAGCCAAGGCTTTAAAAGATTTCCACAACACAAAACAAATGTATACTATTATTATGCAGTTACTTAGAAAGTTCAAATAATTCCTGCTTTGATGTATGTTTCCAATTAAACTTGGAAAATATACAGCTTTGTTTCAAACAGTTCTACCTTTCATTAAAAAAAAAACAAAAAAAAAAAAAAAAAAAAAAAAAAAAAAAAAAAAAAAAAAAAAAGAAAAGAAAAAGAAAAAGAAAACAAACAAAACCCCCCCACGGGGTAACTCAGGTCTCCCTTTCTTTGGTGACAAATTCTCACAATGTGTCATTTGGATACAAAGCACAATATCATGCAAAGGCAGTAACTGGGAGGCATTTTTCAAACTGTGCAATTATGAACTGACATTATAGAGGATATACTATCATTACAACTGGAAAAGTATCAGAGTATGTTTGTTATCTCCTCGAAATTAAATTGCACCAGTTGGAAGCTGAGCTGCATATAACATAATTAAGATAAAGACTACAACGGAAGAGTGGTTTTTGGAACTACAACAATCTTATAACTGATTTTTAATGAATGTTTACATATTGACCAAGTAAAATATTGTTGAACAGGTGTTTATTGGAACAAATTAATCAACTTTTTTTACTTTGGTTTATTTTGTACTTTTTTAGGCATCACTTTTTTGGGAAAAAAAAAGTTAACACTTTAGTAAGCTGAGCTGCTTCTTAAAATTGAATCAAAAAAATACCATTGAGTGACAACTTGATTTATAAAACAGAAAATAATTAATTCGATCTTTCTTTCTTTTCCCTTCCTTCCTTCCTTCCTTC
>VWZZ01005989.1:305-57333 GCA_013399095.1 Psophia crepitans | reverse complement strand
CCTCCCTTCCCTTCAAACTTTATTTTATCTGATTTAGGAAATTAATCTCCGGCAGCAGATTTACTGACCCCTGGGGAAGCAAATTTTCTACACTGTAGAAAGCAATCATAATTCCCACCAATTTCTGTATAATCAATTTTTTCCTCAAATTTGCAAATGCTATGGAAAGTTACTGCAGCATTTTTCTTAATAGTTCAAATGAAGAAATCTCTATAGTGTCTACCTATCACTTCGGATCTACTACTTATGATACCCTAAAAAAAATTGTTTCAAACGTAAACAATAAAACCATGATTCTGATTTTCATGAAACCCAGAAAGTTTTAAAATAAGTTATTTCCCTTCAAAATTCTGCTTTTTTCTTAAATTATTTTTTGCCAAACTGACATAGTTTCATTAGTACACTGAACTGAATAGAAAAAAAAAAAAAAGAAGCCAAAACAGTGTTTCAAAAGGCACACATTATGTCATAACATGTTGGAGTTAGCACTGTGAGATGTACCGGAAATGCTATGGAAAAACATACAATTATACACCTCAAAAATATTACTTTTTCTCTAGAACTTTTGAATTGTTTAATAGAAATTATAATATTCAGAAATAATTTCACTTACACGAAAAGTGGGTTTTTACCCATGTCTTTAAAAAAAAAGAAAAAAACCACAATGGAAAAAACAGTCTCATTCAGGATTTTAGTATGTATAGGATAGGTCAAATCAATAGAAATTCCAATATGGCAGTGTAAAACTCTAAAGCAGAAATCAAACATCCAAAGTTTTACTACGTAAGGGAATTTAAGATGCAGCATATATAATCTTGGTGAATTTCCACTTTTAGAGGAGACATTCACAGTTTACTTCATTTGCTTCAATATGTGAAAAGCAGAAGAGAGCGTGAAAACTAAATGAATTATTTTGAAGCAAAAAGAAAATACTTAAAATCATTTTTTGCTCCAATAGTGATTTTTATTTTCTTTGTCTTTCTCAAAGAAAGGCACAGTTTTCAGATGTCCTGCTACCTGCATTACCTTTAGAAATACACTAATGTGCTTAATGTGGCATGGAACAGAGAAAGCATAGTAAGAAAACATATAAACAAAGAACAACTTTCAGTTTTCATTCTTTCAAGTAGTGGTACAAAGTGAGTGCCAAGGTCAAGGGACCTGCACAGGGAATTCAGTTCTTGTGAATAAAATGGCAGGATAGGCACCATCACATGCCTATGAATGTGGTCAACAGACAGCAACTATGTCTCTACCAGATACCAAGAAGGAAATACAAGCTTTCCTAGGGCTTGGGTGGTTCTTGAGGAAACATATTCCAGGTTACAGTCAGCTTGTGAGCCCTCTCTGTTAAGTAAGCCGAAAGAAAGACTATTTTGACTGGGGTCTTGAGCAACATCAAGCCTTTGATCATATCAAACAGGAAATACCTTGTATGACAGCTCTTGGCCCTGTCTGGAAGGACCAGCTGTGCAAAATGTACTCTACACTGCAATTGGGGAGCATGTTCTCACCTGGAGTCTATGCAGAAAACATGAGGAGAAACCCAAGCTTGACTGGGAGGGTTTTGGAGCTGCGGGCATCAAGGATCAGAAGCCCACTAAACCCTGATTTAAAAAGAGATACTAGCAGTGTATGAATAGCTTCAAGACACTTTAGAAGTTGTTGGTACAGAACCATATTTCCTCTGGGCACCACAGTTGCCCACGCTATGCTGGATGTTCAAAGGAAATATCCTCACTACACATCTTGCAACCAGTGCTATATGGAGTAAGTGGGTAGTGCTGACCACACAATGAGCTTGACTGGGGAAGCCCAATAGCCCAGGAATAGAACAAGAGATTATGGACTGGCCAGAAGGCACAGATATTGAAGCATTGCCTGAGGAGGTGGCTCGTGCCCAAGAGGCATTACCATATAATGAGTTATGACAAGATGAAAGGTGTTATGCTTTGTTTGCTGATGGATCCTGTTGTGTGGTAGGAAACCACAGGAAGTGGAAAGCTGCTGTGTGGAGTCCTACATAGTAAGTCTTTGAGGCCACTGAAGGAGAAGTTGCGACTAACTTGTCTGCAGAAGTGAAAGCCATCTAACTATCTCTAGAGAATGCTGAACAAGAAAAGTGGCCAGTACTGGATCTCCATACTAACTCCTGGGTGGTGGCTAATGTCCTATGGGGTGGCTACAGCAGTGGAGGAAGACTAATTGGCAGTGCAGGGGTAAACCTATCTGGGCTGCTGTGTTGCAGCAGGACGTTACAGTCTGGCTAGAAAATATGTCTCTAAAGGTATGTCATGTGGATGCTTACATGCCTAAAAGTCACACCACTGAAGAACATCAAAACAATGAACAGGCACAAAAGGCTGTCAAAATTGAAGTGGCTTAGGTGGACTTGGACTGGCGGCATAAGGGTGACCTGTTTGTAGCTTGATGGGCCCATGAAATGTTGGGATGCCCAGGGAGAGATGCATACAGGTGGGTTTGCGGTTGAGGGGTAGACCTGACGATGGAGGCCATCGCACAAGTCACTCACGAATGTGGAATACTCACTGCAGTGAAGTGAGCCACACAAATAAAATCTCTGTGGAGTAAAGGGCACTGTCTGAGTGGCAAGGTCTAGCTAATTGACAATATTGGACCACTGCTACGAACATGCCATGGCAAGTGCTACATACTCACCATGATGGAAGCAACTACTCGACTAGAAATATGTGGGAATTACAGGGAGTGTTGAGAGAGACCTTGAATGAGAGAATAAGTGATAAAACAAGCATGCAGAAAAGCAGCCACTAATGAGACAAAAATAGTTTGAAACACAGGTGTAGGACTGAAGATAGAAGAAGGGTGTTTTGATTAATAGCACCAATTAGAAGCTTAGCCGGGGCACACGAACAGCAAGTGTTAACCAATTCATGAACAAACTAGGGCGTGTGGACAGCTGATAAATCTATATAAGCACAAACTTCTAAGCAATAAAGGTCTTTGGTCTTTGTCTTTGGCCTTTGTCTTTGGCCTTTGCTTTTGGGAGTCTTTGTTCCTTGGCTCTTTGATTTCACCCGCACCAGAGTCCATGAATCAATCCCTACAGAAATATACCCTGTCAACCATGCCATGGCCCAAAACACCATCATAAGCCTTGAAAGGCAAATTCTGTGGAAAAACGGTACCCCAGAAAGGATTGAATCAGATAATGGGACTCATTTTTGGAACAACCTCATAAGCTCCTGGGCAAAGAAACAAGGCACTGAGTGGGTGTATCACATTCCCAATCACCCACAAGCCTCTGCAAAGACTGAGAGATATAATGGACTGTTAAAGACTATGTTGAGCGCATTGGGTAATGGGCCATGGAAGCACTGGGATACAAATTTAACAGATCTGCTAACCGTTCTGGTACTGCCCAGACAAAACCCCTACATACTGTGGGAGGAAATAAGGGCCCCATAGCCCACATAGGGAAGTGGTTGGGGAAGGTAGTGTGGATTGCTCCTCCCATGGGAAAAAGAAAATCCCATTCCTGGGACTGTCTTTGCTCAGGGACCTGGGTGTTCTTGATGGGTAATGCAGAAAAATGGGGAGACTCAGTGTGTGCCTCAAGCAGATTTAACGTTGGGGGAAAAATAATCTGTGATATGAGTTGTGTGTTGGTAGGAAGTTATGCAGCAGAAATTACCTGAACCAACAGAGTGAGTTTTGCAAGGAACCAGACAACTGCAATGATGGCCAAAACCCAGCCAGTGGCCAACAATGGAACATACTGCTTTTCATGCCCTGAACACACATTTTGAAAGATGGGACCCAAGTCATAGCCTGTTTGTGAACATCTAGAAGGGGTGGAGGAAAACCGTGGCAACGGGAGAGAAATATTTATCTGTTAAAGGACAGGTGATAGCAGCTAATGAGAATTAAATTCGGTGTAATGGTTAGAAGGGATAGAGTGACAGACAGACAGATATGTATTAAATTATGTGGAGACTTGAATGTTATGCAAAATGGTATGGAATAAGAGGCGGAGGTTGTACTGAGTCTGGGTGAGCTGGAGTTAAATTTCCCCACAGCAGCCCCCACAGCGCTGTGCTGTGTATGGGCAGCCAGCAAGGTGTTGGTAACACACCAGTGTTTTGGCTACTGCTGAGCAGTGCTGGCACAGCATCAAGACCATCTCTCCAACATTTCCCCCTCACCAGTAGGCTGGGGGTGGGCAAGATTTGGGGTGGGGACACAGCCAGGACAGCTGACCCAAACTGATCAAAGGGATGTTCCATACCATATGAAGTCTGCTCAACAACAAAAGCTGAGAGGAAGGAGTGGGAAGGAGAGGCATTTGTTACTTAGGACGTTTGTCTTCCAGAGCAACCGCTATGTGTGCTGCAGCCCTGCTTCTCGGGAGGTGGCCAGGCATTGTGTGCTGATGGGATGTAGAGAATAATCTTTTGTTTTTCCTTTGTTTCTGCACGTGGTCTTTTGGTTTTGCTTTATTAAACTGCCTTCATCTTGATCCATGAACCTTTTTTCCCCCCCTCCCTCTCTTGCTGAAGAAGGGAATGATAGAGTGGCATGGTGTGCACCTGACATCTAGCCAAGCTCAACCCACCACAGTGCCCTATCACTTTTCACAAAAAAAAAACCAACCACATCTGATCTATAACCTTTGCAAAGTATTATAGTGGTTTGACCTTGTCTGGATGTCAGGTGCCCTCCAAGCCACTTTATTGCTCCCCTCCTCAGCTGATCAGGGGGAGAAAAAATTATAAGGAAAAAGTATAAGGAAACTCTGGTGAATAAGTAAATTTAAGTGAAAAGTGTTTGTTTTAATTGCATCCTTCAGCTTTATTTACATTTACACTAACAGTTCACGTCTTTAGTTTCTATGCTTATGCTTTGCCTGTAAGACACAGCTCTTTTTGTCTAATTGAGGATGATACATGCATTAAGTATTCAACTGATAAGGCACAATAACACTTGGAGAAATGGCACATGTGATCCTGAATGGTGGTGATTAAAATGGATGACTCGGTTCAGATCTCATAGCTTTCTGTTCTGTATTGACAGAAAGCCTTTGGGGATTTACATGTTGCATTGTTTTCAAATGACTAGAATATATAATGTCTTCGTTAGGTGTTCTCCAGACTTTCCAAGTCTCTAATTTTGTTGCATAAAAGAGTCTCATAGGACACTTCCCTGTGATTTAGCATAACTTCATTTGCATAACAATCCTTTGCCTAGAATCTGGGAAGAGGCTTCACACAGAATATGTTATCCCTAACTGTACACTGAACATTAACAGAATAGGATTTTACAATTCACCCTTCAGTAGAGGGTTGACACAGAGGGTAAATATCCCCTGGATATGTCTAATTTGCTGGTTTTCTATATCAGCCACACTACTGAAGGAACCATAAATGCCATGCAGAAAATTCTTTACTCCCAAATCTTAGCCCATCTTTCCATTCCCGGGTCACAGAAATTTTTTCTGTCCTTTGTATTTTTGTACTGTGACTGCTCAGCGATGACAAACCCCCACCTACGGGCCAGGCACTTTGGGTTATAAAAAGGGGAAACATGAGCATTCAGCGTGCACACCTGCCACCTGAGAACCACAACTACAAGCTAAGACCACTGGACCCAGGATGGTGATATCTCTTCTCATCTTTCTATCCCTTTCTTTTTCTCTCTCTTTGTCTCTAACTTCATTCTCGGAACACCAAGGTAATCTCATCACAAGTTTTGCTAGGCCATTGTCTCTCGTGATTCCACTGAGTTTTAAGTGTTGTTATAACCTTTGCCAAACCTTTATCTTTTGTAGTTCTGCTGAGTTTTAAGTGAATTTGTGGGACTTTTGAACATCTAGAGTAATTGTGATTACTCCTGATTACTGCACAGAGATTTAAAATTACCTCTCCCTTACACCCACCGAGTGGGACAGGACATCTGGTTAGAATAACACTTGTTCTCTTTGGCAATCATTATGCAAGGTCAATGTGCAACTTCTTATTCAACTGTTCTATTCACAGGGTGCTACAGTGATTTTTTTCTTATACCTGCCCACACGTGTTCTTATGCTTTACTTTCACTAATAACGTTACCTTAGATCCACAGTAAATTACCAGTTTGGTTTCAGAATTCTGCCAGATGCAAGATTTGTTGTGGACTTCCTGACCATGACACTTGCTCCTGTTCGCTCCTGGCTTGTCTTCAGCTAATACTTTATACAGAAGGAGGTGAAGTTTTAAAAAATTCAGCTTCCCCATAGCTGTATATAAAAAAATAAGTTTTTAAACAAGTTTTTTGTCAGCATTTTTTTGTCTTCTTTTAATATTCCTTGCCAAAGGAGTTGAGGTTTAAGAAATTAACTCAGTAACAACATCACTGTTGAGGATGTGGGATAAGGCTTTCTCATTGTTACTATAAGGCTCAGTCAGTTGTATTCACATTTGCAGGTTTTAGAGCCTTTTGTGTTGCCAGATGAAATTACAGAAAAATATAAAATAGTTGTAGTGTGATGGCCTGTCACTCAAAGCAGCATTTGCTGTTTGATGATTTCAATGAATGTTGATGTTAGTATAATAAAAAGTAGTATCATTGTGAGATAGGTGTCAGTGGGTGCTGCATTTTCTCTGCTTCTGCCTTCATTTATTCTTTTTGCTGTGCTTTAGCACCATCTTGATATTTCACTCAGCCTTCCTGACTCAATACATAGTAAGCAAATAGGTGTTTAGATAGCCCTGTCTCCCTACAAAACAAAGGAAGAAACCCAGTAGTGTTACTCCAACATGTCACTGTGCTTCTCTACAGACATTCAGGCATGATTTGTTTTGCTGTTACGATCAGTGCCCTGCCTAGATGTTTGCTTTTCTTTGATCCTAGATTCATACCAATTTAATGGTACACCTTCGTGGAGTGATTTCTGAACAAATTCTGTACAAGTATGCCTAGAATCAGGGCATCATATGGTTTGCACATACAGTCTCATGAATGTATGGACTGAATATCCTTGTCCTAAATAGTATAAGAAAAAAAAAATGTAGGAGGGGAGAGAGTAGTCTACCTTTTTTGAAAGATACTATGTCAAGAGGGAGAATGTTGAACATTTCTAAATGCCTTTCTATAAGTCTAAAGCCGTATAAGCATATAATCACTATGGCCGTAAAAGGAGCCCAGCTCTTGGAACTGTCTTTTCTGTGATCCTCTAGTTTCTTGTCAATCTTCCTTCCCACCAAGCCTGGTAGTTAGAGAGATGAATATTAAATGAAGTAAATAGGAATTACTTGCTACTGGTTTGTGGGAGAATGTTTTCAGTCTTCCCTTTTTTTTTGTGTAGCTGTTTTAGACCTGAGTTATACTGAAAAGATAATCAAAACATTTGAAATTTAAAAATATGAGTGTTGAAGTGATCATCCCATAGCATCATGATCCTTGTGATGGAAGTCTCCTATAAATAGAGACCTTTTATTCTATTTTTCTGTGAGATTCAGCACTACCAGTACAAGATAGCAAAATAGTTGACCATTTATTACGTTTGCAGATATAATTAATTAATATTTATTCCTATGCTAAATATTGTTAAAATAAAAAAAAATATATACTGATAGACTTCTAATTAAGGAAAAAAAAAGTAAGTGAGAAAAATTTGAGGAGCAGAGACATATCTTTTAACCTTTTTTAAACTGCCTTTTCTTTATCAACAGAATTTTATGCTCCCTGAAATCCCATCACGTCTCATTGTTAGGTAGTATAGAAAAAAAAATAATAACATGGTTAAAACCTCATCTTTAAAATGGATAATACATGGAGTAGGATGAAGTAGGCATTTAAAACCGTTACATTTTTTAATGTGACATTGTATGTGTATAATGGGCAACTGTTTGTCTAGGAAATACCTATCTGAGATTCCTACAGATTAAGTGGATCTTTCACTCCCTTTCCCCTCCCCACTTACACTTGGTAGCATGTCTGTTGGTCAAGCCCGTGTTAATCATTATGACAAGATGTTTCTTTTCATACCAGTCAGATTCATTAAACGAACATATTCACTTGAGCTTCTTGCCTGTTTCTTTTCCTGTTCCTGGGGAAGTCTAGTGCAGATTTCTGCAATACTGTGAGTGCAGAGAATGATGGAATGGGCACCAGCCCACCACATGGCAGTGGTCAGTAATCCCAAAACCATGCTTTTCTTCCAAAGAACAAGAAGCTAAGAAAACGTAATTTATTGCTAAAGCCATTCTGCTCCTCACTTTGCTTCCTTTTGCTCAAGGACTACAATGCTATGGAGAGAATGCGAAACTCACAATTGCTTAAATGATTCAGCACTTCTGAGTTTTTTGATGGCACTGTACCAGGTCTTTAATCACTCCTAGAAATTCTAATGACACAGAGAATAATAAAAACGTTTAACTAAGGAACATACCTTCAGATGTATAATCTTTTTTATTAAAAAAAATAGTTGAAAATCTGCTTCTTTTTGCTGTATTAAGTGAGCCATTATAGGATAGAGAAAAATGAGGCCTTCTGACAAAAGTAGAAAACTAGGTCAGGGATAGAGCTGCAAAAATTCCAGAGAAGCTAACATACATTCTTGTGAGAATGTTCAGTTTGCTGGGGAAAAATCCATCGGATGTAGAGAATTTTTCTTTAGATAATGTTTTGAAATCCCCAAAATCTCAAATTAAGAAGGATTTTCAGAGTATCAGCTTCAAAGTTCCATTCACACCAGCACGTAACATGGTAAAAGGTTTTGCTATCTATAGGTCAGATTCTTCTGTAGCATAAATTGAAGTAATTGCACAGAAATATCACTGGATTTGATGCTATGTTTCATGATTGACATCAAAGAAAAAAAAGATTGAGCCCTCATTCTTCCTATTTAAAAGTACTTTTTAATTTCCTCATTGGACATCCGTTGGTTATAGCAATCACATCTAAAACATGCAAACAGGAAAATAGATACGCAGTTTTCTACATCAATCCTAGTTTCTTTCATATGATGAAAACACTGCCAAGGCTATTTGAGTGGATTTGTATCCAGTTTTCACAGTACTTTGGAAGTGGAGAAAATGTCAGGAGACTCTATTATCCACAAGCCATTGTGTCAGAAATACTTCATGTGCTTGTGGTGACAGGTCTATTCTTATGGCAAGAGCAGAAAATAAAGTGCTGATAAATATTCAATATTAGCGAAGTTCTTGAAACTCAGATTGTTGGGGGGTAGGTGCATTTTCTGAGGAAGTGTTAATAGCTCTGTATTCCAGAGCACTCTTCTGCTGGATGATTTCAAATACAGGATAACAACCCTGGTGGATGAGTATCTTGACAACATGACTAGTTTTCTGTTCCTTTTTAAGTTTGACATTTGCTTTCTTTTTATACACAACAAGAAATAAACCTAAAAAAAAAAATCCATCCATTGTTGGATTTGTGCCACACATACAAATCTATGGTTTGTTATTAGTTTTCTGCTCAGCTATCTGGGGAATTGTTTATATGGGTACTAGGTATTAAAGCATGCTTTTCTTTCCTGACTTTTTTTTTCTTTTTTTTTTATGCTTTTTGGACTGGTTCCCAGGTTTGAGCTACTGAGTTTTAAAACTCAGTAAATTCTATTACTCCTGAGTACTAATACTTGCATTATTTTCTAAAATAATATATGTGCATTTTCCTCTAACCTCTGACGATGTAATCTCAATCTAAATCAGTTAAAAGTATGGTAATAGAGCTAACATTCCTCAGCATTTTTTTTTTTTCTTACTGGTATGTCTTTCAGTTAATGTGTCAACCTGGGACTTAGCTGCTCTGGATTTCATGCCCAATTCCAGCGTTGTATCCTTGAGTGACTTTTAAGAAAGTAAATTGCCTTAGGAATCTGTTTGTTTATTTATTCATGTGCATTTAAAATATTCTCACTCTAAAAATGAAAACTCTGAAAGGCATTCAGGTATCTGAAGCAGGATCTGAAGAACTGTGTAGGTCATAAGTAGTTTAAGAATGAATATGTGTGCTTTGGAATATAAAATTTGCAAGCTCTGATTAAGACGTGTCAGGAATGCTACAAAACCAAACTAGTGTGCAAGAGGAATATAGCGTGTTAACGAGATTTCAGGCAATCTTCAGTATGTGCCCCATTCTCAAAAGAAAACACAAAACAAGCAGAAAAAGGAACCCACTGTGAGTGATGATTGTTTCGTCTTTTGGAAAATAGAAAGGCATGGCTAAATTTTCTATTGCATTTTTCATAGACTGGGTCATTATAGTGCAATATTTATTTTGCTTGGTTTACAAATACCTCATATGTGCACAAAAGAAACTTCGGCAGATTTTTCCTTTTTCACTTCTCTTTAGGCAAAATGAAGAAATTTACAGTGCTTTGAATTTACAGTGTTTTGTTTTCAAAAATTCTGAAAACAGGAAGAACAGTTTTCTACTGTGTATTTTGCTTACCTGTTGCTAGGATATTTGTCTGGAAGAATTGATAAGATGCTAGTTAACAGTAGATTCCTATTCTAAAAAGAAATGCTTGTACCTTTATGATAGATCCAACATAAGTGCCAGGGAAGAACTGAATTTAGTTTTAAAAAATATATAGTTAAATAGTCCACAATATTTATACAATATCTCTATTTTTGATACCATTTTGCCTTTAAAAACTTTAGAAATAACACCTGATTAGACTTGATCAGTACTGTTAGTTCTGATAAGTATCATCTTTTTCAAGATAATTTATCTATTCAGACATGAAGTGAAGGGGAATTAAATCCTCTTAAACTGATTTCTGTCTTTTCAGACGCAAGTACTACAAAGACGTAATGCTACTGTATACTACAGTTGTGTCCCCGCTCCCCCGTCCCTGAACTTTACAGGTTTCAAAATACGGATGACTTAATTTCAGCATTTGTTCTTATTTTGAATATCTGAACTCCAATTCTGTCCCACTGAAGTGATATAGACTACTTTATTTTGACTTCTAGAAGCCAGAGAAAAAACATAAATGCATGGTTTCCTTTTCAAAAGTTCCTAGTTCATCATTGCTTGGGGATATTTGCTATAACAAAGCTGAAAAAAAAAAAAAGCAAACAACCCTCCTTCAGCTGTTTGTTAGGTTTAAATACAGACATTTTGAAAACAGTAGTTTTTACAAGAACAAAGCAATTAAGATACCCTGTGGAGATAAGTAGCAAAGTGAATTTCTTGTACATATTACTGAAATGCTATGTCAGTCACCAGTTGTCAGCAGAAGAGAAGACCACTCCTGTGATGTCCATCCACTTCCATTCTGACTTTTAGGGCAAAACCAGAAAGAAAAGTGAAGCTCAAACTTTTCACTCACGTTATTTCTTTATTCAAAGACACAGAACCTCACCCATGACAAGGAGACAGGGTACAACAGCTTTTTAGAAGATGGAGCAATGGATTTATGGTGATATTTCTTTGTAAGGTCATCTAGTAAATCTGCTGGATGTAAGAAAAAAAAGAATGTAGGTTAACTTCTTTTTTTGAACACATGGTGGGATGTCAAACCATGTAGAACTTTCAAGTAGGTGCTCCTACACCTCCTGTTATAACACACAAGGACATTCACTCAATGGGCTGAAAGGTTTTTAATGGGGAAAAAAAAGCACGCTACATCTTAGAAAATTTCTGAATTAAAGCCACCAACCTTCAAATGAAGAAAAATCTAAATACTTGGGAAAGGTATAACACAAATATTTACACGCAACTTCCACTTGTAGCAAATCCTGATTCCTTTAAAAGTTGCTCTTTCTCCCAGTGTGACTCCTGGCTAAATTTCTTTGCTAGAACTTTTCATCTCCTGAACAAGGTGTGGGTTCCAAGCTGTATGTTTTGCTTCTCTTCTTTGTCATGCACTGAGATCTCTGCAAGATTCTATCAACTGAAGAAGCTACCCAAAACAGGATTCTTACCCTCCATCCACAGGCACCTGACTTGCCTATGTTAAATAAACATGAGGCAAGCTGGGAACCAAATCAAATGTACATCTGTCACATCATCATTGATGACACTGTAACTGCCTTGATTCTCTGTTTGAAGAGAAGTTTTCCACCAATGTCAGGTGTAGGAATTGTAAATGGTTTTTTGATCCCTTCAAGAGGAGGCAAGTTCATGTATGCCTAAGGATGACTTGTGGCCAATCCCTAACACAATTTTTTTTTGGGGGGGTGTCGCCTTGAACTGCTTGTGGAAATAAGGAAACAGATCATGGGTGAGGAAGATAGTATCTGTCTTGTATCACTTAAGTCTGGTGCTCAGTCAGACAAGCACCAAATTGGCTGCTTCTTCTAAATGCCATTGTAAGTCAAGAGGGGTACACCATGGAAGTGATAGTCTGCATGTTTAAAGCAGGGAAAAGGAAGTATTTTCTTACACAAGTAAGAAATCTGCTAGTGGAACTAATTCAGTAATATTAGATATCACTGTGGCTAAGAGCTTATTGAGATCAAAATCAAGGACTGCAAGTCTTTTTAAAGATGAAAACAACAGCAGTTGCACTAGCTTGAAGTCGTGAGGTTGGAGATCAGTGAAGAGCTGTTTTACTTCAGGGGGATAACTTCCATCAGAGTGGGGTATCCATGCGGCTGTAACCAGTAATCCCATAAGCACTGTCCTGAACTTCCTTCGGTAACATGCAAAACACTGTCTGCTGTCAGAGGTATGATACTGCATTAGATGTATCATCAATATGACATGAGATGGTAATTTCTATTTTCCCAAGCTCTGTCTTTGCAATTATGCTAATTAATTGCTCATTATGTAAAAGCTGCAGAATCTGATATGACTAATTCAGCTCTAGGTTTCAGAAATATAACATATCCCTCATGCTTTATAGGAAAATAAAATTTTTCTCATAGAATTCACTTCCTCTACTCAGTTATAACTGAAAATGTGAGATTCACATAGACCATCAAAGTAGGAAGGAGAATAATGAAAATCAGAAGTTGTCTCTCTACAGTTTGTCTTTGTAAAAATAGCCTTTTGAAAACCTTAGTCCTGCTTGTTCTGTTCAGTACAATTAGCTTGATGTAATTAGGATTTTTAGTTCAATAGGATTAGGCTGATGGACCAGCTCTGACATTTTTCCCTCTTATGTTCTTCTCTTGTGACATAATACAACTTACTTGAAAAAGTAACTTAACAGTACTTTCTAAACCATTTTGCCATAGAGGAGACTTTCAATTATTATGAAAAGCTTCCTGAATTTTCTTAACTGTGATACCTATACTAGAAAACCAGTATTTTTAATGGTTAAGTTCATTAATTTTTGAATGGTTACAACATACAGTTGAACACAAAGACTGTGATCTCTTTACCCAGAGTGGCTTTATGACCTTGTGCCTCATTTGAACATTCCAGTAAAATAATTTGGATCCATGCTAAGATTTTTCAGAATCTCATTTTGTATAACCCTGCAAAGTGCCTATGCTAGTCACTTTCGTGGTACATTTCTACTCTTTAAAGTATAAACTATTAAGGTACAAGGTTTTATTAGCCCATGTCTGCTAAGAAAATTTTATCAGGAAGTTCCTAATGGTTTCACTGACTGTACATTAGTGCTGCAGTCCAAAGCATGAAAATCTTTAATTCTATCGTACTAATGTGCCTGTCACCATCCTCTGTCTTCATGGTTAGTAATAGTAAATTTAAATATTCTAGAGAAAATATGTGTACAGAGACTTTTCTCTTAAGTTGAACAAAATAAGGTGATAATTAGATTAATTTGGTAATAAAGGGCCTACAGGTGTTAGCGATCCCTACAATTTAGAGCAAATATCTTGCATAATAGAAATACTTTCATTATGAAGATACACATTTCAAAACATTGGTTCTATCTGCTGTACTTGCTGGTTGAGAAGATGTATCTTTATTTCAAGTTATTTCTAATTCCAGTGGAGTCAAATGGTGACACAGCTGACAGGAGACATATTAGTATATGTTTGACTTTGATAGAAAAAAACATTAAAAATCCATGACTGTGCTGGGTTGACCCTGGCTGAAGTCCAGGTGCCCACCAAAGCTGCTCCTTCACTCCCCTCCTTAACTAGACAGGGGAGAAAAGGTGTAACGAACGGCTCACGGGTTGAGATACGGGCAGGGAAAGGCTGATCACCAGTTACCTGATTTATTACCAAGCAAACACAGAGCAGAGCAATGAGAAACAAAACCAAATCTTAAAACACCTCCCTCCAACCCTCCGTCTTACCTTCACTCCTCATTTCTCTTCCTGCTCCCCCTGCAGTGACACAGGGGGATGGGCATGGAGGTTATGGTCAGTTCATCATACGTTGTCTCTGCAGCTTCTTCCTCCTCAGGAGGAGGACTCCTCACACTCTGTTCCTGCTCCAGCATGGGGTCCCTCCCACAGGAGACAGTCCTCCATGAATGTCTCGAACATGAGTCCTTCCCATCGGCTACTGTCCTTCACCAACTGCTCCAATATGGGTCTCTGTCATGGTGTGAAGACCTTCAGGAGCACACTGCTCCAGCGTGGGTCCCCCATGGGGCCATAAGTTCTGTCAGCAAACCTGCTCTGGCGTGGGCTCCTCTTTCCACAGATCCACAGGTTCTGCCAACAGCTTGCTCTGTCGTGGGCTTCCCACAGGGTCACAGCCTCCTCCAGGTGTCTCCACCCGTTCTGGCATGGGGTCCTCCATAGGCTGCAGGGGAATCTCTGCTCTGGCACCTGAAGCATCTCCTCCCCCTCCTTCTGCATTGTCCTTGGTGTCTGCAGAGTTTCTTACATCTTCTCACTCCTCTCTCTGGCTGCAAAAGCTCCTGCAGTTTTGGGGTTTTTTTCTCCTTCTTAACTCTGTTATCCTAGAGGTGCTACCACTGTTTCTGATGGGCTCTGCCTTGGCCAGCTGCAGGTCCGTCTTGGAGCTGCTGGCATTGGCTCTATTGGACACAGGGGAAGCTTCTAGCAGATTCTTGCAGAAGCCACCACTCCTGTTCCCATTCCCTCCCCCACCCCCACCACCAAACCTTGCCACACAAACCCACAACAATGGTATAAATTCAGAGTGAGAAATTTGTATTTAAAGGTAAGCCTAAATTTAATCTCACTTTCAAATCAGGAGTCAGACTGGACTTTTTCTTAGTCAATGCTGACACCTTTGAAAGCATGTTTACACCAGTATTATTGGGACTTCTATAACTGTCAAATGTTTGTGATAACTTTTTTCCATCATTAATTCTTGAGTACTGAGTTCTTTATTGATAGGTAAGCCTTTTACCTGTAACTTGGTGAAATTTCTTTGTCCCCTCAACTTATGCTAATAGTATTTTTATACTAACCTATTTGATTAGTCTCATGTACTATCAAACATTTGGCATCAAAGATAGAATAACTTCTGATGGTTATCTTTCCTATTCTGAATTGTTGCTTTGGTTTTGTTTATACCAGTTTCAAACCAGCCAAGTACAGCTTGTAGGTTTCTTAGCAATAATCATCTACCTACTCTTCTACCAAAACTTACTGTCTCCTCCTTCCCAACACTGCATTCTCTTCTTTGCTCCTCATACACTGTGTGATACTCCTTCTTACACAAGTCTCACTCTCTCTGGAGTTGTCTACTTGGAGCTGCAGTGGCAAAGCTCTGTTTATGGTTAACTGTGCACATTTTGGCTGCTTCATTACATGACGATGTACACATATTTCCCAGGGAAACCAATCTCACCCATACCTGTTTAGGCCCATATTCCATCCTGCGCTTCTACCACTGTTCAGAAGTTCATTAGCTACTTGTTTTCTCTGGCATGCCTCCAATGCTGGATGAGAAACTTCGAACAAAATATGTTCTTGTGATACGTCAAAGATGCATTTTGTTAATATTTTGCTGAAAAATCATTGTATTTGAACATATGCTAATGCTTTTTGATTTTTAAACTAGTCACTCAAATTACTAAATAATTCTGGTTTAGCTGCTTTCATTTATAAATGCTGCTGTGTTCTTTCTTGTTCCAAACAGCAATTGAACACCCCCTGAGAGGGTGTAACAGGGTATACAACCTCAGCAGGAGCCCTACCCTTGAGAACAGAATGGGAGTACACTAAGCATGAATAGCAATTTTTCCAAAGCACATCCTCCAAATTACTAAGCGTATACATCGATTTAATTCTTTGATTTAAAATCATGCTTCTTTCTATAGCGAAATCATCTCCAGTTACAGTGCACCGCAAACATTGTGACCCATCCATGCTCATCAAATGTTCCCCTAGAGCACAGGATGACTCAAGTCTACCACTTCTGAAAACCTAATTGATGAGTCTAACTTGCCTTTCTCCTGGCTTTTTAAAAGAAAACAGTTGCAACACTGGGACTCCGCAATGGGACATTTGTGTTTCTTTGTATTCTCTTTCAGGAAGATAGTCTTGCTGTGGAAAACTTACAGGGTCTAACTTGTCCCTTACTCTAAGTTTTCCTGATTACAGCTGAGGAGTTCAAATTTAGTTATCGCTCTGAAAAGAGTATTACATTGAAGTATTACGAGGCAAAGGCACTGCAGGTGAAGAACACATCTTTTGTTCTGCCATTGGAAAAAAATCCCTTTACAGCTACCTGCTGGTTTTCAGAGTGTCACCAGCTCCATGCTTACAGAACTGCCTGTGCCAAGAAAAGCAGTTTCACACAGAGCTGGCCTTTTTGTGCCTGCACCTTGGATGCCTTTTGCTAAGTCTAATCTTCTAATTAGGCTCTGCATGACAATGAGGTAACTTTGGTAGGTTGTAACTGCTGCTTTTTGATGTTGTCTCTGATAAATGCTTGCCTTGAACTCTCGTCCATCAGAATCATCGGGCTTAACCAGGAAAGACAAATGTTTAAAAATGTATAGGTATTGGATAGGGGAGGTAAAGGTCACTGATCTTCTCCTATGCTTCTTTTTCTCGTTTTGAGACAGTATCTATGAGACATCATAAATGACTAGAACTATGCATCCTACTGACATTCCTGTTTAAGCATCAAGCATATACATTCATCTATCTTTTCCTGTTTAGCAAAGATATTTCTTTTTTCAATCATTCTCAGCTCCAGAAAATTACTTGAACTCTAAAAAAAATCATACCTGACATTTCCATCTGATTCACTGAAAATTCATGTTTCTGATTTTCTTTTTCTCCTAATGATTTATGTTTTAAGACCACACAGTGGTATGAAAGTTAGCATGAGAAAGAAAAGACATTATTTCAGAATTATAGTTTGGTCCTTCCTACTTCCTCATCTCCATTTAGAATTATTAAGGGTAAACCACAATGACCACAGGTATCAGAAGGTTTTTCTGGACTTTGGCCATTCTGAGTCTATTGAAATACTGACTTATGTAGATACATGACTGAAAGCTAAGAATTTTTGCTGTTAAATAAGCTAGTTTAGTAAAACAACCAAAATCTCTAGATGTCCAAGCATTTCTGAGCGTAACAGAATTGAGAGAGGAAAAGAAAAACAATAGAAAGAGAAAAAGAAAAATAAATGTGAAAAGGAAAGAAAGGGAGGGAAAGGAAGAGGAAAAAGAAAAAATTACTATTTTAAGAAAGACAAGGAATTTAGGACCCATTCTGAAGCAACCAGCTGGAACTCACCTAATTCTCTCTTCCCCAATTATTTTTCAAAGGCTTTAGTTTACACTATGTAAGCAAAATTAAATAGTTGCACACATCTGTGCAGCTACGTATTGCCATGTTTAAAAGCATTTTTAATACACCAAGTTATTCTATATAACAGTTATGCTTACATGAAGGTTCTCATGGGTTTCAAAATCAATAGTTAGAATGAATATGCTTAATTTCTGACACCTCAATCATAGCAAACAGCTAAATAATAGGTTGCAGTGGTTTAACCCCACCAAGCAACTAAGCATCACGCAGCCTCTTGCTCACTCCGCCCATGGTGGGATGGGGGAAAGAATCAGAAGAGTAAAAGACAAAACTCGTGGGTTCAGATACAGACAGTTTAAAAAGTGAAGGAAAAGCTGCTTGCACAAGCAAAGCAAACGAAGGAATTAATTACCCACTTCCCATGGGCAGGCAGATGTTCAGCCATCCCCAGGAATACTGGGCGCCATTATGCATAACTGTTACTTGGGAAAACAAACACCACTAATCTGAACGTCCCCCTCTTTCTCCTTCTCTGTCCCCCAGCTTTATATGCTGAGCATGACATCATACGGCAGGGAATATCCCATTGTTCAGTTGGGGTCTTGGCTATTTCCCTTCCCAGCTCTTTGTGCACCCCCAGCCCACTTGCTGGTGGGGTGGTGTAGGAAGCAGAAAAGGCTTTGGCTCTGCTCAGCAGTAATGAAAACATCCTTGTGTTATTAACACTGTTTTCAGCACAAATCCAAAACTTTACCTCATACTATCTGCTATGAAGAAAATTACCCCAGCCAAAACCAGAACATATGTAAAGCATAATTTTGTATTTAAGTCTTATCAAGGCTGTTTTTTG
The DNA here is from genome assembly GCA_013399095.1 of Psophia crepitans. Lineage (NCBI taxonomy): Eukaryota > Metazoa > Chordata > Aves > Gruiformes > Psophiidae > Psophia > Psophia crepitans. The sequence goes on along the minus strand of VWZZ01005989.1, from coordinate 38,884 downwards.
AACATGTTGTCTTTTCAAAGGTAGCTTAATGTTAGTTGCTCAAAAGATGTTATGGCACTCATAGATTTTATGTTAAGTATATTCACAAATTAGGTGGTTAACATTCCGAAGTTTTGATGAGAATAAGGAACTTGGTAAAGCTTGAAAGGAATCTAAAGAGGTCTATTCATTTTGTATCTTTTGCAAATACTCTTGCAAATTTCCTGATCAGGAAGGTGGGTCAGGAAGAAGGAAGTGATAGGAGTGAAGTATAGAAAGGAAAGGGGATTTTTTTTTTTCCTTTTAACCTTCAGTAGCATGCAATTAAAGAGTGAATAAATGTGACACTGGAATTCTTAAATAGCATTAGCCATTTAGGCCAAATAACGGCTTCTACAAATTTTCAGCTACAATCCCAATCACTTAACCTTAACAATAAAATCTTCCTAAAACAGCCTGGTTATAGGGCTTGATTTAATTTGGTGACTTTTGGTCTATAGAATAACTTGAGGACTTCAGAAACTTTCGGCTTAAATTTCAAGCATTTTTTGTCTTGTTTGAACTTACAGAAGATTTTATTTATTGAAGCTTGAAAGGAGCCAAAGGCAGCCAAAACATAATTTTATCATGTCATATTACCTGTATTGTTTAAGATATGCATATAAGAAATGGACTCAGAGCTGTCCTATCATCTGTGAGTAATAAAATGTCTAGTTGTCACCAGGAACTGGCCACAGAGGATGCTTATTGCAATAGAAGACCCCTAGCAACAAAGAGAGCTTGATATTGTAAGCTGTCCACCCAGACATTATTGTAGCCTACTGCAGGTCAAAAGTGCCTTGAGGATGATGTGGATTGCTCATTATTTCCAAGTTGCGCATGTTAGAAAGGGAAGAAAGCTTTTACAGAAACCATCAACATGGGATTGCATATGTTGACAATAAATCAATAACTGTTTCTGATATAAACCTAGTGAAATGTTTGTGAAAATGTCTGTAATAATTCTTTTTTTAAAAATGGCAAGCAGATATACACAACTTGGATTTTATAAAAAATGGCCAGTTAGGTTGAAGTTTGGCATAGAATGATTTTATCAGTGGTGGACTGAAAGACAAGATGTATGACGAACAGTTCAGGTGGGTGTTTTCTGACATCTGTCAAATGAACAGCAGGCTAAAAAGAGAGTCAGTACAGAAGAGAAAAGAGACAAATTATTAATACCCTGATTAAGAAATGTTGGGACTACTTCTGTTCCTGCTGTTTTACACCTACAAAACTCCCATGGGTTTCACTAACTTACTGTAGTTAGATGTGAAATTTGACTGAATTCTGCCTGATATCTTCAGAGTAAGCAGCCTGATGTTTGTTTTCTAAGTTCCTCTCCTAATTACATCAGTACATTTGTGTAGATGTTTTAAGAAGGAAAATTTGAGACAAACCCTGTGCTGGGGAAGAAATTTGTTCAAGAAATTGTTTTAGAATTTCTTTTTAAATATCTTCTTACATGTCCCTATCTCTCAGATAATAGACAGGATTTGAATCCTCAGCAATTGTTCATTCACACTAAAACCAAAAAAAGGATGAAAGCCTCAAAAAATAATTCAAACATAGCTGAAGATGCTAGGTTTATGTATTTGTTAGCTAGGATCTTTGTTTTATTTCCATGATAACTAGCTAGCCCCTTTTCTTGGTGCTTATCATATAGGAGAGACTTTAGAGTTACATTTTTCAAGAACACACCTATGCACATTCAAATGCCTTTAAGGCAGTACATAGTAATACATCCCTTGTCATTCAACGTACAAGTACAGCCACAAATTAAACATGTTCTTTTTGTCATCATTGTTCTTCAATAATATAACCCTAATTCAAGATCAACAGCATTCATTTGTGTTTATATTACTGTTAGGGAAAACAAGTGTATTCAGTTTGGCAGATATATTGCTAAATCATAAGATATTGTATTCCCTCTATCCTTTTTTTTTATACTCATATAAATATATAAAAGGATATATTCTTTTTCCTCATGTTTGAGTAAAGGGTAAGGAGCTTCTGAGATGTTAGTGCCATGACCTTCCTCCATATTTAGAGTGTAAATGACTATGTTGATATTTCATGAAGTTGGATGAGGAAGAAAAGAGGCATCTTGTTTGTAGGTATTTCTCTTGTTCTTGTTATCAGGTCACAAATAATAATACAGCCAAAGAAAACACATTTCTACAAGTCCACTTCTTTTCCACTTAATTTTTTGCTAATGAAAGAATGCTAAAAAACTACTGAGGAATATGGAACTTTTACTAGATCATTTACATTCTTCAGTGGACTTAATGTTTACATATTCATAGGGACTGTAAAGAAGATCTTCCTGATTTTTAACCAGGAGCTGTATTGCCCCACTGAAGAAAGGTTTGTACTCCTGTAGAAAGTAAAATTTTTCTCTGATTTTGAAACATCATTTTGTATAGAAGATATATATATATATATATGCAAACGAGGGCAAAATTCAGCTTCCTATATTAAGTACCTAGATCATGCTTGTAAAGATTAGGCATCTTGGGGCAGGACGCTAAAGAAACATGAGCTTGTTGGGCAGCTGCTTGCATCAGTAGTGAAAATTGCTGAGGATGCAACTGTGCCTTCAACTGTTCTGTTTTGGCATCCTGGCTATTCTGGCATCCCAGGCATCCCTCTGACACAGGAAGCTCAGGACATTTCAATCTGATGATTTTTCCCAATGGAGAGGAATATGGCTTTTTCATATGTAAGCAGAACACGGCTTGCTCTTTTCTTTCGAAACACAATGAAGTTTTTGTGACAAGAAGGATGCTGCCCATGAGGCAATACTTTGACTGCCTGTGACAGTTAAATGCTCATATTTCCCACCATTCAGGAGACTGTAATAACTATAAACACGGGACATGAACAAGGAATAGATCCAGTTTTTTATCTTAGCAGAAAATCTTAAATGAGTGAAAATAAAAGGGGAAAAAAAAGAAACTTTACTCTTATGGTTGACTAATAATAAATGGCCAAATTTAGGGGGAAACTTTGAGTTTTCAAGTATTCTGAGGAAAGCACACACATATCCCAGGCTATCTAAGCTTTGACAGTCAGCATACATTACATTATGGCATACTATGGCAAGATTTCCATAATGGTTAGGGGGATTGAAAACTGTCCTACTGAATAAGAAAAACCTATTTAAAATCACTTGAATCCTTGACAAAATGTCAGAATGCCATTATACTTTGATATTAGTTTTGTCTGTGTAGTTAACTCACACTGTTCGTTACATGAGCACTTAAGCACATGTAAGACAAAAAGTTAGAACCACCAAGTCTGCAAAAGGACATGGTTATGTGGCAAAACAGGACATATGTCATGGTTCAACTGTCTTACTGTCTCCTTTTCACAAAACAGCAAAAAAATCTAATCAACTGCAAGGAAAGAGGAACTTTATTTTTTATTTTAATGACTATCTTATTCACGATAAGGAGTCAAAGAGGACAGGTGTCATGCTGAACCTTCTTATCACCAGCAAGGAGGGCTGGTGGGCCATGTGAAGCTCAAGGGAAGACCTGGCTACAATGATCATGAAATTGTGGAGTTCAGGATCCTTAGGGCAGCGAAGAGGGCAAGTCAGTGAGGTAGCAGGCTCGCTACCCTGGACTTCAGGAGAGCAGAATTTTGCCTCTTCAGGGAACTGCTTGGTAGAGTACCATGGGACAAAGCCCTGAAGGAAAGGAAAGATAACTGGTTAGTTCAAGGGTCGTCTCCTCCAGGCTCAGGAGAGATGCATCCCAGCAAAGAAGAAGTCAGGCAAAACCAAAAGGCCTGCATGGATGAACAAGAAGTTCCTGGGAAAACTCAAACACAAAAAGAAAGGCTACAGAGGGTGGAAGCAAGACAGAGAAACTGTCTGAGAAGCCAGGAATCAGGTTAGGAAAGCTAAAGCCCTGATAGAATGAAATCTGGCCACAGATATCAAGGGCAACAAGAAAATCACTGATACATCACTGATAAGAGGAAGATGAAGGAAAATGTGGGCCATCTCCAGAATGAAATGCGAGACCTGGTTACACAGGATATGGAGGAGACTCAGTTAGTCAATAACCTTTTTGCCTCCATCTTCACTGGCGAGGGCTCTGGGCACACTACCCAAATCACAGAAGGCAAAAGCAGAGACCAGGAGAATGAAGAACTGCCTAGCGTAAGAGAGGATCAGGTTCAAGACCATCTAAGGAACCCAAAGCTGCAAAGTCCATGGGACCTGATGAGCTGCATCCACAGGTCCTGAGGAAATACGCAGATGAAGTGGTCAAACCATTCTACATCATATTGGAGAAGTCATGGCAGACTGGTGAGGGCTGGAAAAGGGGAAACATAACCACTATTTTCAAAATGGGAAATAAAGAAGACCCGGAGAACTACAGGCTTGGCAGCCTCAACTCTGCCTGGCAAGATCATGGAGCAGATTCTCCTGGGAACTTTGCTCAGGCATATGGAAAGTCAGGAGGTGATTGGTGACAGCCAACATGGCTTCACTGAGGGCAATTCATGACTCAAAAATTTGGTGGCCTTCTATGATGGGATTACAGTATTGATGGATAGTGGAAGAATGACAGACGTCATCTACCTGGACTTGTGCAAGGCGTTTGACACTGTCCTGCATGACATTCTTGTCTCTAAACTGGAGAGACATGGATTTGATGGATGGACCATCTGGTAGATAAGGAATAAGCTGGATGGTTGCACTCAAAGGGTTGTGGCCAATAGGTCAGTGTCCAAGTGGAGATGAGTGATGAGTGGCATTCTTCAGGGGTAAGTATTGGGACCCACACTGTTTAACCTTTTGTCATGGTTTTACTCCAGCCGTTGGCNGTAATGGTTACTTGGGAAGACAAACGCCATCACTCCGAATGCTGCTGCCCCCCCTTCTTCTTCCTCCCAAGCCCCTTATAAACCGAGCATGACGTCATATGGTATGGAATACCCCTTTGGTCAGTTTGGGTCAGGTGCTCTGTCTGTCCCTTCCCAACTCCTTGTGCACCCCCCGCCATCCCACCAGCGGGGCGGTGCGAGAAGCCGAAAAGTCCTTGGCTCTGTGTAAACATCGCCCAACAACAGCAAAAACATCTCCACTATTACCACTGCTTCCAGCACAAATCAAAAACACAGCCCCGTACTGACTTTCTTGAAGAAAATTAACTCTCTCTTAGCTGAAACCAGGACACCTTTTTGTCGGCAACCTGTACAGTGGGATTGAGTGCACCCTCAGCAAGTTTGCTGATAACACCAAGCTGTGTGGTGTGGTCGACACACTGGAAGGAAGAGATGCCATCCAGAAAGACTCTCACAGGCTTGAGAGGTGGGCCAATGTGAACTGCATGAAGTTCAGCAAGGCCAAGTGCAAGGTCGTGCACATGGGCCGGGGCAATCCCAAGCATGACTACAGGCTGGGCAGAGAATGGATTGAGAGCAACCTTGTGGAGAAGGATTTGGGAATGCTGGCTGATGAAAAGTTCAACGTGAGCTGACAACGCACAGTAGAACCCAGAAAGCCAACTGTGTCCTGGGCTGCATCTAAAGTAGCGTGACCAGTATGATGAGGGAGGTGATTCTTCCCTTCTACTCTGCTCTGAGGAGACCCCACCTGCATCCAGCTCTGGGGCCCCTGACATAATAAGGACATGTAGCTGCTGGAGTGAGTCCAGAGGAGGGCCACAAGGATGATCAGAGGGCTGGAGCAGCTCTCCTGTGAAGACAGACAGACAGAATTGTGGGTTTTTTCAGCTTGGAAAAGAGCAGGGTTTGGAAGACCTTATAGCAGCCTTCTAGTACCTGAAGAGGGGCTACAGGAAAGCTGGAAAGGGACTGTTTATCAGGGGGTGTAGTGATAGGACAAGGGGTAATGGGTTTAAACTAATAGAGGGGAGATTTAGATTAGAAGTTAGGAAAAAATTCTTCACTGAGTAGATGGTGAGGCACTAGAACAGGTTACCCAGAGAAGCTGTGGATGCCCCTGGATCTCTGGAAGTGTTCAAGACCAGGTTGGATGAGGCTTTGGGCAACCTGGTCTAGTGGAGGGTGTCCCTGCCCATGGGAGGGAGGGTGAACTGAATGATCTTTAAGGCCCCTTCCAACCCAAACCATTCTGTGATTCCAACTCCAGTAGCTGCATTTGCCTGAGAAGTTGTGTTTGCTTTAAAGTTAGTAAGTAGTAATCACACCTGTGATGGGAACAGGCATATCTCATTTACCGTATTTTAGGGAACCAGCTCTCCAAATTTCAAAAAGCTGGCTATGTGCTCCTCTAATATAAACACTGGGGTTGAAAAGGAGCATTTTGAGTCAGAAGTGAACACTATAACTTCTGTGCTACTTTGTGTTCAGTGTATGGTCTAGAGCTTGTACTTATTGTGTCCTAACTTACTTATTTTCTTCACCTCCTGACATTGATTGCTAAAACTGAGGAACTTCTCGAAATACACTGTTGTTTGTGAAACTCAATCACCCAAACTCTGTTTTGCCAAAACTCAGCCTGTGAACAGAGAAAAACTGGAGAAAAGTGACCTATGAAAGAGCTTCTCACACCTCCACCATTCTCTGGCACAGATTGCTGTCTCCTGGGGATCTCTGCTAATTAGCAGTTTCCCTCCGAAGCACATGGGCTAGTTGTAGGGTACTGCAAACCTGGTCATGTTCTTTCTTGCCTCTGCCTGCTTGAACTGAGAGAGGGGTGAAACTTTTTCCATGCTCAGGGAATGCTCTGCTGATCATCTTCAATATCAGTGTGTTGCCAGAGAAACTCAAAGCAGGGAACTTCTGAGGAGATTGGATTTCTTTTTATTTTAATTTGTATCAGCAAGAAACTGATGAGCAAAAGGATTAAGAGGTTTAGAATTCAGTGGATAGATATGTAGCTTATAATATTATAGGGACTGTAAAATTATGTTTGATCTTAAGGGCTTGATTAATTATCTCATTGTGAAAGAAACCTTCCACATCAGAAAGAGACAGAGAAGGTTTCTGGAGGCTTTTACAGAATCCTGATCCTTTGGTTGTTTTCTTTTAACTGTGGTCATAAGCAACAGGAAAAGTCATTATGGATTTGGAATGATATCTGTGTCCTATGCCTTTTATATTCCGCTGGAAGTATATAAAAGCATATATCTATGCCAATTCTAAGAAGTTTTTCTTGTGCTTCAGTACCCAGTCTTTGCAAACAAATTGCTTTTGCTCTCTTTGATGTATATATATTTAAAGAATAATTATTTGCAAATATATTGCAACATTTCTTCCTGCTGCAGGGCTGTTGCTGTTGTAGTAATTTCAGTATGGCTCTCTGCTTGTGCCTTTGTAGCCACGTCTCTTTATTTTTGTATCACAGATCTAGTTCAAGATTTCCAAAGTGAAAGTAAAATGCCATATGTTGTTTTAATACTGGATACATTATTTTCTCTGCCAAAATGGAAGGATTTGTTTACCTGTTTAAAACTAGTCCGTGATAAGTACACAGGATTGGTTACTTCCTTTAAGTAGTTTTCCTCCTTCTTTTTTTTTTTTTTGATAAAAATTGTTTTCTATGAAAATTTTTATAAGATCTGAACCGACCTTGCTTCTCAGCTGTCTTTTTCACCAAGATGACAGAAATATTAGCATGAAATTTAATATTTACAAAGAGACAAATGTAGGAGAAGCATGAAGTTTAAAAGCCAATCTAATCTCTTGCATGAACATTTTTTAATAGAAAGAGCTTTCTGACAGATCATTTCACGTTTGATGTGGAATTTTTTGTGTGCTGCAAAAACAGGGTGAGAAAGTAACCAAATAATAGTTCTTCCATTTCTATTTCACTATATTTGTTCAACTTTTATATATGATGTATACATGTATGGGGGAAGTTTTCACCATTGTCTCTGGGTTCTCTCTGTGTCTAAAAGTCTTATGTTTCAGAGCCTTCTTAAGCAAGGATTGCATAAAAGTGTGCAGAGCTACAGTCCTGACACTGCAATCTATGAGCCACTGCAGATGTTAGAGAGCTTTCTAATGTTGATTCCTTTGCTTTGAAAGAACTCTTGAAGCTATTTGCATAGAAAAGACTGTATATTTTCAGAAGTAGCCGCAAAAAAAGAGGAATAAGTCTTTCTGCCTCTTCCATGAGCCCCTCTTTTCCTGCAGAAAGAAGATATTACTTGGTGGTCTTATATAAGAACACTGAAAATCATTGAAGAAGTTGCTAATATGTTAAAGTTAATAGCTGTAGTAATTACACAGAACACAGATTAGTGGAAGAAGCTATTACTGCTCTCATTTAAGATGTATTATTATTTTGAAATGAAGCCTTTAGGTTCAGAAAGTCCAAGCGCATTGTTTTGCCAAATGTAGGTTCTTACATACTTGTTTCTGTACCTACAGTCTTGTAGCTTCATGTTTCTGTGCTTGGTGTAATAGTATCCCGTTTCAGAATGGGACCTCTGAGTGAGCTCAGAATAAGGATCTGTCTTGGTCTGTGCCCTGCCTTCAGTTGTGAAGGGACACTCCAACATCAGGATTGTTTTCCCTGGCAAAGTTCAGTCTTTACTTTCTAAGTATGCTGATATCTGAAATTTCCTTAAATACAGGAATCTTGGTTGCACTGTTTGTGCAGGACTGTGTTTGGGGTCTTCTCTGGCATGGTTGTCAGAAGTCCTGTCTCAAGAATGTGAAGTAGTCCTCAGTCTTCCTACATGTGTCCAAATCCTGCCTTGAAATTATGGCCTTATTTTACAGGGAGATTCTATATCTCCCTGGTAGGGTAGATACTTCACGTCCAGTAAGTGGTTTGACCAGGCTGTCTCAACTTCAGGATTTTTGGAAGGAGGGGATATTTGCATTTCTGGGAGGTACTGATGGGAGGTGTAAAATAGTACACTTAGGTATCTACAGAAGAGTAAAAACTGTGCAAGTGTGTATATATATATATATATATATATATATATGAATGATACTTCATCCAAGTTCAACTATTCCTAAGCCAGTTGAGTAACTCTTCATGGGTTAACAGTCATTTCAAGGTATTTTTTCAGTCTTTTGAATACATGAATATTTTGTATCCTGAACATACCTCATCAAGGAAATGCATGGACCTACTACCCACTGGATGAAAATAAACTCCTAGTCTTTACTTATGAATAATATAATTAGTTTTGGATTTTTCATGGGTTAGTGACACAGTATTTTAAAAATGAGATCTCTTGCTTACTAGACCTTGCTTATCATTGACTGATATCAGGCTATACCTGGAAGCCATTATGTGTTAAAGCTCTTCATTGTCAATATTGTTTCTATAGAATATGCTTAGTTGCTAGTACATCAGGTCGGTAATAGAATCATCATAGAATCATCATAGAATCATCATAGAATCATTAAGGTTGGAAGAGACCTCAAGGATCATCCAGTCCAACCGTCCCCCCACCACCTATTACCCACTAAACCATGTCCNTCCTTAAACCCCCCCAGGGACGGTGACTCCCCCACCTCCCTGGGCAACCCGTTCCAATGCCCAACCACCCTTTCTGAGAAGAAATTTCTCCTAATCTCCAACCTGAACCTCGAGGTCTTGTTTCAAAACCCTAGCGACATGGTACTAATTATGAAATGTTGGCAATGCAATTTTTCATTACTGTATCTGATTTTTAAATCACAACATCTGAGTCATTGGCCACAGGATGCTTGTTTATATGTATGAGCTACTTTTCAGAATAATTTTCTTCATTTAGACAGGAAGATATGCTTTTTCTGATATCTTGACAATTTTCCAAATTGAGAATATCCTTTGCAAGACAATTCCGTATTAATCTGTTATCCAAATCGGGCCCAGCTTTCATCTGTATATCAGCAGAGCAGGCAAACACAATATTAATTCTTATTGGCACAGCAGCTTTAAGTAGATGTACATTTAATAAGACCATTGCATAAATGTTAAAGCTTGTATAAATCCTGCCATTTTAGGGAGATAGAATAAGTATGACTTTTCAAATTATCATACTGGGATCTAAAATAGATTTTCTTTTATACTTTTCTTTATCTGCGTTTCATTGGTCTTTGAAGGATAGACAGGAACAGCTTTTGCAACTAAGAGAGGATTTCTGTTGTATGTCTGCAGCAATTTGCCCCCTGAGGGACAATGTGTTTTAATCTCACTATGGGTCCTTCTGAACTAAAGCGTGAGAGGGAATGTGGCAGAAGAGTTGTGAGATCAGAAACATTACTCAATGTAAATTATTCACTTTTGTGAACTCGTAATCTATCCTCAGCCATTGTTTTCTTTTGCCTAGGAGGACTGTCTGGGAAAAAAATGCTGCACGGTCCTTTGCTGAAGTTGTCTTTTTCACAGCACTCAGGATCTGATTCTGGTTTCATTTTGAGCTTTGCTAGTCAGCAGCTCAGCTCAAACAACTGTAAATGAGGGCATAGGTGCTTACATTTATCAGACTGGTTTGTTTGGTTTGCCTTTTTTCTTGTAGTGATTCCTCTTTACAAATTGTAGTAATGTTAATTTTTTTATTGTTTTTTTAAGATTTCTTTTTTGTTACACCCCAAAAGACTGGCCAGTTATTGCTTTACTAGTTATTGGTTACAGCCAATACATGTGCTGTACTAGCATACAGCATAAGCTGCACTTACTGCGTTGCTTAATTAAGTAGGGGAAAACTTTGTCTATGTACAAATAGAGAGGAAAAAGGAAAGCACAAAGACCCCAAAGGAGTAAGAAAGAAACTGCGTCTCACAATGCCTCTTGCACTGAATATTTTCAGTTTTTCTAGTGACCTTTTTACTACAACTATTTAAATGGATGTTGTATCAAAAAGATTCGGAAGTTCACAAGCAACTTTTCGGTTTTTAGCTACATGCAGAAGCTTTTTCTAAATACTAAGATAAATGGTCATGAAATATTGTGAAGATGCCTATTTTTAAATTCCTGTGTAATTAACATGCATAATTGTTTATAAAGACAATGAAGGCAGATGAAAAGCTCAATTGTAACCTCAGATCTTCTAGTCAGACTGATTGGTCCTCAAACTCTTCCAACACCAAATAACTGGGGCAGCTTTGGTTCTGAAACAGAGCGTCATTCCCGTGTCTATTAATTTGCTTCTCTTTGGTACAGACAAGGAAGGATTTGGAGAGAGAGTCAAAGAGACAGTGTATATAACCATCAATACTTCTGCTTTTATAAACTCAGAGGATTTGTCAATATTATGTGTGACTGGTGCAGGGAAACATTTATCTTGTGGATGTCTCCCTTGAGGACCTCGGTTTGCATCAGGTTTCATGGTTAAAACCTATAAAGCATAACAACACTTGTATTATCCTGGAACCCCTTTCCCTTCTGAATATATTTCATGATAATTAGGGACTTGACTTGTTGTTTCAGAGACATTACAATATGGATTTCTTTTAAGCTCTCTGTTGTTCTGGAACATATGAAACATTTCCTTTCATATTGCTATCTATTCCTCTCACAGGTCACACACACGAAGTGTGAGGGACACATTGCTCTCTTTGAACTGAAAAAGAACATGAAACCAAGTGTGTTCTTCCAGTCTATCTCATCTCCTTTGTTTTCTTCATTCACCTTCTCTTGCACCTCAAGACCAGGTGCTGTTCATTAACACAGAGTAATAATAATAATATCCCTGTTTACAGCTAGTTTGAAGAGCTGCATATCTATCTGAGGCTGTAGGATGGTCATTATCTTATTCCAAAGTTTCTCTTCAAGAGATTCAGTATACAAGTTGGATGGTCTATATACTGACTACAATGTGATACTTGCATTTTTTTGTGAATCTATCACATCTTAAAGTAATCCTACAAGGACTTTCTCTGTGTTTTTTTTTTCCCCTTGTAAGTTCTGTTCAGAAGATTGTTGTGTTGCTGCTTTGATTTTAGGAAACAAAATCCATAGGAGTTATATATTTATCTTTTTCTTATGCTACCATAGTCTTTCAGCTTTGTCATGGTTCAGCCCCAACCGACAGCTGAGTACCCCACAGCCTCTTGCTCACTCCCACGTTGGCAAGACAGGGGGGAGAATGGGAACAATAAAGCAGAAATGTCCTCAAGTTGAGATAAGGACCATTTAATGGGCCAGCAAAGGGACAGGGTAACAATAACAAAGCAGCAGCGGTTATAATGGGATGGAAACAAATGTGGTAACAAAGAGAGCACTTTACCGATCAGGGATCAACCCAAGGGACCAGACACTCAACCCACAGTCAGACCATCCCGGAGCAGCACCTCCCTGACCAGCCCCCTTTTATAGGGCCATGATGGCACATGGTATGGAATAGTGGCCAGCTCTGCTCACCTGTTCCGGCTCCTGAAAATTAACCCTATCCTGGCCAGAGCCAGGACAAGCTTGAATATCTTTGCTCCTCATCCTGACTTTTCTGCTATACGCCTGTACAAGTCCATTGTGTCATCTGACTGTCTCCCTCCAGGGAACTCTCCACAGGTGTGTTCCCAGAGTCAAGCTTTGCCCGCCTTATTAATTTTAACTTCCACTTGTTTAGGGTATTTCACTTTATTTGTACTGATGGAGGGGGGTTTTGGGTGGTGGGGTTTTTTTAATTTGGTTTTGGGGGTTTTTTGCTTTTATTTTGGTATGTGTGTGGTTGTTGGTTTGGTGACAGTTTTTGTTTGTTTTGGTTTGTTTTCTTTTACACAATGGTTGGTGTATTTCAAGAAGGGAGATCTATATTATTTAAAATATTTGAGAACTTCATTTATCAATTTGCTATTGCAATGCACAACCTTTAAGTAACAAAAATTTTGCATCTCATATGTAACTCCTGGGTTTTTCTCTGTGTAATATTACAATTTTATGCCCCAGAATTAAAGTCATAAAAGCTTAGTCTCTTCAGTAGTATTTGGAAGCTGTTCTACATCCATCTAACTTCAATTTTAGTACTGCAAAGCTTATCTCATTGAAGAGAATGTTATCTTCTGACAGTTAACAATTGTCTATCAATTCTAACAGTTGCTATGCTCTGTTAGGCTTATACCATGAATTAGAAATCATTGCCATTAATGCACTTTTAATTGCAGTACCTCCTGAAACTAGACAGGATATTAAATATGAATCATGACAAATGTTTTTCGTAAGTATTCTTTATCGAGAAAGAGTTCTTTTTTTCATTGTTTAAACTTAATTTCATGCCTTGAGATGATAAGCAAAGCAGGTCATTCGTTCTCTGCTGCTCTGATGAAAGTGAATGAAGACAATTACACGATTTCATAGCAGCAGTAGAGAAATCCTGTAAAATCTTGGTTTAGCTAATTACCCAGCAACAGATGGAAGGGAAGAAAAAAAAAAGGGTTCCTACTACTTGGAAGTAAATGATTGGAGTTGTTCAGGACATTTATTTTTTGACTTCTCTTTTCAAAGTTTTAAAATGGACCATACATAAGAGAACTTTAAAAGGACTTATCCTTGGGTATAAATATTTGCTGTTTTCAATTGATATATTTGCATAATATAACTGAGAAGTAGAAATCATATTCACCACTTTATGAAGTAGAGCAATCCAGTAGCAGTAAAAACTGTCAGTGATGTGAAGCAACATTTGGTGAGTCACTGGATTTCTTCCTTTTTAGGTCACTGTTAGTATAAGGAAGAGAGATACCTGATAACGTTTCTTTTTACTTATTGTTTACCTGTGTATTTTTTTGTTGAAATTTTCATTCAATGATTTTACCAAGACAAAAATTGCTTTTCAGTTCAGAGAAATATTTTCATAAAATATTGGTACAGAAATTCTCAGTGGCTTTGCAGTGAAAATGTACATTTGTTTTTTTTCCCCCCTCTTTATATCAGGTCTTTTTTTTCAAATTTTCACCTCTATTCTCCAATAATGAAAAAAAAAAAATGGAAGGCAGACCATCTACAGTGCTAGTCTGACATGGCCACAAAAATTTCTGTCTTTGCCTTTATCACAGATAAATCTATACCTGGGTTGTCCCAACTCTTACATAGCCAGCTAAACACAAGCATCAAAACTTCAATGGTCATTATTGGTGGTCCTGGATAGAAGAGTAAACTGTTCCAAGAACAATTCTGGGGCTTATTTGCTAATTCCTACAAATAAAAACACGTGAAATGCATCTATAAGGGTGGTAAAATGAAGAGTGACAGGTAACATGGTGCTGGAAAGAACACACTGCATGACATGAGTCTGATTGCTTCCTGTGACAAGGTAGCATGCTTTGTGGATAGGGAAGAAGAAGTAGATGTGATATCTTGTCTTGTGTCAGTTTTAATGGATTTGGACTTTACATTCTGACAGATGACCTTGCAGAGAAAGATTAATTATCAGTGGTTATAATCAAACCAGAATTGTGTAGTGTGTACTGATACTCAATATTTTTCAGTAGTACTCTGAAAGATGGAATGCAAACTGTTTATTAAATTAATAGATCAAGCTACACTGGGGGAGTTTACAAGCCCAGGCAAAGTTTCATTACCAAATTACAAAGTGTTGTTTACTGAAGTGGACAGAGACAGAGAATGGGGAGCATGGTGATAACAGACATTTCACAGAGGATATCTGAGGGATTTAAAGCAAACATAATCTCAACCTGAATCAGAGGTGATATACGGTTGCAGAGCAGCTCATTGCACTTAGAGATTTACAGGAATGAATACTGACGTGAAGACATAAAGAGCTATTTTTTCACCTTTTACTATTGATGTGGTTTAAGATGATGTACTGAAAGAGGTTTTGGGCTTTGCGGTTTAAGAACAATGCTAAATAATTTTAGGGGATCCAGAGAAAGCATTGGAAGTTAAACACTGAGCTTTTCTGGTGACAATAGAACAATTGTCAAATAAATCATGTATGGCTGAAAAAGAGCAGACCATTGCAATTTGGGATATTAGTTGTAAAGGTGCAAGTACCTTTCTACGAGCTCACATGAATAATGCAAGAAATAAAGTACTAAACATCAATTAAAGCTTAATATAGCTAATTACTGAACGGAAAGAACTATATTGTTTAAACATGAGTTGTTTTAGAGCTAAGCAGCTTTTCGATATGGAAAATAAATATATATTGCTAAAATAAATATCATTAAATCATATGATATTTTATATTTTCACAGAAGAAAAGAAAACTGTGAATTATTTATTTTCTTTAATTTTAGTCAACGGGAACTTTACTCTGACTTACTTTTACTTTGGGAGCAATTATAACAAAGCATTGGTCACGTTTGGTTCCACAGAAATGCAGTACATTTTTACAGATGTTTAGAGATCTGTTAATTCTGTGCATTTTTGATTCATAACCACTTTCTAGCAGGAAGAATTATATTCCAGACATCCTGAATGACAAGCATTCTAACCTATGTGCATGAAATAAAGCTGTGTGAAGGAAACAATTGTCCCCAGTATGACATGAAATCTGTATGTATGGCCCTTTGGGTGATACAGTACAGACTGAAAATCTAAAGGGCAGTTGAAAGTTGTGGTTACATGTAAGGATAAAAAAAAATGTCTAAAAATTAACACTATCTGTTTGCCCTTGCCACTGTTTACTTAAGAGACAAAACAAGGCTGTCCTTCCTAATAGCCTGTTCCCGGTTCCCTCATGGTTTGTGTGATCCTGTTTGAGGCATATTTAGAATAGAATAGAATAGAATAGAATAGAATCATTAAGGTTGGAAGTGACCTCAAGGATCATCTAGTCCAACCATCCCCCCACCACCTATTACTCACTAAACCACGTCCCTAAGTACCATATCTAACCTTTCCTTAAACACCCTCAGGGATGGTGACTCCACCACCTCCCTGGGCAAATAATAACCAATATTTGGATAAAGAAGAGCAAGTAAGTGGCAAGGAGAAGACTTTCATGATTTTCCTCCTGTTTGTGTGAAAATTGCAGCTGAACTCAGATTCCAATCTCCTGTAAGTTTGTGAGTAAAAAGGAAAATCTCTTACTGCAGAAACTTTCAGAAATATGTATCTGCTGTTCAAGTTTCACTTTAATGGTATTTTTCCTACCAGCTTTCTAGATGATAGCTGGGTTTGTGATAAGAACATGAGCCTATTATAAATAAATAGATGTTCAGACAGATAGACTGTGAAATGAAGGAGTTATTTTGCTTTTCACTTGGTTTTGGACATGGTTTATGTTCTAGACACTTATGAAACAAGTCAATAGAGGCATCGTCATTACCATACTAACTAGTCTCTGATGTTTCCATGATTATATCATTTTAGACCTTACTAAAATAATACACCGAAGCTTTTCTATTTATTCAGGTCATATGGTTTTCTTAAAGAAAGCAGGCTTTTTTGTTTGGCTGGTTTTGGGTTGTTTTGGTTTTTTTTTTTTTCTGTTTATTTCTTTTTCTTTTCCTTCTTGTATTCATTGTGGAATAATGTGTGATATTATACAGAAATGGAAAAAGAACCTAAAACATTGCTCCAAAAGTAATAATCTATTCAGTGACTTTGATATAGGTTGAAATATAAAAATCTTAATAAGCAGAGTAGTAGGTTAGTCCTAAACTGGCCTTCTTTGGGGGAAAAAAAATAGTACCTGGAAAAATAGTATTTTCCTTCAATGTTAAAAAAAAAAAAAAAAAAAAGGAAAACAGGAATATATGCCAACATACACAGTTAGGAAATCTTCAGTTAAGTAATACAATTTCAATGCACTGGGGCAGCCTCACCTCGAGTACTGGATGCAGTTTTGGGCACCACAGTACAAAAAGGACATAAAACTATTGGAGAGTGTCCAAAGGAGGGCAACAAAGATGCTGCAGGGTCTAGAGGGGAAGACGTCTGAGGAGAGGCTGAAGTCCCTTGGCTTGTTCAGCCTGGAGAAGAGGAGACTGAGGGCAGACCTTATGGCAGCCCATGGCTTCCTCACGAGGGGGAGCGAAGGGGCAGGCACTGATCTCCTCCCTCTGGTGACCAGCGATAGAACCCGAGGGAATAGCATGGAGCTGCAACAGGGGTCGTTTAGCTTGGGGATTATGGAAAAGATTCTTCACTGACAGGCTGGTTGGGCACTTAAACAGGCTCCCCAAGGAATTGGTCAATGCACCGAACTTGACTAAGTTCAAGAAGCATCTGGATGATTCTGATTGGACTGGTTCTGTGTGGAGCCAGGAGTTGGACTTGATGATCCTTACAGGTCCATTCCAGCTCAGGATATTCTGTGAATAAAGCCACTGCTTAAAATTCACTTTTGATTCTAACACATTTTATTTACTCTTCCATTTCAATTCTAAGTCAAAGAAATTATTTCTTAGTCATACTGTATGTACGGGGCATGGACAAAATGAGTTCAGAATGAACAGTAAACATGTTTTTTCATGACGATTTGAAGGATGAAAACCTGGTCATGAACCAGCAATGTGCGCTCATAACCCAGAAAGTCAGCCACAGCCTGGACTGCATCAGAAGAAGTATAACCAGCAGGTCGAGGGAGGTGATTCTGCCCCTCTCCTCTGCTTTTGTGAGACCCCACCTGGCATACTGCATCCAGCTCTGGGGTCTCCAGTACAAGAAAGACATGGAACTGTTGGGGTTGAGTCCAGAGGAGGGCCAAAAAAATGATCAGAGAGCTGGAGCACCTCTCCTATGAGTACAGACTGAGAAAGTTGGGGTTGTTCAGCCCGCAGAACAGAAGGCTCCAGGAGACTTTATTGTGGCCTTTCAATACTTAAAGGGGGCTTATTAGAAAGATTGGGACAGACTTTTTAGTGACAGGACAAAGAGTAATGGTTTTAAGCTAAAAAATAGAAGGTAGTTTCAGACTAGACATAAGGAAGAAAATTTTTATGATGAGGGTGGTGAGGCACTGGAACAGGTTTCCCGGAGAGGCTGTAGGTGTCCTGTCACTGGAAACATTCAAAGTCAGGTTGGACGGGGCTCTGGGCAACCTGATCTAGTCAAAGATGTTCCTGCTCATTGCGGGAGGTTGGACTAGATTACCTTTAAAGGTCCCTTTCAACCCAAATTATTCTATGATGATTAATCTTACCTATATAAAAAATTTCCTCAAGGGTAGCACCTGGTTTGGGTTGAGGGAAGTACGTTCTATTTCCTGCTACGTAATAGCTGGTCAAGAACTGACATTTATTGAAAAAGAAGAATGAGAATGCCTCTTTAACCCTATCCTCAGGTTCATTATGGACATCTGGAAAACAGAAGTTTCCTGTTGTCAATGTGTAAGCACCTTGTCTCACTTGATCTGTGGACTTCATTTGGCAATTGCTGATCTAAAAATAATTTAACTGTTTCTAACTTATATAATGTTTGTAGAAGTATACTTGCATGTAAAATTAGTATCTTCCTGTGAAAGACTGTGTTTATTTGTGTGACAGTTATTATGACAATTTTTAAAAAGTCACAACTCCCATGTCTGTTTTCATATATAGGCAGGCAGACATGTATTTATGTTCACATTGTAGAGACCTTCCGTTTCTAGCAGCACTTTACAGAAATTCAATGGGTAATTTAACAAAGACTTGAAAACCCTGGAAGAACAGCATCCTCCAGGCTAGAAAAGAAAATCATACATGCAGGCTCACTGTTATTAAAACCAGGATTATCGAGAGAAAGCCTGTGAGCAGCAAGGAACTCTACCAATTTACCAGCATTGATGAATTCTGGAAATTAAATTGCTGTAAGAGAAAAGACAAAGATATCACAGAGTCATTGAATACTGTAGGCTGGAAAAACCTCTGGACATCACATAATCCAATCCTACACTCCAACTGCCTACTTCAGTTAAGCTGAAATCACTCAGAACCTTATCCATTGAGGTTCAGATATCTCCACAGATGGCTGTCTTTGGACAACCACTTCCAGTGTTTGACTACCTTCACTGTGGGAAAGAATTCCCAGTAGCTACTCAGAAGTGGTGGACCCTTATTGTAGGCGCTAATTGCAATTTGAGTTTGTTTCTTCTTGTCCTTCCCCAATGTGCCTCTGAGGAGAAAATGTTTGTCTTCTCCCTTTGTAGCTGGTCATTTTAGACACCATAAACAATCTCCCCTTCCTCCTCTCAGAAGGCGGAAACACCCCAGGTCTCACAGCTTATCCTTGTATGACTTATGCTCCAGATACCAGCCATCTTGTTAGTCCTCAGGCGGACTCACTCCCATATGTCAGTGTATTTTTTGAGCTTGGGCTAACTGATGAAGACATTCAGGTCTTCAGGGGTGATCTCACGAATGCTAAACAGACGTGAAGAATCAATGTCTTTGACCTACTGATTATCTTCTTTCTAATGTAGTGCAGTATGCACTTGGCTTTTTTTGCTGCAATGTAACATTGCTGATACATGGTTGACTGGTCATCCAGCAGGACCCTAGATCCTCTTCATCAAAGCTGCTTTCTAACCAGTTGACCCTCATCCTCTATTGGAGTGTAAAGGTAGTCTGACCCAGTTACGAAACTTTGATATTTTCCCTTTGTTGAGGTTCACGTCAGCCTGGGTTTTTAGTCTCTTCAGTCCTTTAGGATACAGTCCCTTAGAATGGAGTACACTCTGACCTTCTTGAAGGGTATTCTGAGAGACCAGGCAAGGTAGACAGCTGTTTCATTTTCTCCAATTCCAAGCCAGCTATGACCAAATCTCACTGGTACACTTTTGGGGCCTTGAAATACCCTCTCTGGAGACATTCTATGCCAAGAATGCACGGAACCGCTGGGCTAGTCTCAACTGTGTGGTTTTTGGCACTCTTTCTCAGTTAGCTTCATTTCAGCTTCCAATATGTTTAACTGTTGGGATCCCCCTGTCCTTGCAGAAAATCAGATGGATTCTGCCCCTTCATGGCTTGATGGCATTAGGGTACACTGCACTGGTGTCCACTAAAGCCTTATGCTCATGCGGATCTGATGTGCTGGCCATTGAATCCACACAGTCCAATAAACTTGGTTGTCCCTTACCTCCACCTGGATGAAAGTGGAGCCCCTCTAATCCTGATCATTATACTCATTACTCCTTGTAAAAATGACTTAGAAGTCCCTTCAAGAGGATCATAAGTACAATTAGGCCTTCTATGTGGTCTGGGGAACTGTGTGCTAGAAACTGGAGTGGTCTTTTCCTGGAGGAATCCTCATTTGAGATTGTTTTTCCTTGCAGGTAGGTTTTCTTCCTTAAGGTAGGCTTTCCATCCCACTTCCTCACGTCTTCTTTGTGGTAATTCAGGTAAAACCAGAGGATGTGTCGTGGTGTGTATCTTCTATATCCTCTCCCTCAAGCAGAGGAAAGCTTACTCCTAATAGCTGAGATACTAGTCCGTACAGGTAGGGAACAGGACATGTGGTCTTCAAGTTGCTGGACCTTCCAGCACAGTTTCTCCACAACTGAGACAAAGGAGGAAGAAAGACTTTCTTTGTATTACTGGAGTCGGCCAGCCATTCCATCCACTGCTGGTACCTCTTCACCTTTCCTGTCTGTCAGTAAGTTGGCGTATGAAGATGGTGTGCTCCATACAAACTTCTACCACATGGGTCAAGTACAATGGACTTCATGAGCATCTGTGGGTAACTGTGCATTGCCTGTGTCATAATAAACCATTTTCTGCATGGCTAATTCTGCCAGATGTTGAATAGCCCTCTCCATGGTAGTCCACTTGCCTAGATGCCGTATCTCATCTTCACTGAAGGGATACCTTTCCCTCACACTCGAAAGAAGTCACCTCCAGAGGCTGAGGACTTGTGTCTTTTTCACAAACATGGTATCAATGGCCCCTTTCCTAGACAGGGATCCTAGCTGCCTGACCTCCCTACCCTCTAGTTCCAGGCTACTGGCCCCATTATCCCAGCACTGGAGCAGCCAGGTAATGATGTGCTCACCTGGATGGCAGCTGAAATCTTTTCACATAACTTGCAGCTCACTGAGGGACAGGGATCAGGTGATGACCTCTGGTCCTGCCTCTTCATCCTGGTCTCATGATGGTCCTGGTTCAATGCCATCTGTAACTAAGCAAACTGATTTCTTTGTGTGTTTCTTCTTCTGTATGGGGAAACTGATACCAGCATGGGTTGTTTTTTTGGTTCAGCTGCAGTGCCTGTCACTGCGGTTTGAGTAGCCACAGTGCCTACCGGTCTGTTTTCTCTCTCTTCCCCCGGATGGCACTGCCTAATACTGAACAGTGTTTGATGTATACTGGCCAGGGCCCAGCACATTGTGGTCAGTTGTGTCTCTTTGGAATAGCCACAGTATTTCCCTTTCAAATATTCTATCACTTTATCAGCATCCTGTATCTATTTGGGAATGAGTTTCAAACCATTGGGTCTCTCGTGAACTGCCCGTACTCTCCCATGTGTCATGCCACCCATGACTATCCAGCCTCTGGGCAGATCTCTGAGTGGTATTCTCAAAACATTTTTTTGTAACCCTTAACAGGACTTGAAACACATTTATGAGACACAGCAATAGGAACACACTGGCCGGAGCTTTCCAAGGATATTCAAAATTCTCAAAACCTGCTGTAAACAAGCTGAAGGAAAGTGGGAATGTGAGAGAGCAGGAGAAAGTATACTCCCCTGTTTCCCCATAGATTGGGTGTGATTATTATTCAGTTCTAAGAGAAGTCATCTGAGGTACAGGTATGACAGCAATGCCACATACAAATACCAGCTTAACTTCATGACCAGTGATGTCATCATAAGTCGATATTACACAGTACTGAAAAATGGGAAACCTGATCCCTCTCCCAGAGGTGATAAACAGTGCTGTGGGGAATGCATACAACAAGTAAGGGTTTACATACCACAGCCATGTGAACAAATAAAAACCAACATCATGACCAGCGACTATTTACCTAGTACAATAAATGCCTATAACAGCTTTGTTTTAACACATGCTGGTCAGATCTGTCATTATCTCAAGCTTTTGTGCCCTGTGTTGGGCACCAAAAAGGATTGTCCTGGTTTAGCCCCAACTGGCGGCTGAGCACCAAGCGTTCTCTTGCTCAGCCCTTTCCCCAGTGGGATGAGTAGGAGAATCGGAAGAAAAAGGCAAAACCCATGGGCTGTGAAAAGGACAATTTACTAAGACAGCAAAGGGACAGGAAAAATAACAGCAACAGTACTTATTACAGAATGTACAAAGAGATGATACACAATGACATTTGCCCACTGAACTGGACATCCAGCCTGTCCCTGCACAGCCTCTCCTCTCTGGCCCTTTAAAGCTCCCTTTATATAATGAGCATGGCATCATATGGTATGAACTACCTTTTGGTTAGTGTGAGTCGCCTGTCTTGGCTATGTCCCATCCCAACTTCTTATGAAAACTAATTCTATCCTAGCTGAAAACCAGGACACCATCCTACCATCCACTTATTAATTCTATATCTCCAAGTTTCATATAATCATAGAACAGTATGAGTTGAAAGGGACCTTTAAAGGTCACCTAGTCCAACCTCCTGCAATGAGCAGGGACATCTTTGACTAGATCAGGTTGCCCAGAGCCCCGTCCAACCTGACTTTGAATGTTTCCAGTGACAGGACACCTACAGCCTCTCCGGGAAACCTGTTCCAGTGCCTCACCACCCTCATCATAAAAATTTTCTTCCTTATGTCTAGTCTGAAACTACCTTCTATTTTTTAGCTTAAAACCATTACTCTTTGTCCTGTCACTAAAAAGTCTGTCCCAATCTTTCTAATAAGCCCCCTTTAAGTATTGAAAGGCCACAATAAAGTCTCCTGGAGCCTTCTGTTCTGCGGGCTGAACAACCCCAACTTTCTCAGTCTGTACTCATAGGAGAGGTGCTCCAGCTCTCTGATCATTTTTTTGGCCCTCCTCTGGACTCAACCCCAACAGTTCCATGTCTTTCTTGTACTGGAGACCCCAGAGCTGGATGCAGTATGCCAGGTGGGGTCTCACAAAAGCAGAGGAGAGGGGCAGAATCACCTCCCTTGACCTGCTGGTTATACTTCTTCTGATGCAGTCCAGGCTATGACTGGCTTTCTGGGCTGTGAATGCACGTTTCCAGGTCTTGTCCTTTTTTTCATCCATCAGTACCCCTAAGTCCTTCTCCACAGGGCTGCTTTCAATCCCTTCATCCTGCAACCTGTATTGATACAGGGGGTTGCCCTGACCTATGTGCAGGACCTTGCACCTTGCGTTGTTGAACCTCATGAGGTTCACATGGGCCCACTTCTTGACCTTGTTCAGGTCCCTCTGGATGGCATTCCATCCTTCAGGTGTGTCAATCACACCACTCAGCTTGCTGTCATCTGCAAATTTGCTGAGGGTGTATTCGACCCCTCTGTCCATGTCATTGAAGAAGATATTGAACAGTATAGTCCCAATAATGACCCCCAAGGGCATAACAAGGATCTCCGTCTGGCCATTGAGCCATTTTCCACTGCTCTCTGGATGTGACCATCTGGCCAATTCTCTATACACCAAACAGTCCATCCATCAAATCCATATCTCTCCTATTTAGAAAAAAGGATGGTGTGGGGAACTGTGCCAAATACCTTACAGAAGTCCAGAGAGGTGACATCTATAGCTCTTCTGCTGTCCGCTGATGTAGTTACTCCGTTATAGAAGGCCACAAGGTTGGTCAGCTGAGACTTAACCTTGGTGAAGCCATGCTGGTTGTTGCAAATCAGCTCCCTGTCCTCCATGTGCCTTAGCATAGCTTCTAGGAGGATCTGGTCCATGATCTTCCAAGGCACAGAGTTGAGGTTGACAGGTCAGTAGTTCCCAAGATCCTCCTTTCTACCCTTTTTAAAAATGGAAACAATGTATCCCATTTTCCAGTGACCAGGGATTTCACCCAACTGCCATGGCTTTTTGAGTACCATGAAGAGTGGCTTGGACCTACATCAGCCCATTCCCTCAGGACTCTGGGGTGCATCTCATGAGGTCCCATAGACTTATGTGTGTTCAGGAACCTCAGGTGGTTTCGAATCTGGTATTCTCTTACAGTGGGAGAAGTTCCTGCTTTGTGGTTCATCCAATCAAGAGGTGTGGGAAGAGAGATTGACAGTGAAGACTTAGGTAGAAAAGTTGTTGGGTACCTCAGCCTTCTCCTTATCTGTTGTTACCAGTTTACCTGTTATGTTCATCAAGGAACTTTCTTTGACCTTCCTTTTCAGGCTGACATACCTATAGAATCCCTTATTCTTCTTTGTGTCCGTTGCCAAGCAATACCTTCATGACCCCATCCCTACACAATAGTGCAACATCCCTATATTCTATCTGAGACACTTGACACAACTTCCAGAGCTATTGAAATGCTATGGACACCATATTGTATGTCTCGTTAAAATCAAGGTAAGCAACATCAACTGCTTTCTCCTTATCGACTGAGTAACTCATCTCATCATGGAATAATGTCAGCTTCCTCAGGTACAATTTGCTCTTTATAAATGCTGGATGTTCTGTATCACTGTCTTGTCCTTAGAAAGCTTAGATGTGGCTTTCAGAAGGATTTGCTCTATGGTCATCCCAAGCACTGAGATGGAGCTGGCTGCTCAGTAGTTTCCCAGCTCCTCTTTCTTGAAGACAAGTGTTATATTTGCTGTTTTCCAGTCATTGTGATCTTCTTCCATTTGCCATTCTATTATAAAAATGATAGAGATAGGCCTTGAAATGTTATCAGTCATTTCCCTGGGCACCTTTCCAGCCCCCTTGCCTGTATATATCTAATTTAATTATGTGATTCCTATCTCAACATTTCTGCATTCTGGATAATTCTTTGCTAGTTGTCGAAAGTAAGAAATCGCTTTAAACTGTGAACACTGAGAGGTGGTAAACAATTGGGGATGAGGAGGATAGGCACTGAATATCTGATAATGAAAGCTTCAACTCAAAACTAAAGCCTGCTACTTGCTAGCTACAACCAGTATGAACTGGTGGTAAATCTTGATAACAACTGGTGTGCTGGTTTTGGCTGGGATAGAATTAATTTTCTTCGTAGTAGCTGATATTAGACAATGTTTTGGATTTGTGCTGTGTTGATAATACAGGGATGTTTTTGTTACTGCTGAGCAGTGCTTACACAGAGCCAAGGCCTTTTCTGCTTCTCACACCACCCCACCAGTGAGCGGGCTGGGAGTGCACAAGAAGTTGCAAGGCGACACAGCTGAGACAACTGATCCCAACTGACAAAAATTACATTCCACACCATATGATGTCATGCTCTGCATATAAAGCCTGGGAACAAAGAAAGAGAAAGGGAGGGACATTTGGAGTGATGGTGTTTGTCTTCCCAAGTCACCATTATGTGTTATGGCACCCTATTTTCCTGGAAACAGCTGAACCCCTGCCTGCCAGTGGGAAGTGGTGAATGAATTCCTTGGTTTGCTTTGCTTGTGCACAGCTTTTGCTTTACCTGTGAAACTGTCTCTATCTCGAGTGTGAGTTTTCTCACTTTCACTCTTCCCCATCCCACCGTGGGGGTGAGCGAGCAGCTGTGTGGTACTCAGTTGCCAGTTAGTGTTACCTCTGTCCTAGTCAAACCCAGAACACCTGGACTGAGCAAAAGTGGCACATCCCGACTGTCCCAATTGAAAAAGAGACATGTGACAGAACCAGCAGCTGGGAGTTCGACCATGAGTTGTGCTTCTGCGCAGTCAGTAGTTAGGTTGGGAAACCTGGGAGTCTAAAATAAGTGTTTCCAGAAAAGAAGTCTGAAAAGAACAAGTTATCTTAGAGAGGAGTGTCAGACAGAGGAAGATGAACACCCTGCCTCAAGGAGAGATGCAGGCTGTGGGGAAGATCCCAGAAACCAGACACCCTTTTGGGGACAAGGCTGGGGAAAGTCCAGGGGTGGTAGAAGTAATGCTTGAGCCAGTGCCTGCCTCCCACGTCTTTCTGTCCAGACTCCCTGTGCTAGCAGTGATGTCTATAAAGGGATAGGCAGTCAGGACCTTGCAACCATCGAACTGGAGTCAGTAAGCAAATGAATTGAGGGGATTGTCAGGTGAGGTATAAGCTCAATTCTCCTCAGTGTTTAAATAGACCCCAGCATCCAGATCCACTACAGGCTGGACTGTTCTTGGTCTCACCCATGCCACTACCATAGAACCTGTCACTGGGCTCAAGAGACCTGGGAGGCCTGAGCACAGTCTTCACCAAAAGAAACTGGACTAAACCAACAAATTATTTTAGCATTTTCCATATGCTTGGTCACAAGGTCTCCCACCCCATTAAGTAGCATTCTCCATTTTCTTCAGCCTTTTGCTTTTTTTTGGTGCTAGTGTATTTATGGAAGTCCTTCTTATTGTCCTTCACATACCTCACTACTTTCTGCTCCAGTTGTGCTTTAGCTTTCCTAACTCTAGCCCTGCAAACTCATGTAATGTTTGTGCAGTTCCCTGGGGTAGATCATCATTGCTTACTCCCCTGTATAAATCCTTTTGCAGTATATTTCATCCATGCCAGCCCCTGTCATGAGTGCCCGACTTTCTGTATGCATGGTTTGAGGAAGCTGTCTGTGAGATGACAGCTACCCTGTGACATATTGTCATCCAGGGCAATCTTCCATGAGAAGCTGTAAACTATGTTCCTCAATGAGAAGGAACCTACTCTTCTGGCACCCTGGGCTGAGATTTTGCTATTTGCCTTGCTCATTTCCCATTGCTACTTAATCCCTGCAGTCTCATGCTCACTGCTACCAAGGCTACCCTAAACATTCACATTATCAACCAGATCTTCCTTCTTCGTGAAGCAGACAGCCATTTGGCTCTTTGATCATTTATGTCAAGAAATTATTTTCAACATATCCACTAACTTTCTGGACTGTTGCAGTTAGCCTTATATCCTTCCAGGAGATTTCAAGTGGTCAAAATTCTCATAACTACAAGGCAGGACATATGATCATGAGATTTCTTCCAGTTGTCTAGAGAATGCTTCATTTCTTTCTCTTTGGGATCAAATGTTCTATAACAGACACCTGTCTTGTGACCCTTTCTCATAAGCTCTTGACTTGCTTGTCACCCCTTTCAAGACAAAGCTTCAAGAACTCAAGTCACTCATTTCTTTCCTGACTTTTCTCATGTGAAAAGCCTTTGTGCATCACTGGTATAACTCCAGCCATTTGAGCAATCCTACTGAATCTCTGCAATTCCAAAGAAACTATACTTGTGAAAATGTAACAGCAAACTGATTCTTCCAATTTGTTTTCTATGCTGTGTGAATTCATGTACAAACACTTGAGGTGGACTCCCAAGGATACCACTTTCAAACAGAAGTGCAAGAGCTTCCTCTGTCTGGAAGCCTTCTTCAGGGTCCCAAGTGCCTCCATTTTTCCTTTGACTTGCACTGCTGTCTGCTGAGAAACCAATTTAAAGACCTCCCCCAGGCTTGCAAAGGTGTTCTTGCCCTGCTTAGACATATGGATCAAAGGACTTAATTTTTTTTTTACTACTTACCTAACAGAAACTAAAAATAGGTTGGATTAATGGTTACACTAGTTCAGAAGATGTAGTCAGAAATAATTACTGATACTGATGACTCATTTTCTGTCATCTGAAGACTTTAAACACAAATTACTGCATTAGATCAGAATTGGGTAGCATATATGTTGTTGAACTTGATGTAAAAACGCATTGCAAAAGTCCTATAGTCTGGTGAAAAGTCCACATGGCTGAGAGATCCTGACCTCTACAAACTTGCTAGGACTGCATATAAACATCGATGCTCTCATCTATCTGAGAAAATTTACATGGTGTTATACTTGTGTGTTTTCTGTAAATTTGTATCATATCCATAGGCTGTACTTCGTGCAGTTGACTTGAGTTCTTTTTAGTCATTGTGGTACTGAAATCTTTGGTTGGAGAGTGAAAGGAATTATAGGGAAAAAAAACCAAACCACCACACACACAAAAAAAACCCCAAAAAACCCCAAGAAAAAAAATACACCTGTGCAAACTGAGAAAATATTTTTTCCATTATTTGTATAAGCCTTTACAGTGCATTCTTTTTGGAGCATCTGTAATTAAAACCTCACATTTTCAGGTAGAATTACTAATCATTTGACTAGTTGCAAAAAACAAGCTTTCTAGCCAGCAAATATTAAACTTTATTTATTTTTTCAGGAAGATCTAAATATGGGTTGAATATAGTGCTTTGTGTCTTCTTGGATGACATAAGGAAACCAAAGATAACCTTTTCTGTTTTCTTTTCTTTTTCTGACAGCATGAGTTGTGTTCTGTTACAAGCAGAAGTTAGAATGCATGGTTCTTAAACCATGACTAAGAGAACAATGGAAGGACTCTAAATATACTGAGAAAATTGTTGTGAATACCCTGAGACTGCTACTAAGTGTAAATTTACTATGAAACTCTCTCTGGGCAGCTGTGATTCCATGTTAAATTGCAACATGAAAGGTTAGGGGTTTTTTCAAGGTTTCTTACTTCAACCAAAAACATTTATTTATTTTGAAGAATAATAGAATGGGTTGGGTATGGAAGGGACCTTAGAGATCATCCAGTTCCAACCTCCCTGTCACAGGGGGGTCCACTAGACCAGGTTGACCAAAATGCCGTGCAACCTGGCCTTGAACACTTCCAGGGGAGGGGCATCCACAACCTCTCTGGGCAACCTCACCACCCTCACAGTAAAGAATTTTTTCCTAATATCTAACCTAAATCTTCCCTCTTCCATTTTAAAACAATTACCCCTTGTCCTGTCACTACTTGCTTTTGTAAACAGCACCTTTACAGCTTTCTTGTAGGCCCTGTTTAGGTACTGGAAGGTCAGGACACTTAGAAGTGAGTACAATTTTATTACAGTACATATTGCAGATTTAAGGTTAACCCATGAAAATAGTCAGGTGGTGTAAAAGAAAATTCCAAACATAGCTAGGGTAAACTGAGTCCCTCAAAATATCTGTCTCATGTTTTTCAACACGTCCTATTTATATGCATATGCCTATGTATGAATATTTCAGCTGAAGTCAAAACCAGAAGTCAAAGAATTCTGAAGGAGAAATGACGTCTCTTGAAAAGAAATCCTTCTTAAGGAGATATTTGTAATATAAAAACACTTGCAAATTTCTGCTATGGTACACCTCAGAAAGGTTTCCCGATGTAGAAGAGGATGGTCTGTAGCTGAGTCAATGCCATTAACAGCAGAATTGATAACAAATATCACAAATCATCTTTTCTAAAAGTCAGCGTACCATCTTTCATGTGAAATGTTAACATTCCTCTCTAGACTGATATTGCCATAGGTTAAAACACGTTAATACAGAGTTCATGACTGCATAATACAGTGTGTAATCCTGAAGACATACTTTAATGGCATCCTTAGTTTTATTAGTACCTGCATCCTACTACAACTATTCAAAATTTCTGAGGAAATTGTATTTTAGTATGAATAATGGACATTGTCTCAGGAAGATGTAGTAGGCGAGAATGCACAATTCAGACTCTGTGTATGAAAATACATTCTTTAGAGTGGGAAACAAAACAGTAGGAAAAAAGTACTTTTTTCTTTAGTTTATAATTTTTAGAAATCTTTTACGTTCATAAAAGTGCTCTGTAAGATGTGCAGATGTGAAATTATTTTAAAAGAATGTATGACATCAATCAGTCCATAAATCTGTCCAGCCAATAAAAATTCCCTTTGGTTGGAACATCTGATATTTTGTTGACTGTATAAACTTAAGACTTTTCAGTTGATTATCATTATATACAAATGTACTTGACAAATAGATTACATACTTCTATGCTCAGAACACAATAATTTCAGTACATACTACTATACTGTGGAGAGCAAAAGTCACTTCTTTCTCTAGACTAATTGTCAGAAAAGTCACAACAAATAATTCTGGTCTCCATTTTTTTTTTCCTTTTATTTTTTGTGACGATCTAAATGCCTGCAAAGAGTGAGTAATATGTCATGGTGAGCATGACATAAGCATGCCTTGCAGTTGCTCTTGATGAGCATCTGTAAGAAGGTGGTTATTTAATCCAGGTGTAAATGTACCTGGTAGCAGTAGGGAATGTCAGCCACAATTATGATAATGCAATTTGTGAGATAGGTATTCTGATAGCAAAGACAATGAGACCTAGGCTGTGTGTATTGGGATCACATACCTTTCATAGAATCACAGCATCACAGAATGGTTATGTCGTGGTTCGCCCCCAGCCCCAGCCGAGCCCCACGCAGCCGCTCGCTCACCGCCCCGGCAGCAAAACACGGGGCAGAGTGAGGCAACAAAAGGGCAAATGGCTTCGAGTTGAGATAACGACCGGTTAATGGGCCGACAAAGGGAGAGGGGAAATGACAATAGGGCTGCAATAATTATCCCGGGATGTAAACAATCGCGGTAACAAACGCAGTACTTTATCGACCCACGACGGACCCGCGGGCACAGCCGCGCAGCCCCCACCCAGCCCGTCCCAGAGCAGCCCCAGGCCCCTCCCGGGCCAGTCCCTTTATAGGGGCCTGATGTCACGTGGTGTGGAATAGCGGCCGGCCTGGCCCGGCCCGTCTCTCCTGGCCTGGGCCTGAGTATTAACCCCGGCCTGGCCAGAGCCAGGACAGGTTAGGAGCTGGAAGGGACCTCTATAGTACATCTAGTCTAACGCCCCAGCTAGAGCAGGATCACCGAGAGCAAGTTGCACTAAATTATATCTGGGTGAGTTTTGAATATCTCCTGGGAAGGAGACTCCACGACCTCTCTGGGCAGTCTGTTCCAGTGCTCGGTCAGACTCAAAGAAGATTGTTTCTCATCTTCAGGTGGAACATTCTGTGCCCATTTTCCCTTGTCCTGTTGCTAGGCACAACTGAAAAGAGTCTGGCATCATCCTCTTGACACATGTCCCTTGGAAATTTATAAATGTTGATGAGATCCTCTCTCAGTGTTCTCTTCTCCAGGCTAAACAGACCCAGCTCCCTGAGTCTTTCCTCATAACAGAGTCGCTCCAGTCCCCTAATCACCTCTGTAGCCCTCACTGGACTCTCTCCAGTAGTTCCCTGTCTTTCTTGTACTGGGAAGCCCAGACCTGGACACAGGATTCCAGATATGGCCTCACTAGGGCAGAGTAGTGGGGGAGGAAAACCTCTCTCAACCTGCTGGTCACACTCTTCTTATTAGTTGATGAATAAAAAGGAAAGTAATTGTGGATTGCCAAGCTACAAGCCAGCTATAATAAGTCTTGTTATATTTCCTTCACAGACTATTGCAGATGATACTTTTGCAAAGAATATGGATGGTGCTTCAGGAAGTTGGTGACATTAAGGTAAATTCTGCAAGCACAAAGGAAGAAAACTCTCCAGAAATAATGGAGATGCAACTTGTTACTTCTCTTCAATTTGATTTTCAGACTATGAAGAAAAAGCTCATTTTCAAAGTGATTAGGTATGACTTCTCAGCCAGCAGCTAAGCACCACGCAGACCCTCACTCACTCCCCGNACTTGGGAAGGCAAACGCCATCACTCCAAACGCCGCTGCCACCCCCTTCCTCCTCCCCCCCAGCCCCTTATAAACCGAGCATGACGCCATATGGTATGGAATATCCCTTTGGTCAGTTGGGGTCAGCTGTCCTGTCTGTCCCCTCCCAGCTCCCCGCGCACCCCCAGCCATCCCACCAGCGGGGTGGTGCGAGAAGCAGCAAAGGCCTTGGCTCTGTGTGAGCATCGCTCAGCAACAGCAAAAACATCTCTGCACTATCAGCGCTGCTTCCAGCACAAACTCAAAACACAGCCCCATGCTGGCTGCTCTGAAGAAAATTAACTCTCTCTCAGCTGAAACCAGGACAAATCCTAAAGTGCAAATCTTTGACCAGCCAAAGGATAAATTTTGGATCAGAAAAACAACTACAGAAACAATATAAAAAAAGGAAAGAGGGAAAGAAAGATGGGATTTCAGGGTGCATTTCTCTCCAACTCCAAATCTTTGTGGTTATACTAACCGATTTTTGCAAATCTGTTTTGTTTCACTGTACTCTGAAGCACTGAATCCTTACAGTTCCTGTGGAAATACAGAAAGCAGTCTGTTTTACTGCATCTGTTATGGATGTAACTGGCATATAACTTAGTTCAGATGAGAAGAGGAGCAGTTTCTTCCAGTAGTTATGGGAGAGATCACAAAGCATCAGCACGACAGCCTTTGTTGATGTGAGCTCTACCCAGATGGGGCAGTTACAGGGCGTATATACCTTTATGGTGCACAATCTATTTTTCACCAAATCCTGTTAGATAAGCAGGATATGGTAAATAACAATAGCAATTCAAATCATTCAGATAAGGAGGCTCCAGACTGCATTGTTTTATTAATCATAATCCATTTATTTGTTAGTTAGATTGTGCCAACTGGTATGACCATAAGCTGCAAATGTTTCTTAACCAGGAAGGCCTTCAAAGGCCTATAAGGCATTAACTATTTTGCTTCTACATGTTCATTTTGTAGCACCTTGACTGCATTTAAAATATTCTTGAAACTGAATTAAACATCTTGTGCTGCAAAAGGCTTCAGGAGACTGAGCAAATATCGGGACGGATGATAATGAGCTATCTAAACCTGTAATCTTAATACAGATCAATCAATCATGTATGTATGCACACATGTATGTTTGCTAGAGGTTATTTGCTTGTGCTTTTATGGTCATCACATAATACAGAATATCAAGATTATTAGTCTACTGTTTTCAGCCTTGTCACTGACTACTGTGTTTCTGCAGATGAACTGGTAGCACTGATGATATAAAGAAGTCATGTTCTGCAAGATATGTTACCAGTATTTTACACAGATATATCCAGAAAATTATATTTTATTTCTGGTATTTGGAGGAGGATGGGCATTTTCCCCCCTTCCTCAGCTATCCATCGCATGTTTTGTTTATTTGGTTTTTCCACTTACTCTTGCCCCTCCTTGCTACACTGCTGGTGCTACATCTTAATCAGGCAATTCTGGAGTCAAGTGCAGACGAGTTTGATTATTCGTGGAAAACAAGTTCTTCTTCTCTGCTCAGTGAACTCATGCTTTTCTTTGTAATACACTTATTGACCAGATAACTCTGTGAATACTCTCATGTGAACTCATACTTATTTATTGCATTTGGAAAGTCAATTGGCAGCCCACACTTTCACATACAGTTTTCTATATAAAAGATGAACTTGAACTTCTGTCTCGCTTCTGAAGAAGTGTTTCTTTTGTATCTGACTTACACATTGTATTAGGAGTACATCTGAAGGCTGTGCTGCCTTTCAGTGTGACCTGGACAGGCTGGAAAGTTGGGCAGAAAGGAACCTGATGAGGTTCAACAAAAGCAAGTGTAGAGTCCTGCACCTGGGGAGAAATAACTGTATGCATCAGTACAGGTTAGGGGATGACCTGTTAGAGAAGAGCTCTGCAGAGAAAGACCTAGGGGTCCTGGTGGGTAACAGGTTGACCATGAGCCAGCAGGGTGCCCTTGTAGCCAAGAAGTCCAATGGCATCTTGGGATGCATTAAAAAAAGTGTTTCCAGCAGGCTGAGGAAGGTGATCCTCCCCCTCTACTCTGCCCTGGTGAGACCCCATCTGGAGTATAGCATCCTGTTCTGGGCTCCCCAGCTCAGGAAAGACAAGGATCTCCTGGAGAGAGTCCAGCAGAGGACGAGAAAGATGATAAAAGACCTGGAGCATCTTCCCTATGAGGAGAGGCTGAAAGACTCGGGTGTCTTCAGCCTGGAGAAGAGACGGCTGAGAGGGGATATGATGAGTGTTTATAAATATCTAAACTGTAGGAGGCACTTGGACAAAGATGAACTCTTTTTGATGGTGGGTAGTGAGAGAACAAGGGGCAGTGGACAAAAACTGGAGCACAGGAAGTTCAACTCAAACATGAGAAAGAACTTTTTCACGGTGAGGGTGATGGAGCACTGGAACAGGCTGCCCGGGGAGGTTGTGGAGTCTCCTTCTTTGGAGATATGTAAGACCAAGCTGGATGCCTACCTGTGCAGCCTAGTGTAAGGCACCTGCTTTGGCAGGGGTGTTGGACTCGATGATCTCTAGAGGTCCCTTCCAACTCCTACCCATCTGTGACTCTGTGATTCCATGAGCAGAAGTGAGAAAGTATAAAACGAGAGGCAAGCTTTATATACTTTCCAGCTGTGAAGACCAGACCAAAGTGTCAGAATCTGTGTGCAGTCTTACTCCCAGGTGTCTTTCCAAACTGCGCTGTGGAAATTCTTTGGCTTATTTTCATCTAAGCCACTTACTTCTGCTGGAAATTGCAGGGATACTCTGTGCTTGTCCCGTAAAGACATTTAATAGTAGTTAAATTAGGCTTTGAAGACGAAACAATGAGATGACAAAAATGTTAAATTTAACAGTATGTCTGTATTAAATCCCCTCAAATCTGAGTTAGCTGCACTGGGCTTTTGATGAGGCTTTCAGCTAGTCAGAAAAATAATAATGTGCAAGTACTGTTGAGTAGGAATAATTCTTAATACAAAACTGGTAATTTGTAATGACAACTATAGTAAGTTAGAAGGTCTATTCTAATATATTCAGATCAACATAATAATACCTATGGAGGCAACTGACCACACATTAAAGGATAATTATGGTCCTTTAAGGTCTTTGTTAGAGACGTACATTGTGTTCCTTCTCATTAATTTGGTTTAATATTTTTCCTTCTGTATTTGTATCATGTTGATTTTGCATGCATATTTAGCACATTCTGAAGAGTAACGAAAAACACTTTCTGTACCCTGGTGATAATGATTAGGAGATCAAACAAAAATTGCACAAAGATTTAGAAGAGAGAACTCACAAAAGCTTTTCTGTGTGACTAGGGAGACACAGGGTTTGCTTTCAAACCTGTGCTACCTACTGACCTATCTGAATTACGTCACAGTGACACATCTGATGATAAAACGTGTTGATCAAGAAACTTGATAATAATTCAAATACTAAATTCTCTTTAAATCAAGCTCTTTCAACTACATTAGTCACTAAGATTTTATTTTCCTATCAGTTACTTAATAATAGAAATATTTTCATCTGGGTCACCTTAAAGAAATCTTGTCAGCTACTTTCATATCTGCTATACTTAATTGTATTGAAACTCTAGGACATTATTTGGGCCACTTATTCACGTGAATCAGGTAATTATAGGTTCATGTTCAGGTGACTGTAGGTTTACAACCATGAGAAATGACATTTTCCTGTTCAAACTTTTCACTTCATTTAATAGTTAGTTTATTCTTTAACAAATGTAGGTAAATGTCTTGTTTGTTTTCCCCAACAGCTGAGGTGTTCCACCTGTTAGTAACTGGATTTGTTGCTTTTTTTCTTTTTAAAACAATCTATAGTCTCATTTTTCAAAAAATTAATGCTTTTCAGAAAAGTTGGAGTGGTTTTTGTTTTTTTTTCTTTCCCTTTCTTCTGGGTGCAGCTAGAGAGGGCATGTATGTGCACTGAAAACAGAAACATCTTTCTGAAAGGTTCAAATAATCTTATTCGGTTAATTTAACATAGTTCACCATATGTCTCTACTGAGATTACTTTTGAATGATAAAAGAACTAAAGTTTCATTTTGAAATTACTCATGTTCAAATCATTATGCAGAGTGTTAGGTAAAGGGACCCATAAAGCAAACTGCAGTTGCTGTCAGAAAAGGCCAGGCAGCATCAAGGGAGAGCAACAAAAAATCAAACCCCTTATAGTGTCGCTATTCAATTAAGCTTCAGACTGAAAGATTTTCACAGTGTAATTCTTCATCCCATGTATAATCTTTGTCTTTGTCTTTTTACATGGAGACTGTGCAAAGTTTTAAAAAAGAATGAGGGAAACAATATTTTTAATTTTAAGAACAGAGAGAAAATACTAGACAATTCAGGCTTTTTGTATAAATTGCAGTCTAAATTACAATTGCATATTGAAGAAGTAAAACAAAAATGAAAAAAAAAATCAAACCCAAAATAATGCAAACACTAGACTATGAGGCCTGTCTTTTAGAAGTCAGGTGAGGACTTCATGAACGTAATAATGAATGTATTCCTGTTTTCTTTGTAGCAATTTAATTGTCTGTGATACAGTTTCATGTTCTGTAACTTTGAGAGTGATTTCTGTCTCAGTGATATTCTGAACATAGAGTTCAGATTAAGGTTCTTGATGTAATGCCCGTCATGTTAAAATTCTTAGCATTGATGCTATATTAATATATATATCATAGAATATCCCAAGTTGGAAGGGACCCATAAGGATCAATGAGTCCAACTCCTGGCTCCACACAAGACCAGCCCAATCAGAGCAGATGACTGAGAGCGTTGTCCAGATGCTTCTTGAACTCGATCAAGCTCGGTACTGTGACCACTTACCTGAGGAGCCTGTTCAAATACCCGATCACCCTCTTGGTGAAGAAGCTTTTCCTGACCTCCAAGCTAAACGACCCCTGTTGTGGCTTCATGCTCTTCCCTTGGGTTCTATCGCTGGTCATCAGAGAGAGGAGATCAGTGCCTGCCCCTTCGCTCCCTCATGAGGAAGCTGTAAGCCGCCATGAGGTCAGCCCTCAGTTTCCTCTTCTCCAGGCTGAACAAGCCAAGGGACTTCAGCCTCTCCTCAGACATCTTCCCCTCTAGACCCTGAAGCACCTTTGTTGCCCTCCTTTGGACACCCTTCAATAGTTTTATGTCCTTTTTGTACTGTGGCACCCAAAACTGCACACAGCTCTCTAGGTGAGGCCGCACTAGCGCAGCATAGAGTGGGACAGTCACTTCCCTAGGGCGGCTGGCAATGCCATGCTTGATGCACCCCAGGAGACTGTTGGCCTTCTTGGCAGCCTGGGCACACAGTTAGCTCACGTTCATCTTGGTGCCAACCAAGACCCCCAGATCCTTTTCAGTGTGGCTACTCTTCAGGATGTCATCCCCCAGTCTGTACGTACAGCCAGGGTTGCCCCTACCCAGGCTCAGAATCTGACACTTGCTCTTGTTAAACTTCATGTGGTTGGAGATTGCCCAGTTTTCTAACTCACCCAGGTCTCTCTGCAAGCTTCACAACCCTCAACAGAGTCCACAGCTCCTCCCAATTTAGTATCATCCGCAAACTTGCTCACGATTCCTTCTAGTCCCACATCCAAGTCGTTTATGAAAATGTTAAAAAGAACTGGCCCCAAAACAGAGCCCTGGGGCACCCCACTAGTGGTGGCCCACCAGCCTGTTGTAACTCCATTAACTATAACTCTTTGGGCACAACCCGCCAGCCAATTACTCACCCATCATATTATGTTTTTGCCTAGCTGTATGCTGGCCATTTTGTCCAGAAGGATATTGTGAGAAACAGTATGGAAGCTTTACTGAAGTCTAAAAAGGCAACATCAGCTGGCCTCCCTTGGTCAAACAGATGGATGATCTTGTCATAAAAAGAAATTAAGTTGGTGTCCTGGCTTTGGCCAGGATAGGGTTAATTTTCAGGAGCCGGGCCAGGTGAGCCAAGCTGGCTGCTATTCCATACCACGTGACATTATGCCCCTATAAAAGGGACTGGCCACGGTGGGGGGCGGGGTGTGGAGTGTGTGGAGGACGGCCGGTATGGGCTGGCTGGGGGCTGAGCATCTGGTCCCTTGCGTTGGTGGTTGATCAGTAAGGTGCTCCGTTTGTCATCGCGTTTGTTCACATCCTGGTGTAACTACTGTGGCCATATTGCTGTTTTCCCTTTCCCTTTGTTGGTGCCCATTAAAGGTCATTATCTCAACTCAAGGCCAGTTGCCCTTTGTTGTTCTCATTCTTCCCCTTGTTTTGCTAATGGAGAAGTGAGGGAGCAGCTGTGTGGGGCTCAGCTGACGGCTGCGGCTGAACCGCAACAGTTGGTCAAGCAGGATCTTGCCCTCATGAACCTGTGTTGGCTGTGACCAATGACTGCATTGTCCTTCAGGTGTTTTTCGATAACTGCCAGCATAATTTTCTCCATAATTTTGCCAGGCACTGAAGTGAGACTGACAGGCCTGTAATTACCAGGGTCCTCTTTCCTGCCCTTCTTGGAAAATTGAGACAACATTTGCCAGCTTCCAGTCAACTGGGATCTCTCCAGATTCTCAAGACTGCTGTAAAATAATTGAGAGAGTTCTCGCAATGACATCAGCCAGCTCTCTGAGCACCCAGGGATGAATCCCATCAGGCCCCATGAACTTGTATGGATCCAGATGGAGCAGCAAATCCCACACTAGTTAGAGGTCGGCTGGGAGCTTATCATTGCCGCAATCAAGGTCATCCAACCTGGGGTTTTTGTGGTTCCGGATCCCATCACCTTGAAGACAGAGGCAAAGCAGGCATTAAACCCCTCTGCTTTGTCTATGTCCCTGTTTATGAGGTGACCATAAACACAAGTAATGAGCTTATATTCTGTCTGGTCCTCCTTTTGTTGTTAAGGTATTTAAAAAAAACCTTTTTATTGTCCCTCACAGTATTAGCCAATGTCAACTCTAACAAAGCTTTGACCCCACGAATTTTCTCCCTACAGAGGTGAACCACATCCCCGTAGTCCTCCCACGTTGCCTGACCTTGCTTCCAGCATCTATACACTTTCTTCTTCCACCCAAGCTCTAGAAGAAGTTCCCCGTTCAGCCAAGCTGGCCTTCTGCCCTGCCTGCTTGACTTCTGGCACTCTGGAATCGCCTGTTCCTGTGCTCTTA
>VWZZ01005988.1:420918-432078 GCA_013399095.1 Psophia crepitans | reverse complement strand
CCTGTCGCGGGTGGAGGACCTGACGGCCACCGACACCGAGGACGCGGCCCTCAGTTACGGGGTGGTCGTCGACTGCGGGAGCAGCGGGTCCCGGGTCTTCGTCTACTTCTGGCCCCCGCACAACGGGAACCCCCACGACCTGCTGGACATCAAGCAGATGCGGGACCGGAGCAGCCGCCCCGTCGTCAAAAAAATTAAACCAGGTCGGTGCCGCCCCTCTGGGCTCCCGGGGCCACCGCGCACGGGGCCGGGCCGGCTCTCAGCCTCCCTTCCCCGGGCAGGCATCTCCGTGGCGGCGGCGGCAGCCCCGGAGCAAGCTACGCCTTACCTGCGGCCCCTGCTGCGGTTCGCGGCGGCGCACGTCCCGGCCGGGAAGCACAGGGAGACGCCGCTGTACATCCTGTGCACGGCGGGCATGCGGCTGCTGCCCGAGACGTGAGTCCGCCCGCCCGGCTCGGGGGGCAGGGGCCTGCTGGGGTCTCTGGGCCGCGGGGAGCGGGAGGAAAAGGGCTCGTCTTCAGCCTCGGGGGGGATGAGGAGTCCGCGGGGGGCGGTTTGAGCAGCCGGGAGGGAGGCGAGGCGGCAGGCTTGGCACTGGGTGCATCCATCTCATTGCTCGCCTCCAAAGCGCGCTGGGCGCAGCGGCAGGGCTCGCAGGGTGCATCGCAGCAGTATTCCTGCTGTCCCCTGGCTCCCCGCCGAGGAGTGTCGCTGGTGAGGGTCCCTCAGCGCCTGTCCCGCTCCCGTGCAGGCAGCAGGCGGCAATCCTGGAGGACCTGGTGAGAAACGTGCCCCTGGAGTTTGATTTCCTCTTCTCCAAATCACACGCAGAAGTGATCTCGGGAAAACAGGAAGGTAGGAGCTGCCACAAAGCGCGGCTTGGTTTCCTTTAGCGTATCGCTGCAGTCACCCTCTCTGCCTCGTACAGGTGTCTATGCTTGGATTGGCATCAACTTTGTGCTGGGCCGGTTTGACCACGAGGATGGTGAGTCCAACCGCTTGCAGAGCGGCTGGGAGGGCCTGAGCAGAGCCTTGCTGCAGCTCACCCTGGCGCTGGAGCTAGGGGCAGGCTCTGGAGTGGGCAGCGTCCGCCGCTCTGGCCCCGCGATGCCTGACCCCAGCCGCGTGCGTGAAACCCTCCCGGACCTGGGACCTGGAGGGGCACCTGGCCTGGGGCACAGGAACAAGTCACCGTGTGAGGGGGGCTCCGGCGGCATTCTGGGAGAAGAACCAGAGAGAGGGTTTGTAGTAGCGTTCTGCAGTGGCCTGCAGTGGTGGGCGCTCTGGGGGAACGAACCTACAAAGCTGGGGGGCGGCCAGCCGCAAGTGCCAGGACCCGCTGCCTTGCCAGCCATGCTTGGGGGCTGCTTGCAGGGGTGGAGGGGCCCCACAAGGCTGCTGCAGAGGGTGACAGTGGAAGGAAGGAGATGGTGCCCCCGGTCCTGTCCCTCGCTCATGTGCTGCTGTGGGTTGCAGAGGAGGATGCCGTGGTCACCGTAGCGCTGGGGGACCAGGGACAGTCCCTGGTTCGGAAACGAACAGTTGGGATCCTAGACATGGGGGGCGCCTCCCTGCAGATTGCCTATGAAGTGCCTGACTCCGGAGCCTTCTCCTCACCGCAGCAGGTGTGTATCTGGCCGGCCGGCCCCGAGAGCAGCCCCTGCCTGCCTTAGGTTGCTGCTGATCACGGACCTCTCTGCATCCCCAGGAGGAAGCTGCCAAGAGCTTGCTGGCAGAATTCAACCTGGGCTGCGACGTGCAGCACGCTGGCCATGTGTACCGCGTCTACGTCAACACCTTCCTGGGCTTTGGGGGCAATTTTGCCCGGCAGCGCTACGAGGACCTTGTGCTGAACCAGACCTATGTGCACAACCGGTACTGCTGCCTCGCCTGGCAGTGCCCCTGCTGGGGCCTTGCAGAGTGGGGTGCTGGTTCCTTTGTGCCACCCTCTCCCCACTGGATTTGCCCCAAGAGCCGCCTGTGGTGATAACAGCTCCCACAGCCACGCTGGCAGCAGCAGATGCCTGGGCTGGCACAGGGTGCGCGGGTGCCCTTCTCTGAGCCCAGAAGGCTTATCAGTGCCACAGCTCCCTGCCTTCCTCCTCCTCCTCCTCCTTCCCTCATGGCAGGCTGTGGGGAGGCCCCTCTGGTGGCTTTCGGCTTTTCTCGCTCCGACTTTCCCTCCTCCAGCACCGATTCACTCAGCACATCTTTCCATCGCATCCCCACCTCAAGCTCTCTCCTGTCTCCTTCCCTTCCCAGAGCGCTATGAGAAGCTGTCGCAGAGGCGGAGAGGCTTGGTGCCCAGGTACTCCTGTGCCGGGAGCAAACCCTGCCTCCAGATCCTGGGGGGGATCTGCAGGGGTGCAGATCCCCGCGAGCTGGGTGGGGTGGGCTGTGCCTTGCTGCACCCCGCAGGTGCTCGGGGCACGTGGCCACAGGTCAGCGTGACAGATCTGGCGAGTTCAGCTTCAGCAGCAGGAGGCGGCAGGGCGGGCGCCAGCACCGCGGGGTACCAGGGGACACTGCCTGCTCTGGTGCGGGGGGTATCCGGATGCAGGGCGGCGCTGGACTAGGCTTTTGGGAGGTGGCACAGGAGCCCCCCATGCAATTGCCTTTCCTTCCTGGCCTGTTTTCCAGCCTGCACAGCCAGCAGACGGGGATGAGCCCTGAGACGCCCTTCCTGGACCCCTGTCTGCCCGTGGGGCTGGAGGACACGGTGGCGAGGGGCGGCCAAACCCTGTACGTGCGGGGGCGAGGGGACTGGCCGGCCTGCACGGAGCTCCTGCAGCCCCTCCTGGCCGGGCCCAACAGCAGCCATGCCTCCCTGGTGGGGGCCTACAAAGCTCCCATCGACTTCGGCAACAGTGAATTTTACGGCTTCTCCGAATTCTTCTACTGCACCGAGGATGTGCTGCGCCTGGGGGGCCACTACAGTGCCCCCACCTTCACTTCAGCTGCACAGGTGGGTGCTGCCCCAGCCCAGGGGCCGTTCCGGGGGCTGGGAGGGAGCGGGGGGTCGTTGCTCTGTTCTGAGCCCCGACCTCTCTGTTCCCCAGGAGTACTGCAGCCAGCGATGGGAGGTGCTGACCCAGCGCTTCCGTGGTGGCCTCTACTCGGCGCACGCCGACGAGCACCGGCTGAAGTGAGTGGCTTTGTTGTGGGAGCGGCGNGGGGTAGTGTCAGGCTGATGTTCCTGTGTGCCACGCCTGCAGGTATCAGTGCTTCAAATCAGCCTGGATGTACCAAGTCCTTCACCAGGGCTTCCGCTTCCCCCTGGATTACCCCAGCCTGCGTACAGCCCAGCTGGTGTACGACCGGGAGGTGCAGTGGACGCTGGGAGCCATCCTCTACAAGACGCGGTTTCTGCCACTCAGGTACCACTGGCTCGCTGATGGCATCACTCAGCAAAGGGTGGTTTGGGAGGAACAGGAGTCACCACACTGGGTGAGGGCTCCGCTGCACTGCAAGGGAAGCAGCAGTGCAGGACCCTGGTAGTACCCCGTGGCATCTCACGGCATCTCCCAACTCCTCTCCGCAGGGATCTCCGGCAGGAGAGTGTCCGGCAAGCACACGCCTCTTGGCTGCGCCTCTCTTTTGTCTACAACCACTATCTCTTCTTTGCCTGCATCCTGGTTGTAGTGCTGGCCATAGTCCTCTACCTCCTGCGGCTGCGACGCATCCACCGCCGGCAGCTGCGCTCAGCCCAGCTCGCTCTGCTCTGGCTGGACAAGGTGGTGGTGCCACCAGGCCAGGGAAACGGGCCGTGACACTGGCGGCACCCACCATCCAGTTGCACCAGCAGAACCAGGACTGGCTGGCAGCCTGGGCTCCGAGGGCTTGGACTCTTTCTTAAGGACACCTCAACTCCGTGCTCCGTCATCTCCGCGTCGGAACCAGAACCTGTGGGCTGA
This sequence comes from Psophia crepitans, assembly GCA_013399095.1. NCBI lineage: Eukaryota > Metazoa > Chordata > Aves > Gruiformes > Psophiidae > Psophia > Psophia crepitans. The sequence goes on along the minus strand of VWZZ01005988.1, from coordinate 428,164 downwards.
GGCAGCTGCAGACACCAGAACTTTCCTCTCTGCCTCACCCCAGTCCTAATCTTTGCATTCCTTGGCCTTCGCCTCGCTACGTGGTGTAGAGCAAAGTCCTCTGCTGCCAGCGGGCTCAAGGCTACAGCCCTGGCAGGTCCCACAGATAAGCAGGACGCTCACTGAGGTGGCCAACCCAGGGCTGTGGCCTGAAGCGCTGGGCCACCCCATGACTCAGCCACCCGTTTGCAGAGCAAGCTGGTGAGGTGCTGTAGCTTGTCACCTGGGGTGGCCTTTCTGCAGTCCCTTACAAGCCCAGGGGCTTGGAGAACAGCAGTTGCCAGCAAAGCTACTGCGGGAACCAGGTGGACCATGAGCTCCACTGAGCTGCTCTGCCCAGCCAGTCCCTCTCAGAGCGCTCCTTAAGAGGAGTCCTGCTCTTGGCCATGCCTTCCCCTCCCAGGACAGTCCTCCCCCAGTTCTAGCCAACATCCCATGCTCAGCACTGAGGGCTCTGGGATCGGTTCCTAAGGCACCACCACGGTGGGTTGCCTTTCCTTTCATACATTCCATCCTGGGCATGCGTGCCCCGTGCTGTCCCACACGTTAATCGGGCACTAGCACCAGGACCAGCGGTTCTCCCCCTACAAGCGCAGGCTGGGCCTGCCGACAGGGAAACCACCTCACCCCAGCCCAGCTCACTGCCCCAGGGCAGGTCGGGGCTGCGGCTGTGCGCAGGCACACGCCTTCCAACCCTGGGGCTGGAGCCCCCGGTGACCTAGTGAAGTTTGTCACTTTTTACTTGAACGCAGCTGTTCCCGTTCCTGTAGCAATAAACGAACCCCTTGAGCCATCCAGCACTGGTCTTGTTTTCCAGTGAGCACCTCCTCCGCAGCGACAGCTGGTGGCGTGACTTAGGGCCAGCGCGTGTCTGCACACCCTTGCTTTGTGCTGCCGCCGTGGGATGACGGAGCTGCTTTCTGGCCAGCAGGCGTTCTCTGTGACTCCAGCAGCACAGCTCAGCTCAGCTCCCAAACTGGTAGCGACAAATGAAGCTCTGTTCCAAACTGAGCTGTTGTGATCCTTGGAGACAGCATCCTTCGCTGCCCTCCTCCTAAGAGGAAAAGCCTGCCCGCTCAGCCCCTGGAAGATGTTGCTCCCTGGTTGCTCCCTCCTTCCCCACCCCAGGCTGTTAACCTTCTCCAGCTGTGGCACAGCCATGGGGATGGCCGCAGCACAGGTGCCTACAAGAGAGGCTGGGCAGGTACTCAGTTCTCCCTCTAGCACATGCTGTCACCTACTTGTGACCCTGGTCCCACAGGACAAGCGCACAGGTGGCATCAAGGATAAACCTTTCCATGCAGGGAACTGCCAACCTCCTGCTCAACAGCTGAGGACCCCAGCCTTGTTCTCATGGTGCAGGAGCAGGCTTAGGGGGGAGGGAAGAAGTCTGAATAAAGCCAAGACTGTTCCTCAGCCTCAAAGCAGCAAGTGACTCTGCCTCCAGCATCGCTTACTAGAAAAAAGGATTTATTTCCACAACACAGATTTAACAAACACAGACAAATAAATACAGATAAATTACCTGATAAATAAGGGGAAACTAAAACACAATGCCCTACACAGTTCTCAGAACCTGGACACAGGTTGGGGGGAGGTGGTACTTAGACACTACTGCAGCACCCTCGCTGCTGAGGCAGGAGGAGACACAGCACCCCTGTAACACCCTCCAGCAAGCTGCCGAGCAGCAGAACCCTCTGCCCTGCACCTCCCTCATCACACCCAAGGGGGTCCGCGTGCTCCTCCAGGGTCAGCCCTCTGTTCTCACACTCACAGCCAGAATCTTAGTAAGGACCCCCCTCACCACAGGGGACTGACCATACAGCAGAGGATGCTATGGGCTCCTGTCTTCTCACGCAGAAGGGCAACCAGTGCCTGAAATGCCCGGGGATATGCCAAGTAGCTGGGAAGCTTGGGCTATGAGCAGGGGTTTCACTCGAGGGGGCAGGGCTGAGCGCACTGGAGGGAGCAGGACAAGCACTGCAGGGACAGGATCTGCTGGCACTACACACAGGTCTCTCAGGATGGTGCTCAGTATCAGGAACTGCAGCACTCGGCCAGGTGAAGGGATCTCTCCCTGGTAGCGTGGCTGCTCCCAGGGCTGGGATTACCAGGCCCTCACCCCAGGCAGGGGTGCTGCCTGCCATGGTCCAGGGCCCAGCCATCATTGGTCCGGGTTGCAGTGCTCAGGGTGTGCTGGGGCAGCGGGTCCAGCCTCTGCCCCAGCGCCTCTGGGGTCTGCCTGGTGTGGGAGGGTAGAGGCTGGAACAGCAGTTAAGAGCTGGGGGAGGGAGAAAGGAGGAGAAGTTAGCATGAAACTGCACCCACAAGTGACCCCCACAAACCTAGAGAAGCACAGACTCAGGGGGAAGTGCTTGCTTTGCTCAGGCCCAGCGTAGAGCCAGCAGCCCCATGCTGAGACCAGCTCACCACAGCCACAACGCACAGACACCGAAACATCTCCCACCCAGCAAGGACCAGGGTGCAGCTCCCTCCCCAGACAGACAAGCAGGGACACCTCTGCCACCCCAGCCCTCTGCCTACTCACGGTGACGGGGGTCTCTGTTCAGGCACCAGCTCCTGGGGACTGCTCACTCCCAGAGGAAGCGCACATACCAGATGGTCTCGTTCTTCAGCTGCGGCCCAAACAGGGGGTTGGCCTGAGCCAGGATGGCGATGAGCCAGCTGCAAGGAGACCCAACCCGATGTCAGTCCCCACAGCACAAGGCGCAGGGACCCGGATCCCGGGATGCTGCTAACGCAAGGAGCTGGCAGACGAACTGCCAGCGGGGGATGAAGTGCCCGGGAGGGAGGCAGGCCGGCCGGCTGCAGCCCGGGGGCTGTCCCGTTCATCCACGGGTGGGAACCTGGGCAGCAGCCACCGGGCCCGGTGTGGCCACACGGAGAATGGAGGAGGCGGGGAGGGGTACCGGCGCCCGGCCCGCGGTACTCACAAGAGGTAGCAGCACACGGCGGTGGTGACGAGCATCGTGATGATCACCCTGCGGAGACACCGGAGTTAGGCCGGTGAGGCCCGCTCCCGGACCCGCCGCCCCCGGTATCCCTCACTCACCCGCGGTTCGGCCCCTTGGGCACGAACCAGGGGGCCGCGATGCCCACGAGGCCCCAGAATGCGGAGAAGAGGACAATCGGCAGCGCGAAGCTGTGCGCCGTCATGGCCGCCGCGCACCCACACACCGCCCGCCGCCGCCGCACCGGATGCCGCTCTGCCCTGCCGCGCGCCTCGGCCAATCCGCGGGCAGAGCGCAGCGCGCTGACGCCACCGCCGCCTCCCATTGGCGGAGACGCTAGGTGCGGCGGACGCCGGAGCGACGCCAGGGGGCGCCACAAGCCGCCCGCCAGCCCGCCCTCCCCTCCCCGGCCCCGGCTGCTCCCGCATCCCGCCTCACCTCGGGCCGGAAAGGAGGCACCAGCCAGACACCAGCCGCTCCGCAAAACCGCTTTTATGTTACAAAGGTCGCGCTCACACCCGCCGCCTCCTCCCTGTGCGCAGCCCGGCTGGGCGCGCACCCCTCCGTACCCCCGGGGGTGCGCGGAGGGTCTCTGCCTCCCCGGGAGGGCTCTTCTGCCGGTGGGTTACTTGGGGACCCGCCGGAGCTCGCTCATGAGCCAGAGTGCCGCGCTCAGCAGCGCCAGGGAGCCCGACTGGTGCGTGGCGGCCAGAGGCGTGGGGACGTACAGCAGCAGGGTGCTGATGCCCAGGCCCACCTGCCAAGAGGGGAGACGGGGTGAGAAGAGCAGCTGTGGATGCGGCGGTGACACACATCCCCAGCGCGCGGCACGACGTGTCCAAAGGCCCACGGCCGCAGCCAGGCTTCCCACCCTCAAGTTCAGACTGCGCGCAGTATGGCGAGGCAGCTCCGCTGCTCAGCTCCAGGCTCTCGCGGCCAGCGGAGATCCAAGCTGGGGACAGCTCTGTCTGGCAAACACGCTACGAAGGACTGAAGGGAGGAAAAAAAACACATAGAAGGAAAAAAAAAAAGACAGTACCTGCACGCAAGCCACAGCTAATAACGAAGTCACTGCCATCCTGGTCCTGCGAGGGAGCGGGATCTTGCGCGAGAAGAGGTACAGTGCTGTGACAGCCGTGACGGAGGCGATGCCCTACAGAAGGGACACAACCACCCCTCAAGGAAAGCCGAAAGGAAACGGGCGCAGCGGCCTTCGGCTGCACCTTCCATGCAGTGAAAGAAATTCTGAGAGCAATATTTAACCGTGAAAACGTGTTAATGGCCATGTCTGAATCCCAGCGCCCCCACGCCCACGAGGTTAACAACCCTGAAATGTGGTTGAAGTTAGAGAGTTCCCATTTTTTCCCCAATCGATGCTTTACTTTCCAATAGTTTTTCCTCATTTCTTCACATTATGGATTATTTCCGCCTTCTCCCCACGTGTCACCTTGGCAACTAAAGGTGGAAGATGCCATCTGGAAAACCGATCTCATTTTCACCACTCAGCAGTAGCTGACCAGCGTAACCCTGCTGAGCAGGTCACCCCAGGCGATTCCTCTTCACTTAATCTTTCCTTTTAGTCTCAGCGATGGCTTAGTCCACAGCAGTGCCCGCAGTGGTATTTAACACCTGGATTGCTCTAATTAGCTGAGATATTTTCGTAGGGCACTACTAGTGTAAAGCAAGTTCAGCAATGCCGGAGGAGGCATTCACTAACGGGACTTCCAAGGTTTATTTCACGTTACTTTCCCAGGCATTTTGGCAGCGAGGGCAACCCTGATCTGCAGCTCGTTACGGAAAGGAAGACACAAAATGAAGTCTGTAGCCTGCGCAGGAGGAAGATGTCCTTAAGGAAACAGAGTGTTAAACTTCCTCTTACTGCAGAAGCAAGTTGGTAACACGGTCTCAGGACCTTTGGACCCCCTGAATATCACTCAAGCTGACAGAACCACAGCCCAGAGAGGACAGCTTGGCTGCAGGAGGCAACCAAGAAGAAACACAGACACAGCAGGAAGACGGTACTTACCAAGATCCTGTGATCAAACTGTACAGTCGTAGGATTCTCAAAGATATTTCTCAGCACAGGGGAGAAGGCAAGGAGATCATCTGGGATCCAGCGCTCCCCCATTTTGGGGAAGGAGTTGTACACAAGGCCAGCATCCAGCCCTGCCACAAAGGCACCTGCAATTCCAGAGCAGAGACAACCAGAGTAGACACAGGCGGCACTCCAGGTTGCAGAGCTTTGACTCCAGAGCTCAGCTCGATCCTGAGATCCTTTCAGAAACATACACAGAGACCACACAGTGACAGGTGGGTGGGAAGGTGCACCTCCACCTGCTCAGGCTCAGCGAAGCCTGCTAAGGGAGGTTCTCGACTGGCAACCACCTGCCAGCAGTAAAGTTTTTCCAGAAAACATGATGGGGTTGCTCACAGTGCCTGCCAGACCCAGGAGAAAAACAAGGCAGAGAGGAATGAGCTGCAGATGGGACAGAAGAAACACTCTTACCTGAAAGTGCAGTAAGAAAAATGAGAGCTGTAGTGCCATGAGCAAATTGTCTCAAGCGAAGGAGCTGATGGCTCTCGGGTAACTGTAAAATACAAAAAAAATAAGAAAAAGAATCAAAGCAAAGCGTTTCTAGTGCTGTCTGCAGCGGGCAAGAAAAACCTTCACTGCCTGTAAGGGCCAAGGGACAGAACTTTACAGGAGGATCCAGAGACCACCCACCACACAGTACAGTCACACTTCAGTGGTTCCTCAAAACCACAACTAGAGTCCAACCCTGTGCGGAAACTGGAGGGGCCGTGGGGCAGTTACTAGCACAACCCATGTAGCCTGGCCGGGCAGAGCCTGCCAGAGCTTGTAGGGCCCCTGAGGCTGATCATTTTTGAGCAGGACAGCGCGAGTCAAAGGAAGCGTCCCATAACCGAGAAGTTTACAGAAAGGGTATTTTGTAAGGCAGTGTTAGATCAGAATCAGAAACAGAAACTACAACAGAAGCACCAGCACCTTCCACACCCTTTCCTCACCCTTCACATCACATCTCCCACCCTCTGACCTGACACCACCCCGCACATTTGACTCCTAACGCACCCCTCCGTACCTTGTGTCGCGGAAGCAGCAACGACAGCCCCGTCCACAGGCTGGCAGAGTACAGAACCAGCGCGGAGCCGAGATGTGCCGCGAGACGGTACTGACTGACCCGAGGAATGTCGTAGGAGTCTGGCTTCTCTTCCAGCCCGCTCTTCACCATGTACCATCCCAGCAGTCCCTAGCAGAAAAAAGAGAGGGGTCAGCGCCAGCTGCCCTGTGCTGCTGTGCCACCCGCCATCAGAAAGAGGGCTCGGTGAACAACCCTTCCTGTCTGCCTCGGCACAGGCAGGCAGCAGCGACTGCTAGGACCAGCTGAACATGAGGGGCACAGCAATTTGCTTCCTCCACCTTCAACCAGCTACCAGCACTGAGACTCCCCCCACCAAGCTCTCAGGAGTCCCGCCACCTCAGCGACGCTCGATCAGAAGACACTGGCAGGAGATGCTGCCGCTACCCGCTGGGGCTACAGAGCTCACTCACCTGGAAGCACACCAGCCCGCAGAGCGCAAGGACGCAGCCCTTCATGGGGCGGCTGAGCCAGCCCTTTCGCCAGAAGTAGGCGGCGGGCAGAATGTAGGCCAGGCCCACAACTCGGCCCCACATACGGTGCGAGTACTCCATGTACCAGATGAACTTGAACTCTGTCAGCGTCATGTCGTGATTCAGGCTGTTAACAAGAGAAAAACAAAGTGGGACTTGACATGATGCGGCAGTCCTAGCTCCTGCGACAAGGGAGTCACCTTCCGTGGGGAAAGGAAGAGACGGTGAAGAGCTGCTGTCAGCCAGGCTTCGCGTGCCCCCCCGGTGACGCTGTCCAGAGCCCCTCGCGTGGCTCAGCGGCTGTGGGGACGCTCCCAGCTCACCTCCCTTCGCTCCCGAGCTTTTGCACGCTCACATTTTAAACTCCGGGAACTGCTGGTACTTTCGGAACTCGGCTTCCCACTCCTGCTGCGTCCTCGGGGGCTTCATCTCTCTCACCAGGTGCCAGTCGACCATGGAGAGGCCCGACTCCGTCAGCCTGGGCGCAGACAGACACAGGTGGGTGTGGGCTCCCTGAGGGCGTGCGGACCGACCATGGCCAGAGCGGCCAGTGGCCCCGGGTCACCCCGAAACCCGCGGCCAGAAACAGGGCGGGGACCGGGGT
>VWZZ01005988.1:382082-419703 GCA_013399095.1 Psophia crepitans | reverse complement strand
CCTGTGTGCCGCCCCCGCAGGGCTCCTGCAGGTGGTGAAGCAGTGCGTGAGGGTCCCCGTGTTCGTCATGATCCGGCCCCGCGGCGGAGACTTCCTCTACTCGGACCGCGAGGTGGAGGTGATGAAGGCCGACATACGCCTGGCCAAGCTGCACGGGGCCGATGGGCTGGTGTTCGGGGCCCTCACTGAGGACGGGCGCATCGATACGGAGCTCTGCACGGCGCTGCTGGGTAAGGGGGCCTGTGTGCGCCCAGCCGCGCTACGCCGGGCCTGGGCGTGCAGTGCTGCCCGGGGAGGAACCGCAGGGTGCTTTGGTCTGCAGGTCTGGTCTGCGGCCTTGCTGCCTGCCGCCGGCTGCCCCACGCTCAATAGGGGAGAAGCTCTGCAGACCCAGGGCTGCTGCCCCAAGCGGTTCGCGCAGAGTTTGAGGCCTCCTGGGACACAGTGGCAGGATCTGAGAAGGAGAGAGGCATAGGTGAGCTGCTCTGGGGGCTCCAGAGTGCGAAAGCTGCTGGATTCTCTCCTTTCTCCATTTTCTTTGCCCTCTGTTCCTTTCCTTATGTCCTCGCCATGGGTGTCACTGCCGGACCTTGGCCTTGCGGGTAGCTGGCGACTCACCTTTATTTTTTCCTGTAACACGTCTAACGAGAAAAGATAATGAGAGAGAGGTGGAAACGTGTAAAAGGCCACTGAAGCTGCAGTGGGAAATCGCTAGTCCAGACCCTTGATATGTAGAGAGAAAGTGAATTTGCTTCCACATCTTTTCTGTGAGCTATAGCCGAAGCTAAAGAGGGCTGAGCCTTTCCCTGGTGATGTGGTGCTGAGGTTCTCGTGCGGGGTGAACAGGGAGTAGGGAGTGCAGCTAGAGAGAGAGGCCTTGCCAGGATTGGCCTCTAGTAGAGCAATGAGGTCCTCTGCTGGAACCAGTGTTTCCAGGGCAGGAGGCAGTTGGATTTATTTTCATAGAAATAAATAAGCTTTTTCACTGGTTATGTTTGCTGTGATCTGACAGCAGAAACTGTGGGTAGTGAAAGAAACCAGCTGTCCTGCTTTCAAAGAGCCCTGGTCCTGTCCCTTCCCCAGGTAGATGAGACAAGGTCCCTGCTTCCTTTCTGCAGAGAAAGACATCTCTGGTGGGAATGAAGGTTCTGCATGATCTGGATGAGATGGGGGATTTTGGTATTACTCATAAAAACAAAGTTTGTTGCTTTCTCAAAGGGCAGAAGAACTCTTCCCCACCAAGGAGCCTGGCCAAAGAGCAGCAGCTGCGTTGTTCTCAGAAAGCACTGGGACTCTCCTGAGCTCCCCAGGAGTGGCCTGAGAAGCCTTTGCCCTCTTTAATTTCATATGCTTTACTGGTTCTAGCACAAGGGACTCTGTGCCTGTCCTGACTGACCATATGTCTTCTCATTGCAGCGGTGTGCCGTCCCCTGCCAGTCACATTTCACCGAGGTGAGTTGCCTCGGACAGCGGCCCTGGCAGGGACCCGCCTCTGCCCCACTGCCAGAGGAGGGCGGGGCTGGGGGGGAGCTGAGCTTCATGTACGTTGGTCATTCGTTGGAGGGGGAAAGCTCTGCATGCTGTGCAGGGGCAGGCTGTGACTGTGCTGTTCGCCCCGGAGGGGAATGGTCCAGGCCTGGGGCTGTGTCGCTGCCCTGTGTGCAGAGGAGGGGTCTGGGGAGCTGAGCACGGTGGCCCTGCCAGTACTGTGAGGGGGACCTTGTAGTCAGGAGCTGTGGCTCCCCGTAGCGGTGACCAGCTCTGAGAAGGATCCTTCCTATCGTTGTCTCCTGGGCTCCTGAGCTGGCTGGAGGACAGGGATTGAGCATGACGGGCTGAGTGGTTTCTGAACTGTTCCATTCATCTCTCAGCCTTTGATATGGTGCACGACCCTCTGGTGGCGTTGGAGACCCTGATTTCTCTGGGCTTTGAGCGGGTGTTGACGAGTGGCTGTGACAGCTCAGCGCTGGAAGGATTGTCCTTAATTAAGAGGCTCGCAGAACAGGTAAGCGCTCCCCTGGGTTACCGCAGCTGCTTCCTGGGCTTTGCCTGGAGGCAGCTCCTTTATGGTAGCCCTCGTTTCTGTAAGGAACTTCTGTCCAGGAGCGGCTTCCCCCTCTTCTCTGGCTTGACCTCAGTCTGTTTTCCCAAGTCCATGTGGGCTGGAGCCTGAAGTGTTCCACAGCAAAGGCTGGTTGGGTTGCTCCTGCTGGCAACCTGGGAGGAGGGCAGCAAGAGTTGGTTTCAGCAGCTGATGTCAGTCGCCCACGTAAACAGCCAAGTGAGGTCCGTGCACAGTTCCCATTAGGAAAATGCAACCGATGGACCTGAGGGGTAGCCGGGGGGGGGTAGAGAGGTAGGAGGCAATGGTGTCGAGTTCTCTTAGCAGTAACTGCAAAGTCTTTTCCACTTTTCCTTGTCAAACGTGAATAGTACAAAAAAGTTGGGTGAGAGTACGCGAATCGTAAACCACGGTGGCATCCACGAGCTTGCTGAAGGTGCTGCACGTAGAGTTTCTTAGCTGCCCCACATATGTGTGTGTGCATGTAGTGGTGAGCAATGTCACTGACACGTTATCCTTCTTCCAGGCGAAGGGCAGAATTGTGGTGGTGCCAGGTAACGTTTTTTTGTCATCTCTAACGGGTCCTGTGGTCCCCAGCCCGCTTCCTAGCCTCTCCCCCTGGGGTGCGGTGTCTGATTTGGCTTTTGTGAGGCAGGTCCCCAGGAGGGGGAGCTCCTGCCCTGGTGCGAGTAGCGACCAGGCAGCCGGCTGGGGATGGCAGACCCCTGCCGCGGCTGCTCGCTGGAGGGTTTGGGGGCAGCTCTGCATCTGTGGGAGAACATGAGCCAAGGCTTCTCCCGGCTCTTTTAATGTGCCCGGCTCTCTCTTGTCCCAAAGGCTGTTTTTTCCCCTGTATAGGTGGTGCTTGTCCCTTGGGGGGGTGTCCCAGGGTGATGTCAGATCTGGGACGGTGCCATCTGCGCTGTATGGGACATGGGGATTCTCCTCACCAGGGGGTGGCATAACAGAGCGAAACCTGCAGAGGATTCTGGAAGGCTCCACTGCTTCTGAGTTTCACTGCTCTGCTCGCTCAGCCCGGGACTCGGCAATGAAATTCAGGTACCTGATTAGTTATTTGTATTTTATTTTTTGGTAAAACTGTACAAGGGAAAAGCAGGACTAACGTGAGCATGAGTCTGTAGAACGCTGTACATTTCAAACAGCTTTCTGGATGCTAATTGCACACTCATGATTGGGATCATGATGCCTGGCTCTGTATCCTGCAGTGTACGAATCCCGTGGTGCTTGTTACCTGGACATGAGCTCCATGCGTGACCGGATCCTTGGGGCATTTCTGCTGGTGCCCCAGGGCTTGTGAGTGCGCTTGTGTGGCACTGAGGAAGGCAGGTTCTGGTGTGGGTGCCTTAGACCTTTAACACTGCAGTGTGCAGGATTTGGGAGGCCGGTGGGATCTGCCTCTGAGGGATGGCTCACGTTTGTCCACGGGTCTGCACTGGGTTTCTGTTGGTGCTGTTATTTCTTGCCTTTGGATTATTCTTTCTGTTACTGTCTCATGTTTGGTTCGGGTGGCAGCAGCAGGTTCTGACCACTGCTGAGACTAGGGGGGAGAGCGGGTTTTCCTTAGTGTGTCTGTGTCACCTGCCTGTAGTAACCAGTCGTTTTCCTGACAGAAATCCGAATGTTGCCATGGGAGCGTCCTTCTCTGCCCCTGAATACTCCATAAAGGTGGCAGATGTGGCCAAAGTGAGGACCCTGAACGCGATTGCAAAGAACATTCTGTAGTGGAAGGCACCGTGCGGTGGGACAAGAGCACTGAGACTCCAGGGTCTTCTCTGCCTCGTGGACAGATGGGTACCGCTTCCGTCCTCAGGCTGCAGAGGATGGGAACTGGCTGATGAAGCCTGACCTCTCTTCCCTTGGCTTCCCCTGAATGACCAGTCCCTGGCCTGGAAACTTATGTTGGCCATTTTAAATAAAAGGACTCGTTCCCAGATGTTGCAGCCACGAGCTGTTTGGCAGTACTTGGGAGAAAGGGAGCTGAGCAAGTCGGGGGATTGAGTTGTGTAGCACTGCATGTGATTGTCAAATAAACACTGCAGCTGCCCCCCCCCCCCGCCCCTTGCTGTGCTTTTGAAAAATTTATTTTTATTTTACAGACAAGACTGTGATCAATATTGGGTAGCTCAGTGCAGCGTACTTTGGTGTCGGTTCAAGGATACACTGCGAGCAAAGAATTCCGGATGAGCTCATCTGTGTGCTGTGAGGCAGTTTGCGCGGGAGGCAGAGGCACCCTGAGAACAACGCAATAGCAAATAAGCATTGGGCTGAGTGTAGGACTCACATCCTGGTGTCAGGAGAGGTAGGTCTGAGAGCTGCCTGCTGGGTCTGAGAGACACGAGCCAGGCTTGTGCCGCATTAATGGGGCCGTACTGCACCAGAGGAGGAAACGGTCACATCCAACGTGCCAGGGCGGGAAAGGCCACTGCCACGGCTGGGAAACAAGGCCTGCTGCCGTCAGCCAGTGGGGCGGCTGGGGGTCAGCAGCACAGCAGCTGCGGGGCTGGGAGAAGCACATTGATACGAAGAGGTGATGAACGTGTTAAGTTCTAATGGGGAGGAGCTTCTGCCTATCTGATGAGGTGAGGTAGTTGTGAGGTGTCCTGGGCTGCGGGTGCTTGAGGTGGGATGGGGCATATGGTGAGATTCCTTGGGAGGACAAGGTGCTTTTTCTTAGGGACTTTCCAGATCCTTTTCCTAACAAGAAGCACAACCCATCTGCTTGTTCTCCAGACAGTGCGTGGGACACTGTGCCTGTTGGGTTATTGCTGCCTGGTCAGAATTGAAGCCTTAGATTCATTTTGGTTACGCTGTGAAATACCCAAAGAAAGATCAGAGCTGTGTCAGAGTGGTCCAGTAAAAGAGCAGAGACCCAGCGATAAAGCACCTTTATTGCTGACTGTTCTCTAAAAGATCCTCAGAGCTGCAGGGAATCCCCCTGACAGCAAGGCAGCAGACCTTCTTAGGAAGCAAAAAACAGGGTTCAGATCTGTCTGCCCACCTTGGCAATAGCTTGCAGCCTGTGAGGGTGTACAGGAGAACGTAATGTTTAACAAGGTGGCAGCCCCTTTTGTCACCTTGAACAGAACCACGTCATTGAAAACCTGTAACCAAGACTTGGTATGCATCTTCAGTACGTATCTGCCTTTTCACGTGGATCCATCGAGGTGTCGGTGGCTCCCAAAAGCCACCTCAGCAGTGTACATGGTAGTTCTCAGCGTAGGAGCTGGGAAGGGAATGGCTGCTTAGGGCTGGTGTCAGAGCCTGCTGCAGCACTGACATGTGCAGGCAGCAGCAAGGATCCAAAGTCAGAAGAAGAAATTCTGTGATTTGTAGTTATAGCCGGCGTAGTTCAGGACACCTGATTTGAAAGTTCACGGCTTGTGTTGTGAGACTTCGTGAGTCATGGTGATGATTAAGATTCTGGTAACACAATGAACACGCTGACACAGCCCTTCCCTCCGTCATCATAAGCACAGAGGCTGTTTTTTTCCCTTTTGTGTAAAATTTAAAAATTAAAAGAAAAAAGTCTTTTGAACTCCTGTAGGGTTACAGCATAACAGAGCGGAGAAACAAACCCTTCAGCAACAGGTGAGAGCGGGAGGGCTGGGCACGCCTGCGGATTGCCGTGCAGACGCCTCTGACCTGGACCAGCCGCTGTGTGAGACGGGCATGAAACTGCCTGATTTTGAGAACCTGGGTTCTAAGATGGTGGAAAACAGACGGGTAAAGGCAGGGGAGCACAGGGGAAAGGTGTGATATTCTTGGACAAAGAGATCTTGCCACTCCGATGAGCTTGGTCCCAGCGACCGTTTTGTGGGTGCTGCAGTGAAGGCAGCTGTATGGGAGGAGCTGAAGGACAGCGAGGTGGCCTTGTGGGGTTTTAGGAGGAGCGTGTCCCAGGTATGAGGGTGGTGGGCACGTGCTGCTTTGACCATTAAAGATGGCTTGCACCCTGTGCTGGGCAAAGCTCTTCAGCTCTGAATGAGACACAAGATGGGGTGAGGATGGGCTGTGACACGTACTGAAAACAGACAAGCCATGGGACAGAGCGTTGAACAGGAAGGTGTCGGGAGCGAGGGCTCCCCATGACAGCAGCGCTCCAGGTGGGTACAAGCAAGGCCAGAGGGTGCCTGTGCCAGAGAGCAGAAAGAAGAATCACATTCATGCTGGATGGAGAAGGGCTGAGGGAGTGACTGCTCCATTCACTTATTTCTTATCCTTTGCATCGGATTACTGCTCTCATCAGCAGTGTATTGGCTCCGGCCTGGAGGACCTAGCATGAGGAGTAGCTCTATTTACAAAACCAAGTGAATTTAATCAGACAAGCCAATAATAATTAACCAATGGGCTGGACATTGAACCTCCGTCTGCTATTGATGATAAGGGGGTTGTTCCTGAGCAATTACTCATTGTATCACCCTTGACTTCTGAGCTATCTACTGACTCCATGATCAATGAGACAGCAGAATCCTCACAGTCACCCTGCCTTCCCCTTTTACCTGCTGCTGCTCAAGAGCGTGCATGATAAAGCAAATTCACTTCCAGCCCTTAGAGTAGTGCCATCCCTATCTGCCCTCGCACCTCCACCTTTCTAAGCAGCAGGGTGATGATTTAGTGGCAGTCAGCCACTAAATGGAATGGTCCTCTGGCTGTCTCACATGGTTGGGGGTTGCCTTAGAATGAAGATTAAAGGTCTTCTTTGGGTTTTGTGGTCAGCCAGCTGCTGTAACATGCAGACAACACCGAGGTGTGGGAAAGAGAAGCAAAAGGAAGAGCTGAGAAGGTCTCCGGGCTGTGCAGGCCAAAGGAACCTGGATCCTGGGGACTCACCAAGACTACTGCAGCATGTGCTCTGCTCAGCTGTCAGACGCTGCAAGTTCCCAGGCCTGGAGCACTGCTTCTGCCCTGGGCCTCCCTGCTGGGTGGTACATGAGAACAAGGGTACCGTCATCTCTGGCTCCTGAGGGACCAGCCTTTGCTGGACTTTTTGGCAGCACTCAGCAGGTTTGCTCCAGCGGGAAAGGTCTGTTGCGCCAAAGCAGGTTGTCTTTGGTGTGTCCACGTGAGCCTGTCTGGGTTGGGGTGCACAGCAAAGGCTGTGGTTCCTGAGCGATGGCTGTGGTGTGCCGCTACGGCTATGCCAGCGGCTTCCCTGCATCTTCCCTTTCACCTCTTTCTTGGGCCTGCCTCTCCGCGCTTCCCCAGAGCCCGTGCAGTTCCCAAAGCCCTTTTGGTCACTGCTTTGGGCTGTGGCGTTACACAATAACATCAAGTTAACAATTAAACTGCGTGTCATCAGGGATTTTGTCCCAACACCGCTTGAGGGTGTGTGGGGACTTTTATCCCAAGCATCCACCCAGGACTCTCACAGCCAGGCAGCGCGAGGGGAAGGAGCCACCGTCTCTTCTGGCCCGAGCCATGTCGGCAGCCCTGGAGGAGTTCTGTGGCTCCGTCTTTTGGGTGAGTGGCTGTGTCAGCCCCATCGCCCGTTGTTGGGGGAGGATGCTCAGTGGGAGGGGGGAGCGGTAGATCCCAAGGCTCACAGCGTGTTCCTGCGGTCGGCCGAGGTTCTGGTGTTTACCCAGGGCTGCCATGGCACGGCGTGCTGCCCACTGCCTGGGTGGTATCCATGAGGCAGCGGTGCAAATGATTGTTCCCTGAGCGAGCCCTGTCCTGCTCTACCTCCACAGCCCAGCTGGGAACACAGGACACCTTGCACAGACCTCTCGGGGGGCGATGGGGTGGAGCAGGGTGGGCAGGAGCTATAGGAGTGCTGGCTCTTGTGCCGTGAGCCAGATGGGAGTCCAGCCATCCCAAGTGACTTGGCTGTCTGTCCTTGCTGTCCCCAGAATGCTTCCTTCCTTGATCGTCCTGATGCCAACCTGCCCATGTGCTTCCAGCAGACTGTGCTGGTCTGGGTGCCCCTTGGCTTCTTCTGGATTTTTGCTCCATGGCAGCTCCTGCACATGTGCAAATCCAGAGCCAAGAAATCGTCTGTGACCAAACTCTACATCATCAAACAGGTAGGACGGGGCTGAGGGGGCACAGAGGGCAGGCTGGAGCAGCTTCGGATGGAGAGGTGCTGCGAGGAAAGCCTCTGGGCTGGAGCCAGGTGTGGGATGGAGAGATGAGGAGTGTAGGAGAGAAGGAGCAATGGGCTAGGGCACCATCTGGGACACAGATGGAAAGGGGAGCCCAGGATGAGGCGTACTTGTGACAGGGGATAACAGGGCTGGGATGTGCTGGGAGGGAGGGCTGAGGTGTGTACAGAGCTGTTATCCTCCAAGCTTAAAATGATGCCAGTGCTCCTGTGGAAGTGCTGTATCTTTACGGGACCCTAGAAAGCTCTCCCAGGCCAGGTTGGGGTTGGAAAGGGTGTAAGGGTGTAAGGGGCACAGTGCTTTTACACCTGACCGCATTGTCTCCCAGCGTTTCCCAGTGCTCACGACGGGCTGGGTCTCCCCTCATGCCTGCTCCCCTCTCCCCGCAGGTGCTGGCTACCTTGCTGGTGCTGACAGCAGTGGCGGAGTTGGCCCTGGCGTTTGTGGAGGACACGGAGCAGGACCCCCTGCCAGCTGTCTGGTACACAAACCCCAGCCTGTACATCGCCACCTGGGTAAGGCATCCGCTGGCAAACGTGCTGCATGTCACCAAAGAGACGGTGTGAGGCCGCGGGGTGAGGCAGCAGAAAGCTTCCCATAGCACAGCTGGAAGCTGTGTCCACCAGGGAAGCGTAGCCTGCAGGACGGTGCCTGAACGTGTGTGGGTGGTGCACGGGGGCCACAGGTTGAGGGCAGGTGCCTGGTTGTACGGTGCTCTGTCCTGTTGCCCTTAAAGCTGGGATAGACACTCTGCCTGTGAGCTCTCTGGCTGGAGGCTTAGTGGCAGCAGTATGGGTTTCACAGGCCTGATTGCACAGCGTGAACGTCAGGCTGCGGCTTGCTGCCGTCACAGCTTCCCGGGGGCTGCCGCTCAGTTTTGCGGGAAGAGCTGAGAGGCGCCACTGGATACCCCGGCAGAGGGGAAAGCCGAGGGCACAGGGGCTATTAGCTTGATGGAAGTTGTAGCTATCTTGCATGACGCGTGGGATATTCTGACAGTCTTAACAAAGCCATGATGCTCAGGAGCTACACTTAAAAGCAAGAGTAACACCCCCGTTTGTCATCCTTCGTATTTGGTTGTGTCATTTAGTTTCATATGCAGAGTTCATGTGAGATTATGAGCCAAGGGGACTGCCCAGAGAGGCTGCGCTGCTGGGTGTCTGACCTGGCTTTCATTCCAGCTCTGGAAGCAATATGCAGGAGACAGGGTGTGACTCCTCACAGCTGGGCCTATCTGAGAATCCGGGGTGAGAACAGCTAAAAAGAGAAATAGCGCCCTGCTGTAATGTCAGGGTTTCTTCAGACCTTGCTTTTTTTTCTCTGAGGAGCCTTGTTTTACATATTCCTGAAATAAACCTTTGTCCTGTGCAGTTATCTCCAAAGCTTGTGCAGAGTTGGCACTGGGAGCTCAGTGTCTTCAAGGCAGATAATCCCGGCAGATCACATGTGCTGGCATCCTGGGACACATGCTCCAAAGGCACGTTTAGAGCCTGGACCTAGTCCAGCCCTGTCTGAACCTTTGACTGTTTTTCCTTCCCCCAGCTCCTGGTCCTGCTGGTCCATGAAGCACGACGCTTCTGCTTGTGCAGAGACTCGGGAATACTTTTCTGCTTCTGGATGCTGTCCTTACTCTGTGGGATACTGCCATTCCAGTCGCTGTTACGGAGAGCCCTGCAGGTTGGGTTTGGCAGGAAACTCTGTGCTTCCCCACAGCCTTGTTCTGTCCCCCAAAACAGTCCCTTCAGATTTCACCTCTTGACAAGCTCTCGGTGGTATCACTGAGGTCCCAGCTGCCCTAGGGACCTTAGGGAACCAGAAGAGACCTGAGAAGGAACGGCTCTTTGAATTTGTCCTGTGTCTTTGGGGAGGCATAAGCTCTCCAGTACTGATTTCTCCCCTTACGAACTTATGGGAGGAGGTCAGGGAGAAGCAGGGAGGGGTGGCCAAGGGAAGCTGAGCCAGGACCCAGAGCGAGTTTTGCACTGCCCTGTTGGGGCCAGCCATGTTCGCTGTCCTGGGGAAGGATCTTGCCTGTGAGGACCAAGTGGCCTTGGCACAAGCCCCAACAGTCACCCTGGCCTCTCCATTCCTGCAGGCACCAATCTCTGATGTGCCACGGTTTGTTCTTTTCTTCATCTCCTACGGACTCCAGCTGCTGCTCTTCATTGTCTCGGGTTTCTCAGACATCGCCCCAGAAACAAAGGAAATCACAAAGAAGGTGTGACGTCCATGCAGGAGGGGGCTTGGGGTACCACATCCCAGCTGGCTTTGTGTAGGGCAGGGTGGGCTCCGTGCGGAGACTCCTCCTGGTCCCTGTGGGAGGGCAGGTTGGGGACTTCAGCAAAGGGCACGGCACAAGCCGAAGCCTGCAGCCTGGGGCGTCTGCATGCGTGTCCAAAGGGGTGCTTCTGGCTGCGAGATGGGGTTCCTGGGGCTGGAACTGGCACAGTTTGAAACCTCGGGGATTCCTTAATGGCTGGGGGTGCTGAATCAGCTCTTGTCAACACCATCCCTCAGCATCAACGGTCTCTTGGTACCCACTTTGCTTTGTACCCTAGAACCCAGAGGTGACAGCCTCCTTCCTGAGCTCCATCACCTTTGAATGGTACACCAGGTGAGCTGTGTCAAATAAACACTGCAGCTGCTGAAATGTGGGGGTGGTTTAGGGCTGGGTCAGTGCTGTTTTGGGGACCCTGTGGCACAGGCTGCTTGGAGTTAGTCATGAGAGAGTAATTTGGTGCAGCCTGTGCGGTCTGAGCTCAGGGCCAGGCTGGGTGTGAAGGCTTTGCTTTTACAGCAAGAATTCTTCCTCAGCTGTAGAGTGGGAAACTTGCTGAGGGGAGCTTTCTCTGCCCCACAGCATGGTTTTCAAGGGCTATCGCAAGCCCTTGGAGATAGAGGATATCTGGGAATTGAAAAGTAAAGACAAGGTGCAGACTCTTTATGCTGATCTGGAGAAGAACATGAAGACTGCGGTGAGGAAGGCCCAAGCAGAACTGGAAAAACGAAAACGCAAGAAGAGACGCCGGGAAGGTGATCCAGACCATGGGAACAACATGAGTAATGCCCAGAGCCAAGACATCCTGGTACTGGTAAATCCCTTCCCACTCCTGGCCTTGCACGGGACTGAGAGATCCAGGTCCAGCCTCGGGGAGTAGGGTCACCTCACCTCCCTGCAGCCCCCTTTGCTGGGTTTTCCCCTCTTTGATTCTGCAGGACCATGGCCAAGGATGGGGGAACCCATGACAATGCCTTTCCTGTCCTCAGCAGATCCTTGTGTTTTGAGAGACCAAGAAAGTCTCCATTCTTCTGCCCTGCAGAAGGACAGGAACCACCCTCAAGGCTGCAGTACAAGCAGCTCCCTTATCTCTGTCTTTCCCTAAACCTGGTGTCTCCCAGCAAAGAGGTCAGAGTGAGCATCACTCTATGATTCTTCCTGGGGTGCCTGATTTTTGGCCCAACAGGCTCAGGCTGGCCTGGGGTTTGCAGCAGCTGGCTTTGGCACGTCTGCCCAAGCGAGGTGTTAGTGTTGAGGCTGCATGGCGCGAGCAGAGATCAGTGAGAAGGGAACATGACAGGAGGTAAAGCTAAGGCTTCATTCAGGATACCAGGGCTGCGGCACTGGCCTGGAAGCCTGCACAACCAGGTCCTTTACTTCTCTGTGGGCTTCCCTCTAGGAGGAGAAGCAGCCAAAGAAGAAGAAGAAGGAGGACAAAAGGGACTCTGGCCCTCGCAAGGATTTCCCTAGGGGCTGGTTGGTGAAAACCCTGTGCAAGACCTTCTGGCAGAACCTCCTGCTGTCAGTGGCTTTCAAGTTGGTGCACGATGGACTTGTGTTTGTCAGTCCCCAGCTGCTGAAGTGAGTCCTTTCTCTCTGTCCCTGCCTTGTCCTGGCTTTGCATCCAGCCCCATCAACTTCCCTATGTGTACTGCATCCAGCCCCACCATCTCCATACGAGTACCTCTCACAGTCCCACACCCTGGGGACGTTTTGTGCCCTCACCAAAGGTCTGAGAATGTGTTGGGTTACAGTTTAATGAAGAATTGATCTGAGCTGGCTGCCAGCTCTTGCAGGTGATATCTTGCTCCCTACGTCCTTTGTTACTCAGTCCTGCTCCCTCCTTGGAGACAGTCCTGGCTCTTCTTGGGGCCCTTCCTGAGTCAGTCCAGCTCAGCTCAGCAGGACCTGCCCCCTTTGTTCTGCAGAGCCGCAGTCTCTGTGGATGATCTGACACAAGCGACCCGCTGCTGTGTGTGAAATACAGTCCCCCTGGGGTCCCCAGCCTGCTGAGTGCCGAGCCAGCTGTCTGGGCAGGGTCTCTGTCGCTATTGTGAGGATGCTGTTCCCGCGCTGGTTTGGAGCATCCTGTCTGGTGGGGTCTCACGGGTTACTCTGCCCTCCAGGCTGCTGATCGCCTTTGTGTCAGATGAGGAGTCCTTTGCCTGGCAAGGCTATCTGTACGCCATCCTGCTCTTCCTGACGGCGCTGATCCAGTCCCTCTGTCTGCAGCAGTACTTCAGCTTGTGCTTCCAGCTTGGCATAAATGTGCGTGCCAGTCTCACCGCTGCCATCTACA
The DNA here is from genome assembly GCA_013399095.1 of Psophia crepitans. Classification (NCBI taxonomy): domain Eukaryota; kingdom Metazoa; phylum Chordata; class Aves; order Gruiformes; family Psophiidae; genus Psophia; species Psophia crepitans. Next base: position 406,942 of record VWZZ01005988.1, on the reverse strand, counting down.
AGAAGGTTGGTATGGCCCTGTCATCAACCCTGTTGGCTTCCTCCAAGCTGGGCTGGGGATACCAGCATCCATTCCCTGCCCCATCAGCCTGGGGCAACCAGGGTGTATGCCCTTAACCTCCCAGGAAAACACAGGGAGAACTTGACTTTTGTGACATCCACCCAGCGCTGGGGACACTGTGGATGCTAGTTCTGCTTGGGACCTGGGTGCTGCAACTGTGTGTTTGACTTACCAGGGGCTGAGGGAGGTTTCTCTTCAGAGCAGCGCAACACCTAGGGCAGCCGCCGCTGGGATCCCTGCATGGGGGTGTGTTTGCCCCCATGCTAACACCCCGCTCTGCACCTTCCTGCTGGCAGCCAGGCTGCTCCCAGACTGGCCTGAGGTGACTCTGCTTTATTTCCCCAGGCACTCACCATGTCCAGTGCCACCCGCAAAGAGTCCACAGTGGGAGAGACTGTGAATCTGATGTCAGCTGATGCCCAGAGGTTCATGGACATGGCCAACTTCGTTCACCAGCTGTGGTCATCCCCCCTGCAAATTATCCTGTCCATCGTCTTTCTCTGGGGAGAGCTGGGCCCCTCTGTCCTGGCTGGCCTTGCAGTCATGGTGCTGCTCATCCCCATAAATGGGTTCCTGGTTGCCAAGGCCAAAACCATCCAGGTCAGTGGTGGGTGCAAGATTTTCCCTGACCTCCCACTCCTGAGGTCCACTGTTGCTTCCCTCACTCATTTTCCACACTCCCCTACCCTTCCCAGCCTTCACAGCCTGGGACGTTCATCTGACTTGGGCTGGGGGTGTCTCTAGCCTGAACCGGGGCGGGTGATGAGCTGACATGAGCAGGAGGCAGGTGAGACCTGTTCTACCATCACAGCTGAACTTGAACAGGGACTGAAAGTGATGTATTACCAACCATAAAAGAAAGCTCTAGCTTCTACCTGACAACAGGGTGCTGTTTTTTTCCCAGGTTGTCCAGAGCCACAGGGAGACAAGGTCCCCTCTGGTCCAGTTTTGTGGGATGGCTTCTGTGGGCTCTGGAGCTCACCCTTCCCTTCCCTGTGGCAGCTCAGACATATTTGTAAGGGTGAGCTGCTGTCTGGTTTAGGTGACCTCTGGCTCTTCTGTTTATAGGTGAGGAACATGAAGAACAAGGATGAACGCATGAAAATGATGAGTGAAATCCTCAATGGAATCAAGGTGAGCAGCGGAGTGGAAATCTCCCGGGCAGCTGCTGCATCCCTTTTCTTGGTGCGCTGTACCTGGAGGCAGCACGTCTGTATAACCCTACAGCACCAGCGTTATAGTCTAACTTGGGGTCCCTGGGTCTGGGGTAGCCAAGCCTTGGTCTCTGCAATTCCCTTGGCTTCCTCACCTTTGGAAAGGTTGGCTGGGGAGGAACTCTGGGTACATGGGCCAAGACTTGGGAATCAAGAGAGGGTTCTCTGGGGATTTCCTGGGTGGCTGTGGTGGTGAGCAGGCTGCAGAAGGGCTGGCAGTGACCTGCAAGCCGAGTATGAGGGAGTGGGAATGCTGTGGTGAAGTGCTATAAGCCATGGGACAGCACAGGAGAGGGGAGATGCAGTGGCCAAGCAGGCTTCTGAGCAAGCCAGCAGCTGGGGTTGGAGGTGTTGGCCACCAGCAAGCTGCGTGTGGAGGTGGGTGTTCCCGTGAGGCCAGCACCCGCTCACTGTGCTCATTCCACAGATCCTGAAGCTTTTTGCCTGGGAGCCCTCATTTGAGAAGCGAATCAATGAGATCCGGGCATGTGAGCTCAAGGACTTGGTGAACTTCAGTTACCTTCAGTCAATCTCTATCTTCGTGTTCACGTGTGCCCCCTTCCTGGTAAGTGCCAGCGGGTCTGGGGAGGGCTGCACATTCCCCAGGACTGGAGTTGGGCTGTGTGGGGTTGAGAGACATTGGGAAGCTCGGCTGGAGTGCTTCTGCAGCGAGGAAGGGGCTGGCTGACAGATGCCTGGGATGCGGAGTAGGGTCCTGACTGCTGGCAGGAGAGCTGTGGTGGAAGGGGGTTCCATCAGAGCAGTGAGACGGGACCCAAAAGAGAAGGGAAGCAAGAGGGGAACAGGTCCCCAGCAGGAAGGCACTGCTGAGATTTTAGGGGAGCATGAGGGTCTGGGCTGCACACAACCTCTGATGGTGGCTTTCCCTGCTATTTGTCCTAGGTCTCCTTGGCCAGCTTTGCTGTCTATGTACTGGTGGACGAGAACAACATCCTGGATGCACAGAAGGCCTTTACTGCTATCTCCCTTTTCAATGTGCTGCGTTTCCCCATGGCCATGCTGCCCTTGGTCCTCTCTACCCTGGTGCAGGTCAGCTGTCACACAGGGTAGGGGTTGCAGGGGGATCTCATGATACCTCTGCCAAACCGGCGCAGGGGGCTCGAGCGTGTGATGGACCTGGGCTTTGGACACCCAGGGGCCAGTGCGCAGGACTCTGCTGGCAGTGGGGTGGGACAGGGCTCACATACATGACACAGGCTTGGGGCTCAGAGGCTGGTGCTTGGATGGGGGCTGTGTGTATGTGGTGCTCTCCTCACGGGGCTCCTGCCAGCCCACCCAGCTGCACCCCAGGCCATTCTCTCTCTGCCATGGCAGACCAATGTGTCAACTAAGAGGCTGGAGCGCTATTTGGGCGGAGAAGACCTGGACACCTCAGCTATCCACCACAACCCCATTGCAGGTAGGTGAACCTCCAGGTTAGTCCCTGCAGGGCATGGGATGGCCCAGCCCTGAGGGACGTCTCTCTGCTGGCAGGCAGCGCTGTGCGTTTCTCAGAGGCCACCTTTGCCTGGGAGCAGGACGGCAACGCTGCGATAAGAGAGTGAGTGCTCTGCGCCAAGTTGGGGGCGTTTGGGTGGGGAGAGAGAGTCCTTCTCTGTTGTTAGTTGGGGATGGCAGTCACCTCTCAGTGCTGCTAGAGACAAGAGCCCCAGAGACACTGCTCCGTGCTGGTCCCGTGTGGGAGCCGGCGGGTGACATGGCACTGCTGCTTCCTCAGCCCTCGTGTCTCTGCAGTGTTACCCTGGACATTGCGTCTGGGAGCCTGGTGGCCGTGGTGGGGACTGTGGGCTCAGGCAAGTCTTCGCTGGTGTCAGCCATGCTTGGGGAGATGGAGCATATCAAGGGACACATCAACATCCAGGTGAGAGGAGCCGGCTGGTGCGGGGGGGCTGTGGGGCTGCCTGGGAGCTCAGCAGGGTGGCAGCAAGGCAGGACTGGTCCTGGAGTGGTGGCCCAGGGCAAGGACAAGCTGCAGGAGATGGCAGTGTTCTTGTGTCTCTCTTTCCAGGGCTCGCTGGCTTATGTCCCTCAGCAGGCCTGGATCCAGAATGCCACACTGAAAGACAACATCCTTTTTGGGTCAGAACTGGATGAAGCCAGGTATCAGCAGGTCATCAAAGCCTGCGCCCTCCTTCCAGACCTGGAACTGCTGCCTGCGGGTGACCAGACAGAGATTGGAGAGAAGGTATCAGCCCTGGGCACCTTGGGTTCCCACAGCACCTGCAGAGGAGGGCCGAGCTGTTGCCCTGTGCCAGCCCCGTGCTCAGAGAGGTCCCTTCCCTTCCAGGGCATTAACCTGAGCGGGGGCCAGAAGCAGCGAGTCAGCCTGGCCCGGGCAGTGTACAGCAACGCAGACATCTACATCCTGGACGACCCGTTGTCTGCTGTGGATGCTCACGTCGGCAAGTACCTCTTCGAGCATGTGCTGGGGCCAAAAGGGCTGCTGCAAAAGAAGGTGAGCCCCCATGCCCTCCTCCCCACCCCCTGGCCAGGCAGGGGTGGCACTGGCGTGGTGTTGACCATCCAGGGAAGTCTGAGGTTGCTGGCTTGGGACAGAGAGGGGTCCTGTGGCTTTCACGTGTGGCTGCAGCAGGCAGGAGAAGCCTCACGGGTCCCCAGAGGGGTGCCCTGTGTCCTCACAGCCGGGCAGTGACACGCAGAGAGGTCCCCAAGCAGGGGGACCTGCAGGCCCATGGGCGGGGGACGAGGGGTGCTCTGCTGCTCACTACCCTGCAACCACTTTGTTGCAGACACGGATCTTGGTGACACACAGTATCAGTTTCCTGCCCCAGGTCGATAGCATCGTGGTGCTGGTGGCAGGAGCAGTGTCCGAGCATGGCTCCTACAGCACCCTGCTTGCAAACAGGGGGGCCTTTGCCCAGTTCCTGACCTTGTACGGCAGCCAGGAGGAGGATGCTTCAGAGAGAAATACCACAGGTACCGGGAACGCACCAGGGCCGCGGCAGTTAGAGGGGCTGTGCGTGTGCGCTGGGGGCGTGGAAACCCCAGGATCGGCTCCCTCGGTCTGACCTGGCTCTGTCCAGCCCAGGCACCAGTGGTGGCCGTGGGGAATCCTGCCCAGCTCCTGGGAATCGGCAGCACAAGGAGCCTCTGCCCCAGATTTGCACCCAGGCGTTGTGTTGAACAGCCAGCAAAGGACGCGGCTGGTGTTTTTTACTCCGCTTTTAGTTCACTTACGTTTATGGGTCCCATAATCTTATGTGGCAACAGGCGCCACACCTTCGTGACGCTGGGGTGAAAAAGATCCTTTGGTTTATTCTAAACATGCTGCTGGATAACATTTCATGTTTATCATGTCCTCCAGCGCTATGGGGAGAAGTGGTGGTGGTCAGGTGCATGCTTACCCTGCCTGGGCTCAGCCCAGTTGTCCAGCCTGCCTGTGCCCAGTCCATCCCCACAGGACCCTGCTCAAAGAGATGCTCCTGACCTGGAGTGACACGACCTACCAGATCTTGCGCCTACTAAAGTAACAAATCTCCCCCTGAGGTCCCACCAGTGGTACTGGGATAAGTCAGCAGCAGGGACGGCCTCCACACAGGCCTTTAGCCCTGTGTCCCCTGACAGTTCTCCCTCCAGCACAACGGATTTCTTCCACCTCCCGCTGCACTGGGCTTGCGGCAGGGCTGGCGACGGTGTGACGTGTGGTGGTAGAACACAGCCTGGGCCTGGGGAGCGGGGTGGAGCTGGGTGCAGCAGAGGTGTGGTGCATGGGATCTGCTCTGTCCTCTCGGCCTGACCCTACCTTTCCTCATCCCTGTGCTTGTAGCTGTTGCTTTAGCTGCGGAGGAAGAACAGGGTGATGAAGATGTTGAGCCTTGTGTGGAGGAAGGCCCTGATGATGTGGTGACCATGACCCTGAAGCGAGAGGCCAGCATCCATCGGAAAGATTTCAGCCGCAGGTGGGACTTGACCTGAGCTCTCAGCTGTCTCCCCTGCCTCCTGCACTGCTCCTTGGAGACAGGGATCTGGGGGGGTCCTGGGGGGTCCTGCTGGGAGCCTCTACCTGCTCCTACCACCAGCTGGGTTGGGTCAGGAGCATCTGATCTTGGCTTTACTCGCATTAGTGTGTCACCGCCTTACTCTGGTCTCCCCTGAAACCCGTGCTGCTGGCTGGTCCCGCTTTTGGGGATGAGGGCTATGACTTCATGACTGGGAATGCCTGGGGCTTCCACAAGGCTCATTCAAAGCTGCCCCAGTTGGGACATCATTTCCCAGAGGGCTCCGGCACTGGTGCCTCAGTGCGGCGTGGGGATGGGCCCCAGGAAAGTAGGACTGTTGTGGTTTAACCTGGCCAGCAGCTAAACCACCACACAGCCGTTCGCTCGCTTCCCCCCTCAGTGGGATGGGGGGGAGAATCGAAAAGGGAAAAGGTAAGGCTTGTGGGTTGCGATAAAGGCAGTTTCATGGGACAGAAAAGGAAGGCAATAATAGTAATGATAATAACGATAAAAGAATATACAAACCAAGTGATGCACAGCACAACTGCTCACCACCCAAAGCTGACACTCGGCTAGTTGTCAAGCTGAACTGCCTCCCAACCCCCACCCCTGTTTACACACTGAGCGTGAGGTCATATGGTATGGAATGTCCCTTCGGGCGGTTGGGGTCAGCTGTCCTGGCTGTGTCCCCTCCCAGCTTCTTGGGCACCCCCCGCCTTCTCCTTGGCAGGCCAGAATGAGAAGCTGAAAAGTCCTCGACTGCTGGGCAACAACTGAAATATTAGTGTGTTATCAGCATTATTCTCCTCCTAATCCAAAACGCAGCACTGTACCCGCTGCCAGTAAGAAAATTAACTCTGTCCCAGCCGAAACCAGGACATCCAGCACGCTGTGACTAACTGTGTCCATCACCCCTCTGCAGCCTTAGTAAAACCAGCACCAATTCCTGGAAGAAGGCCCAGGAGGAGCCCCCCAAGAAGCTGAAGGGCCAGCAACTAATCGAGAAAGAAACTGTGGAAACCGGCAAGGTGAGGAGGAGGGATGGAGTGGGCACTGTGCTGCTCTGGTTCAGCGCTACAAGACCCTGGCTGTGCCTCAGAGAAGCTGCTGCTGGGTGTCCGTGGCCCCATTGCAGCCAAGAGGCACTGAAGGGGACAGAGCTGCCTGGGGCTGGTGGGTAGGGTGGTGGAGGGCAGCACTGTGGGCAGCAAGGCGGGAGTCCCAAGGCTGTGCTGGGCGTCCTCGGACATGGTTTGCTGGGCAGTGACGATGGGCTGAACTGGTCCACAGGTGAAGTTCTCCATGTACCTGCGGTACCTGCGTGCTGTTGGCTTGTGGTACTCTTTCTGGGTTGCCATGGGCTATGTCGGACAGTACGTCGCCTTCGTGGGGACCAACCTGTGGCTCAGTGCCTGGACTGATGATGCGCAGCGCTACCTGAACCAGACCTATCCTGTGGAGCAGCGAGACCTGCGGATCGGTGTCTTTGGGGCGCTGGGGGTGTCACAAGGTGAGCGTGGGAGCACAGGGGACCCTGCTCACCTCAGTAGTGTGGTCCAGAAGGGATATGGCTTGCAAGGCCTGCAGCAAGGAGCAGCACTGTGTCCGTCTGTCCGCTGCTGCCATCCTCCCTGCTCCTGGCTCAACTGGAGACAGATGGCAGTCCAAAGCCAGCATAAATTCTCCCAAGAAGTCTATGTTGCCCCCTTAAGTTGAAGATTATTGTCCTTAACATCTGGAGATAGTGCCAGGGCCCAATGCTTTCCAAAAGGGTTAATGTTCTTCCCCTGTGGTCGGATGCAGTTACTGGGGCCTCCCAAGAAGGTGGGATGCAGGACTCCCAGTGGCTCACTGAGAAGCTGCTGGCTTGGAGCTGCTTGGTGTGTCCCTTAAGCCAAAGGGTGCCTGGGGCCAGTGTCACCATGAGCTGGTGATGACCACCACATGCTCTCCTTGCAGCTATCTTCCTGCTCTTTGCAACCATCCTGTCTGCTCACGGTGCCATGCGGGCCTCCCGGATTATGCATCAGCAACTGCTCAGCAACATCCTGCGTGTGCCCATGAGCTTTTTTGACACGACCCCAATTGGCCGCATTGTGAATCGGTTTGCCAAGGTAAGAGAACAGCCCCAACGTGGAGAACGTTATTCCAGCAGGTCTGGAGAGCGTTGGGTGGTGGCATAACCCTGTTGCTGTTCAGCACTGCACAGATGAGCCCTGATCAGGGCCTGGAAGGGACCAGAAGGGCATGGTGGATGCAAGGTGGATGCAAGGTGTGCTATACTAGGAGGAGAGCGGACAGCAGATCATCGGAAGTTATTATCTCCTCTGCTCAGTGCTAGGGAGGCCACACCTGGATACTGTGTCCTGTTTTGGGGCCACCTGGTCAAGAAAAATGTGGAGAAACTGAAGAAGGCCCAGAGTAGATTACCAAGAGAGGAAGGAGCCTAGAGCTCACATGCTGTGATGAGTTGTCCTTCCAGTTACGGACTCTCAGCAAACTATCCAGTCTTTGCTATGTAAATGAGACTCATAAAATAAAGAGAAAATGAGAAAGGAGGGAGAATACAGGCAGGTAGTTTCAAGTGTGCAACAACTCCACTTCTTCCTTTGGTGACATCTCTTGATTTTTGGGAGTAAAAATCTCTCTTGAGATCAAGCCTGTGGGCCTCCTGGCTTTACTCTGAGATGAAGGGAGTATGTGGTGCCCAGCTAGGAGAGGGATAATGACCACCTGGAGGCCTGGGTGCACCTGCATGGACCTCGGGTCAGCCCTGTCCCTCTTTCTGCCTCAGTTCCTGCCCCTGCACCCTGGTCCAGATGCAGATGCAGTTCCCAAAGCTGGTCCATGCTACAGGAGAATATTATAGAAAACTTCTTTGTTAAATCAGCCATTCCCAAGCTAAGACCTGTGGCCCTAAATGGGGTTGTGACCCTAACACCCGTTCGGTGTTGTCCAGTATTTTTGCAAGTGTCTGGCACTGCATTACCATGTGAGTGTGTAGGAACCCTGTATGTGTGGAGCCTTTGGGCTTCTCCCTCTCCCTGGGGTCACTGACTGCTTCTCCCCACCTCTTTGTATGCTCCAGGACATCTTCACGATAGACGAGACCATTCCCATGTCCTTCCGCAGCTGGCTCTCCTGTTTCATGGGCATCATTAGCACGTTGCTCATGATCTCCCTGGCCACCCCGTTCTTTGCTCTTCTTATCATTCCCTTGAGCATCTTCTACTACTTTGTGCTGGTGAGTAACCACAGCTTGAGAGAAGCTTCTGCCCTGCTTAGAGCAGTATCTTTCTCGCAGATGGGCTTTGTGTTGGTAACCAAGCTGTGTCCCTCATTTCAGCGCTTCTATGTCTCCACGTCACGCCAGCTACGGCGTCTGGACTCTGTAACTAGGTCACCCATCTACTCCCACTTTGGGGAGACAGTGGCAGGCCTTTCCGTGATCCGAGCCTATGGACACCAAGAACGGTTCCTGCAGCAAAATGAGAGCACCATGGACATCAATCAGAAAAGTGTTTACTCCTGGATAATCTCAAATAGGTGAGTTTTCTCCTAATGCCACAGCACAGCCTGCAGTACCTCGGCCCAGGGGCTTCTGGGTCCTGAGGGAGGTCCCCGAGATGCTGCAGTCCTCTTTCTTAATCTCATGAGTGCAGGTCTGTGTAGGAGCTGGGGGAGCTTGGGATAGGGACACCATCTGTGGGACAGAGACATTTTAGTGTGATTCTGAAAGCCAGAGTGTGGCCCCTAGAAGTGTCCAGAGCCTGGGCAGGGTGAGCTGCGCTGTCAAGGGCCGAGATGCTCTTGGTGAGTTCTGTGAAGAAGCTGATGCTCCAGGCCAGGTGGAAGTGTGATGAGGGCAATATCTGCTGTTGATGTGTTGTTGGGTAGATATTTTGGGTGTTAACTGGTTGCACAGCTGGGGCTCCTCAGACATGTGGCATCAGCAGCATACGAAGTTACGTGTGAGACACGGGGGCTGACAGATAAAAGGAACCTGCTTGCAGAACTGGCTACAAATCACGTGCTGCGTAGGGGAGGTACCATGTGTCCAGCGCGGGGCTCGGGGTGCTGGTGGGGTGCTGCTCTCGCTGGTGGGCCCTGTGTTGGGCACAGGCAGATGCCTCTCCCACCACCCCTCAGCCATGCTCTCCCAGTACAGGTGGCTGGCCATCCGTCTGGAGTTTGTTGGGAGCCTGGTGGTCTTCTTCTCTGCGCTTCTGGCTGTGATTTCAAAGGGCACCTTGGACGGCGGCATCGTGGGTCTGTCTGTCTCCTCTGCCCTCAATGTAAGTCAATAAAAGCAAAAGCTGTTGTTCCAGGTCAGGGCTGTTTCTAGGAGCACCACCCTGGTGGCTCTGGGCTGGCTGCAGGATGCTGCCTTGCCTCCAGCTCTGCTCCATGGAGAAGGGATTAGCTGGGTTGTCCCATCACCCAGGGTGTCCCATCTGGGGAGCTGGAATGGAGCCAGGACAGCACACACCCCAGTGTGAGGGGGATGCTTGCTGCTGTGGAGAGGAGCACGTTCCCGCTGCGGATCAGAGATGTCATGCAAAGCTCTTGAAAAGCTGGGGAGAGGGGGCTGTGGCTGGGGCGTGGAGAGCTGGGGCCCAGGCCAGGGATGTTCGTGCTCAGGCTGAGTCCCTGAGCTGCGGTGGGAGGTGGTTGTCCCTGGGTCCCACTGAGCTCTGCATCCTCTTGCTCTGCCACACAGGTGACCCAGACACTGAACTGGCTGGTGCGGACGTCTTCGGAGCTGGAGACCAACATTGTGGCTGTGGAGCGGGTACACGAGTACACGAAGGTGAAGAACGAGGTGAGACCAGGGCCCAGGCAAACACCTGCTGCACAGCTTGGTGCTAGTTGGCATCACAGGGTGCAACCCCCCTAACGCTCGTGTGCCCCCCAGGCTCCGTGGGTGACAAAAAAGCGCCCACCCCATGGCTGGCCCAGCAAAGGTGAGATCCAGTTCGTTGACTACCAAGTTCGTTACCGACCTGAATTGGAGCTGGTTCTTCAGGGGATCACCTGCAATATTGGAAGCACCGAGAAGGTAGGGACCTCTGTATCTGCCCTCACTATACCCTTCCCATAGTGACATGGTGTTAAAGTTGTTTCTGTCCTCTTAGCTTCAGTCTGTGGGCTGGGGAGGGATGGTGATGGGATGTGGTTCCTGGGGCCTCGAGCTGCAGGACAGGGACCAAAGGAGACGGTCTGGGAGATGGTGACTGCAGATGCAGGGCAGGAAGGCCCACCAGACCAAGATGGAGAGCATCTGCCCTGTTTTCTTCTGCCCTGTCAGCTGGTCTAAATAGCTGCTTCCACAGGTTGGGGTTGTGGGCCGGACCGGAGCTGGAAAATCCTCCCTCACCAACTGCCTCTTCCGGGTGCTGGAGGCTGCTGGAGGGACAATCATCATCGATGGGGTGGATATAGCAACAATTGGCCTCCACGACCTCCGCCAGAACCTCACCATCATCCCTCAGGTGAGCCGACCCCACCTTTCCACGTCCCACTGCTGCGCATCCTCCCCAGGGTCTGTTCCTGGGGTGAAGCATCACCCTTAGAGCATCCCTGGGTGCTATGGAGAGTCCAAGGGCCTATGAGCGTGCTGTCACCACCTCCCTGGCCCAGCTGCAGGCAGCAGGGTGCGCAGGCCGTGGCCAAACTCAGGGTCCTGGAGCACCTACAGCAGCTACACTTAGTCCTGCCGAATGGCCGTGGCATGGCTGAATGGGGTGCTGTTGCCGGCAGGACCCCGTGCTCTTTACTGGCACCCTGCGGATGAACCTGGACCCCTTTGACCAGTACACAGACGAGGAGGTCTGGAAGGCCCTCGAGCTGGCCCACCTGAAGACATATGTGCAAGACCTTCCTGAGGGGCTGCTGCATCTTGTGAGCGAGGGAGGGGAGAACCTGAGGTGAGCAGAGGAGCGGAGGCATGCCCAGCTCCCCTCCTTTCCCCTGGTCCCAGGGGAGCCTGAGCAGCCGCCTCCAGTGGAGTGGCTGTCCAGGGATGAGGGCACAGAAGTCTCTGGGACTGAAGGCAGGAGAAAATGGTCCAGGAGTCAGGGCTGTCAGGGGGCCAGCGTGAGCCAAACCTTCTGTGCTGGCCCAGAGAGCAAGCTGCTGAAGGACGGGGTGCTCAGGGTGGCAGATGGTCAGCTTGGGCAGGGCTGGGCAGGCACGGCGCTGGGTGCCGGGCAGCGTGTGGCAGCAGGCTTGCAGAAGCCCTGCTGGTGTCTGCCAGGTAACTCGTGTTCCTCATCTCATCGCAGTGTTGGGCAGAGGCAGCTGGTGTGCCTGGCCCGGGCCCTTCTCCGCAAAGCCAAGATCCTCATCCTGGATGAAGCGACAGCAGCCGTGGATCTGGAAACTGACCATTTAATCCAGACAACGATCCGGAGTGAGTTTGCCCACTGCACTGTCCTTACTATTGCCCACCGCCTCCACACCATCATGGACAGCAACAGGTACCGTGGGACAAGGGCGATGGGGCTCTGGACTCTGAGGATGGGGCAAGAGGTGGCCAGCAGCAAAAGTCAGGATGGAGCCAGAGGGGTGGGGGTGGAGGTGGTGCCCAGGCAGCAATACACAGCGCTGCTGGGGCAGTGGAACGGAGGGATGGGAAGGGTGCCGTGTGGTAGTTCTGTCTTTGTGGGGAGAAACGTTGTTTGGGATCCTTTACAGCGACAGGCCGTAGAGGAGTTGTTAACACCTTGTGTGCGTCACCCTGCCAGCACTGGCAGGAGAGCTGTGCCCTCGCCTGTGTGCCGAACCACAGAACCTGGCTCTAGGAGCCAGGGTCGGGGGGGTGGCAGTGCTGGTGCCGGCAGCGTTACCGGCTCCGATCCCAGGAGCTCAGGCCTTCTTGTTCCCTGCTGCCAGGGTGATGGTGCTGCAGGCTGGGAAGATTGTGGAGTTCGACAGCCCCGAGGAGCTGCTCAAGAAGGAGAGCGTCTTCTCTGCCATGGCGAAGGACGCTGGCATCACGAATACAGAAAGCACCGTGCTGTAGGTGCAGCAGAGTAGCGTGTGGCTGGGCACGGCAGCTCCCTCCTGCTGGCGCTCACCAGTTCGGCACTGGCGTCTCCCTGCAGCCGGGCTGCCCAGGAATTCCTCTCTGCAGCTGCGAAGCGGAGAGCGTGGCTTCTCTGGCTGTCAGGGACAGAGGATCTGGACTTGAGCGAGCTGCTAACTTTGCTACGGCACCCTGCCTGCCGTGCACAGGGGGGCTGGAGCTGCACAATTTATTCCAGTATAGAGGGTTAAAGTATCTGCCAAGCAGGGAGGCCACGACCCCCCTTGGGGGTTTTAGTTTTTGTACTTCACTGTGCCAGGGAACCGAGCTGAGATGCTTCAGCACTATGGAATGAAATTTACATTTAATCTAAGAGTGAATGTTGTAAGTTATTTACTTTTTTGTACCTGTTTGCAGTCTTCCAACTAAAAGTCTGACGTTAAGGCATGCTAAATAAGCCTCGTTTAACTTTAAACCTGGCTAGTGTTCGGGGGAAGCTGGTAACACAGGTTATACAGCCACACATGGGTGGAAAGTCCAACTCGAGTGGCACAGCTATACCCAGGCATGACCGTTGCTGTTGACAAACTCTCGGCCCTTCTTTGTTCTTGGGCACGAAAGCCAGGAGCTGTGGCACTGACACGGGCTGCTGGCACACAGGGAGCCCGTGCCCATGTACACGCTGCCTACCCACTTACAGGGCAAAGCCCTCGGCCCCGGCTGGCGGCAGGAGGGACACAAGCCGGCAGGAGGGACACAAGCCAGCCGCAGCCCCAGCTGTGTCACATAAGACACAGCAGGGTGAGAGGACAGTGCTGTAACTTCATCTGCACAAAGAGCTTTCCTGGGAGGGTTTCCTAGTGCCTGAGCTGCAGCTGGCACAGACACCAAGAGAAGGTCTTGACCCCACCAGAAGGTCAATGTTCTCCCTGGCCCTGCAGGGTCTGCATGAAGGCTGTGGGCTTTGCCTCCCACCCACCCCTGGCCAGGCACGCTGCCCAGCCCTCCTGACACCCGTACAGGCACCTCCCATACACAAGGGCAAATCTTTATTTACAGAGCAGCAGTACAGGGATACAAACGTCGCCCCAAGGGAAAGGGAGCTTCTCTCCTTCGGGGCACGGCAGCAGTGGGTAAGACACACCACCTTGGCAAAGGGCACCACATCCCTCCCAGGGCGGGCCTTGCTCTCCCAGAATGTCAGCACCATCTCCAAAGCCCCGCAGGAAAGCGTGTGTGAGGCAATCCTGAGCAGAACCCCCAAAAAACCAGGCTGGAGGAGAGCCTGTGCTTTGCCTTCTGCCCTGCCCCAGCCCAGAGGAGCCAGGTGGGCATGTCAGTGCAAAGATGGGTCTTGGGCACAGGCACTACTGCACTGACAAGGAAAGATGGCCTTCTGGACCTCCAGCTCACCTGGAAGATGAGAATGCAATGGATGCTGCTAGCAGCAGAGTTTGGAGAAGCCTGAGCCCATCCCAGGCCTGGAGCTCAACTACTCCTGACACACCTCAGAGCTGCTCCCCCAGGCACTGTGTAGATGTCCCACGCTGAGGTCCTGCAGAGTCATGTGAAACCAGGCTCCTCCTGCTGCTGCCACCAAGAAGGCAGAGGGCGCATGTTCACAGGGCCCATGTTGCTTTTAACACTACTTAGCTAAAGATGGAGTCTAGAAACTCAACAGTAGCCTTCCACCATTTAAACTCACAGCAGCTCCTCAGCCTTGGTCAAGCCTTACCCTCCTAGGCTGTGGCCCCAAGCTTTGCTCTCCTGCTCCCAGATGGACAGAGGAGGTTCAAACAGCACAGGTGAACTCACCCTTGTTCTCACACAAGCTGCCTGCTCCTGCCTGCCCTGCCAGCCCAACCTTCTTCCTCCTCAGAAAGGGAGGTGGCAGTCAATGTGGTGGCACCCAAAAGCACTGCATGGCTGTGAGGGATGCAGCCTCAGGGCAAGCAGTGGGGGCGGCAGGGCTGGCCAGCCTCTCCGAGGCTCCCGGCGGGAACAAGGCACAGGGTGCAGGCTCCTGCCTGCCACCTCACGTGTACTCTGTCTTCCTGATGTAACTGGAGGGCACGTAGCCCTGCTTCCCGTGCGCCTCGGCCAGCCACCACTCCCGATTGCCCGTGATGTCCTCAAACTGCAGGATCCTGAGTCTCTGGTTGGCTGACACACTCAGCTCGTTGGTGTTTCGGCCTTTGAAGGTGTATAGAGCATAATAGACCTGCCAGACAGAGGGAGAGTGTCAGTTGGATGGTTGTGCCATGCAGCCTTGCTGGTGCATTGCATAGGATGTGTGGGCTTTTGCTCCTGTCCCCAGTGACAATCCCAGCCCCATCCTGGCCTCTGCCAGAGCTGCCTGCGGCTGCCCACCCGTTTGCAGCCTAGTTCTCTGCCTCTGCACTCTGCTGTTGGGAGTAAAGGTCTCATCCTCCACCCTCCACCTCCCTCTGATCACTGCCAGGGAAGAGGATGATTCAGCCCCCACTCAAGCGAGGCGGTCAGCCCTTGGCATCCCCAGCCCCCTTCCCCAGGCAGGCTGCGGGCTCACCTGGTTGCCCTCTGACTCGCTGCTCTCCAGCCCAGAGTCTCTGTCCTCCACCGAGGGCGCAGGCCTGAGATGCGCTTTGGTGGGGTGCCCGTTGCGAGAACCCGGGCTGCAGCCCAGCTCGGGGCGGCTGTAGCAGCGCTGAGATGTCACTGCACCAACCTCCAGCGGGGCTGTCTTGTCACCAGAGCCAAGCTGGGGCAGAGAGGGGGAGTCCATCTCCGAGGGGGGCTGTGGGGACTGGTACGGATCTGCTAGGGAGGCTGAGTCCTGCAGGGGTTTCTGAGTGAAGGTGACGGCTGCCCCGCTGGGGCTGAAGGTCAGCGTGGTGTTGCTTTGAGGAGAGGAGCTGCTGTGCTCTGACTCGTTGGAAGAGTGGCTGCCCACAGAGACATCCGACTGGCTGCGGCGTGGGTTGTAGGGCTTCAGAAACGAGCTGTACACAAAGCCCTTGGTCACTGCAAAGAGGGAGAGGAAGGGCACTCAGACTGGGGCACAGGGGGACCAGGGGAGGGGACTCGCAGCAGGTGCCAAGGGCAGGGAGCAGCCACCTACCCCCATTGTCTATGAGCCAGCGATTCTGGCTGCCCATGGGGTCCTTCTTCTTGATGACACCCACGATGTCTCCTTCCAGCAGCGAGACATCCAGGTCTTGGGCAGCATTGAAATTGCGGTCTGCCTGGAAGAGACTCTCTGGGGGATAGCGGGCCAGGAGGGCAGCTCTGATGTCATCCGACTGCAGGAGGTGGCTGGGCTGCAGAGGAACAAGGCAGGCGTGAGTGAGGGGTTGTCCCGGGCTCTGCAAGCCCTGGCATGAGGCAGAGGGAACTCACCAAGCCGACAAGGGGCTGGCGCCGGGCAGACTGCCGCTCCACGCTCTTCCTTTCAAAAGGCTTCTTGGGAGCTGCCTGGGACTCTGGGAAGAAGGTGAAGGCCTGGAGCTGCTGGAGGACTCGACTGTGCTCATCCTGGAAGATGGCGATGAGGTTTCCCTCCCTGCTGGACACCTTCAGCAACTGGAACCAGAGCAGAGTTGGGGGGTCATGGTTAGGTGACAGCTGCTGGGAAAAGTGGCTGAGAGTTACAGCAGAGACCGTGCCAGCTCCCGGGCCATGCGGGTCTCCGAGTCCTGCCTACGCCTTGCAGCAGGCCCAGATTTGCAGTCCTATCTAGACCCAGCTTAGTGGTCCCTAAAAACTCATAACCTGAGATTCTTCCAGGCCAATGCTCTCCTGCCACTGCTCCAGGAGCAGCCAGAGTCTTCCCCATCTCTACACACAATTGCACCGTGATCCTGCAATCCCTGTCCTGACAGCATCCCACAGGAGCCCTCCTCAAGGCACTTGGGGCCCAGAACTGCAGCAGGAGCTTTCCCCACAATGGGGTGGGTCCCAGCGAGGCTCAGGGACAAGTCCTGCACAGAGATTAGTGCTGCCCTGCGGCCAGAGCGCTGGCTGTGCTCCCAGAACCCACCGACAACAGGGGTCTCAGCTCCTCCAGGGCCAGGCGCACAAAGTCGCAGTGCGCCTCGGCGTAGCCCCGCACGCAGCTGGCAAACAGCTCCTTGGCGAAGCGCAGGAACTTGGGCAGCTCGTCCAGCAGCTGGGCATTGAGGGCCTCGTAGTTGTTGCGGGCCGACTGCAGCTCCTCCAGTGTTCGCTTGTCCTTCAGCTTCTCCGCTCGCTCCGTGCAGTTGTGGAAGTCGAGGAGCTTATCGAAGCGTTTCTGCACCAGCTTGTGGGGCCCCGCAAACATGCTCAGCAGCTGGTTCAGGGGCGAGCTCACCAGCCGCTCTGTCCGCTCCTTCTGGTGGGCAGAGATGCAGAGAGCAGGTGAGATGAGGTGCTCCCACACATTTGACGCTGAACACCAGCAGCTCACCCTCCAGCACATAACCGTCCCAAGATAGCATAGGGTCTGTTTTCCCCGATGGCACCCACCAGACTTCCATAGGTCCCTTTCCAAGAGGAATTATCCTATAATCTTACAGAATGTGCCAGCATGGGCAATGCTATGGGAAATACCTGGACCACTCGCACATAGAGCTGTAACATTTAAGGCAGGGCTGAAAAAGATGCGTATATAACAGGCACACTCAATACACATCATAAACCCACAGGCATCAAAGCTCTTAGCAACACAGGAGCGCTCACACCTCTCCCAGGCTGTGTTACTCTACCCTACCCCACCCCATCTGCAGCAGCCCACCCGGGAGGTGTCCCCAGCACCCAAGAACACAGCCTCACTCACAAAGTTGGAGAAGAGCTGGTCACTGATGAGCCGATTCACTTTCTGGAACTGGTCCAAGTCTGCACTGCCCTTCTCTGTGCACAAGTCCCACATGCTCACTGCTGCCAACGCCTTCATGCAAGCCGACTCCTGCACCAGGGACAGAATGTCAGTGCAGCCATGCCTGCTGCCCAGGAGAAGAGGTCTCCCACGGCAGCCCAGACCCTCAGAGACCACCCCCTTGGCAGGGCTGAGGGCAGGAGCACAGGCCAGAGGCACTGCAGGTGCACACCACGCAGGCAGGAAGGGCAGCACCCCTCGGATTAGGGATCGCACCCAGACTGACTTACCCGGACATGCTGCAGGTAGAGGGAAAGGTCCCGGATGAAGGACTTGATCAACCGCTCCTGCATCCGGAAATTTTTCTCTGTCTCTTCAAAGGCTTCATCCTTCATCTGTGAGACAAAATGACTCAAGGGAGGCAATGGAAGACTCCAGCACCTCCCAAAGTACCAGATGTGGGGCCCCCTGCCCACAAGCTGGACAGCAGAGAGGGGTGGTTCAGACCCTAAGCTCACTCTGCCTTGTCGGCCTGGGTCAGAACTACTCATGGGGGAGGGGGTATGGGGGAAAGCAGACGCCACCACAAAAACACCGCGGGGTGTAAGTGCACCTGGCAGGTGACGAACGTTACCTGGGGTGCAAAGCCTGTGAGATGTTTGAGGTGGCTGCTCACACGATTGGATTTCTTGATGATAGAGTGGAAGTTGAGCTTGGAGATCTTCTCCATGAGGCTATCCTCATCCCCTTTCCGGTACTTTAGCACTAAAGAAATTGATGCAGAAATCAGAGCCCTTGTTAGCACAACGTCCGTGTCTTACAGTGCCTCATCAACAATGAGGCTCTCCCCATTCCCAAGTTTCTGCAGTCCCAAGTACCCCATGTATCGTACCACACCATATCACACCCCATCTTGAAATCCAGCACTGTGCCACCTGTAATCCCCTCTTTGGCTCTTGAGATGCTTGACAGTTTGTAGGCCCACCATTCAAACTCTTCCATAGGGTTATGCATAGCATTAACATAAGATGACACAGGAGATGGCTTACAATAATCACTGGACATACAGAAGGTATTCACATTGCTTCTTTAGCAAATATAAGCAATTGTTACAGACAGCTTACGTCACCTCAGCCTCAGTGGGGCTATGTGGAAAGAGTAAGTGTAAGACTTGCATGAGTCAGGGGCTCCCTCTGCTCAGTCCCAGAGTGGCTGCACTTGGATACCCTGTCTAGTTTTGGTGCCCCCAGAGGGATGTCAGAGAACCAGAGTGACTGACCCACAGGGAGAGCTCAGGTCCTGCAAGGAAAGCTGGGGGCGCTGGGTGGGCTCAGCCTGGCTGAGAGGGATCTGCTCACAGCTGGCAGCTGCTTGAAGGGGCAGCTACAAAGGCGATGAGGTCAAACTCTCCTGAGCAGTGCAAGGCAATACGATGAGGGGCAGCAGCCACAGATGGCAGCTTGGGAGCTTCAGGGCCACCAGGGAGCACAGCTTCACCTCAAAGGTGGTGCAGCCCTGGCACAGGTCAGCAGGGAGGCTGTGAAATCTCTGTCCATGGGGGTCAGTGAGAATTGGCTGGAAGGAGCGGTGGCCGATCAGAGCCAACACTGGGGACAGTCCTGGTCCAAGCAGGAGGTTGAGCAGGAGGCCTCAGAGGGCTCCTGCAGCCAGCGCCTCTGCGATTCTGTCCTGTCTACGCATATACCTTCAAACTTAGTCTCCAAATCTCAGCAAGACAGAGACTGCCCTGGCAGATTAGTTCCCCTACTTGTGTTGCTTAACTTTGCCTTTTTAAACTTTAAATAGATAACCTTCCGTCTTACCATTATTTTTGTTTTCATTTAATAGCCATGTGGTCAGCATCTGCATACTGCAGTCAGATGTATCCTGCATTACTTTAAATATTGTTATCTCATGCTCAGATTTTTGAAATGCAGCTCTTCTGCTGCCCTTCTGTGAGGGCACAGACTTTGGGAGCAGATTCCCTTCACAACTGTGGTTGCCAGCTAAGGCTCAGGAGCCGGTGGATGCCAACCTCAACACACCCACTCCTGTCTCTCTCTCCTCAGCACTGCCCAGCTACTACTCACCCAGGTCCTTCCGGCGCTTGTATTCATTGATGTTGACATTGATTTCTTTGACTGCGAGGACAGCAGCTGTGAGTGGTGCCTTGTCAGGGTGAGCCTCGGGGGTGGCGCTCAGCAGCTCCATCAGCAGTAGTGGGTACCGCATCACCCTCTGCACTGGCTTGATGAGGAAGGAGCCCAGGTTAATGTAGTTTGTGCAGCCCCTGCGAAGTTGGGACAAAGGAGACGCATCAGGTTTCAGTCCAGCTCTGCCACACAAGTCCTGCCCTCTAAAACCAGCCCCAGTCAGACCCAGAATACCAATGCCTCTAAATCCTCTGTGCTCCCTAAGTCACGCCACCCTCATGTCCAAACTCACTGCAATCCTGAACACCCAGTGATCTCAAATCAACCCCAGGTTTCCAGAGCTCACTCACACCAGGTAACTCTTCCCAGCCAGGATCCTCTCCGCCACCAGACCCACTGCAAAATCCCACACAGGCACAGCCTTAAACTTACCAGAGTGCCGCTTGCCTCAGACTCTGTCCCACCACCCGACTGCCCAGATCTGAGCCCCACTGTAGAACAAGCTGACTGTTCTCAGGACTGCAGCTGGTGCAGAGTTTTCCTGGCTCCTTCTGGCTGACAGCTCCCAAAACCTGTCTGCTGCCCAAGAGCTCCCCTAACCTCATAACCTGCCTGTGCTGCCAGCCTGTGTAGCCCATCCGTTGCCTCATGCCACAGACACCCTGCTCCTCCCAGACGAGCCTCCACGAGGCACTGTTAGGGCTCCCTGACATGCACCCAGCCGGTGGCAGGAAGTTAGTTACAAAGGAGCAGCCAGGCCAGGCCAGACCAGACAGACAAGCAGAGACTAACAGGAAGGATGCACTTACCACTCACTGTACAGGCTCCTGCCGGCCCACAGAGTGCCAAAAAGCAAAGAAAAGCAACGGGTTAATGGGGCATCAGGCGTGCAATCCCACAGCCAGCGCCTCTGCCCCCTCCCACAGTGATGCTGCCAGGGCAGCAGGCAGCCCTGTCCCCCCAGAGCAGCAGCTGGCATTGAGGCATTAACCTCCACAAGCTGGAGCCCTGGCAGTTGTCAAGTCAGGCAAAGTGGCTCCTTCTTCAACAGCCTTGGTGGGGCAGGGCTTGGGGAATAGAAGCCCTCAATCCAGGACATACCACCTTGTCTGCATCTTGGTGGCTTCTGTTCAGAGCTTAAGAGGGTATATAGGTGTCCCACCATCTGCGCATTGGGGCAGGGGGCTATTTGAACCCAGAGCCTGGTCAGCTACGCAGTGATGCAGCCGGCCTCTCTCCAGTCACCACCTGAACTGTCCAAGCGCTGCTGACAGAGGGGCAGGGATATTGGAGACTGTTCCCACTACCCCAGACTGGTGACTGCAAGAGGCTCCAACCTGAGGCTATCCAGCAGGTCCAGGAGTAGTTTCTGCATCTTCTCATCCTTCTCATAGGTTTCTAGCAGTGCAATGGCCTCGTCATGGTTCTGGCAATACACCCTGTAGATGCTCTCCAGCTCTGCACGCTGTGCCAGGAACACTGGTCCTGCAGACAGCAGCAAAGCAGGGCTTCAGCACCTCCCGGTTCCCAGCTGCCTTTAACAACCCTGGCATGTCTCCTGGTGAGATGCCCAGTGTTCCCCTTCCCCACACACAGCTCGAGAGGACAGTGTTACTAGAGCAACCAGGACGCCTCCGCATCACCCTCAGCATGCCCACACATCCTTCCTGCTTCCCCATCACTGCAGGCCAGGGGGACAGAAAAGGAAGGGAAGCTGTGCATCAAAGTTCTGCCAAGGCAAGGAGGCCCCAGGCTGAAGCCAAGGGTATATCACAATAACTCACCAGGACATATTCACTCATGCTTTGAGGTGACTGTTTACCTAGCTGAAGAGCCCCCAGGAGCCACTAGCCCAGAGACCTCAATCGATCCAGCTCTCCAGAGATGAGGAGCAGGGGACACTGGTCAGTGGTAGCCACATGGAGAGCAAGGGCACAGGCTGCTCAAGGCCTGAGCGGTAAAAGCTGGCAGTGCAGGAGTGCACAGCAGGACTCCCGTCAGGGCAAGGGCCCAAGGAGGGCCACAAGCACCACATTTTTCAGCATAGTCATCCATGGGACAACACAGATCTCCTTTGCTTTGCTGCTGGACTGATGAGCAGCGACAGGAACTGGCAGGGAGGAAGCCCAACCCCAGTGACACCCTCCTGCCATTTAAACTACTCTGTTCTGCCCTGCCACTAGCAAAGCCCATCCCAGCCTGCTGAGAGAAAGTAACAGTAGAATTCATACCAATGGCATCTGAAGCCTCCAAGGTGGACAGCAGCTGCTTGGAGAAGCTAATTACCATGTGGATGTTTCCAAAAAGACCCTCAAAGTCTATGTTCGGTATCTGGGGAATGGGAAGAGAGATGTCCTGGATGAGAGAACATGTCCCAGTCAGACCCAGCAGCCCCTCCTTGCCCTCCTGCAATCCATTAGGCCTCAGCTCCACAGCAGCCACATGGTGTGACTTCCATCAGTGACACCTGTATGCACTCCCTTGTCCTCTGTGCACTGAAACTCTCAATCCCTATCTGTCCTACCAAACAGTGTCCTCCTCTTTCCCAGCAATTTCATCCCTGCCTCTGTTCACCCAATATTCTCCCTCACCTCCCACCAACTCTGCCCTCATGTCAAGACCTCATGTTTTCCTTCTCTGGTAAGGAATTTAATCTACAAACAAAAAGAAAAGGAACATTTGCACCCCCAGGAAATGAATCTGTGGTACTTCGTGCCAGGTCTCTTTCTCTCAGCAATGGTGAGAACTCGGCAGGATCCCCTAACAGATGAGCTATTTCTATGAGTGCAAAGAGCAGTGAGAACCATCCTGCTCCCCTCAGCATAGCTGAATTTCCCCTGTGGATTCCTGCACTGCTGCTTGGAAGTCTCCAAACCCAAAGTGGACTCAGTATCCTCACCCTATCCCACCAGTGCTCCACCACAAGTTGCCCCCATGCTCCTACCTGTGCCTGCTGCAGGGGCACCATGATCCTCTCCACGCACATCTCCAGGTCTCGGATATAGTCCCGCTCTGTCTGGAGCAGCTCCTCAATCACCTTGGACCTCTTCTCCAGCATCCTTTGCTCAGGGCTCTCAGTGGCAGCCGAGGATGTCTCCAGGGATGGTGTCTGGGAGGACAGGAGAGTCATCTCTGCAAGACAGACAAGCAAGATCAGCATCCTCCAGCAAGGATGCAAGGAACGGGAGACGCACACAACCTGTAAGACGGCTAAACAGAACCATCAGAGAGCAAGACTGTCCATCCCAGAACCTCTCCAGATAAGCCATCCCCGGCATTCCCAGCCCCATGGCAGCAGGGAGCCCCTGTCTGCTCCCGCAGCCTGCCCACTGCAACGCCCTGACATCAGGGCAGCAGGCACCAAGCAACACAAACCAGCTCCAGAGCCGCCCCCCCTGAGGCCAGCCGGGTCCAGGGCCCTCTCCCCAACTCTGCCGTCCCAGGAAGGTCCGTGGGACCCAGCAGACAGGGCTGGAGCCCCGCTCCCCTCCTCTTCCCGGCCAAGTAATGGCGGCCGCCCCCTCCCTCCAGGCTGGGAACAGGGTCTCCATTCTCCAGCCCGGGGCATTTCCATCTGAATGGCCGAAAAGACTTCGGGCACCCACAATGGGACTGCCGGAGGCAAAGCCCGGAGCTGGACCCAGCCGAGCAGCGCCGCGCAGCGCCGGGAAGGCCGGGGCGGCGACGGCCTCCGTTAGGAGGCCCGGGTAGGCATCCAGGGGCTGGCAAGGCGGGGGCCTGGGGTGGGTGGCTGGATGCACCCTATGGGCGGCCACGCTGCTATGGAGGGTGGCCCTATGGTGGACAGGCCCCAGGGACCTGCTTCGTGCTCCGNGCCCTCGCAGCCGGGTTTCCTCCTGGTTTTCTGTCCCACCTGCAGCTCCCAGGCCGGCCCAGCCCCCTCCAAGTTTTCATTGAGACATTTTATCCCCGACCGGATTCCTGGGCCCTAGCCGCTCTCTACCCCACCTGCCCGCCTTTAAAAGCCTGTGCCCTCCGGCCAGGGAAACAGCAGCGGTACCACCACCCCACCCCCGCGAATTCAGGAGAGCCCCTCTCCAGCACCTCCCTGGGACCCCCCGAGGCAGGGCCGGGCCCAGAAACACTCAGGCCTGCTCATGTTGCAGCCGCACAGGGCTGCGGGCCCCGCGAGCACCCCAGCCTGCTCCGGGTACCTGATTTAAGGCCAGCTGCTGATGTGACAAACGTCCGTCCGCTCCATCCCTCTCCCACGGATGCCCAGCTGCTCTCTTTCAATGGCATTTTATTAGAACTGCGGACATGCCCCAGCTCAGACATTTGTAAAAATATTTTTGCAGGACAGGCACTTCCAGATCCCCACCTCCCTGATGTCTCCGGTTACAGCCTCAGGCAACAGCGGCTCAGCCGGGGGGACCCCCAACAGGGCTTGGGATTTATCCTGGTACCCCAGCGCCCACCCCACACAGCCCCCAGAGCCCACCCCCAGGTGCCTGCAGGCAGCCCCCAGCCTTGCCCTGATGGGTGATGGCGGTAACCAGTGGCAGCATGAAACCTGGGGTGGGAAATTGCTGCCTCAGCCAAACATCCTGCCTACTTCTCGGCCTGGCTGGGGTTTTTGCACTGAAGTGACCCAGGAAAGAAAAGAAACACAGCTGAGATGAGACACTGACTCAGCCCATAAGTAGCTGTAGCCCTTCCAGTCCTTCCCGTTGCAGAGCAGCAGTGACAGAAACCAGCAGCACTGGCATGAAACCTGGGCTGAGGACAAACCGCTGTGCCTCTTGCAGAAAGGTCCAACAACCTCCCTCACCGCAGCAAATGGGAAACCCAGCTAAAACCCTGGTCAAGAAGGTGCCCTCAATGTGGGAAGGAAGATACCCGTCTCTCAAAGCAGGGATGTGCCTCTGCTACCCTGCCTGAAAATTGAGCCTCGGGAGAATCAAAAGGGCCAGCTCCATGGAGGAGGATTTAGCGGCACAGCTAAAATTACTAAGCAATTACTGGGAAGAGCAGGATTCACTGATTTCTACGGGCAAATATCCTTAAAACTACCCCCATCAGAGCCTAACCCACGTAAGGGAAAAGCCTGGTTTCAGCTAAGTCGATGGCTGTCTTGGTACCCTGCCAGGTCCCCACTGATGAACTTTATTAACTCAAAGGCAGCAGGAGCCTGCAAGGAGGGCCTGGGAGCAGCTGCTGTGTTTAACATTTGCTGTTTGCGTTTCCACAGCATCTGCAAAGCCCAAGCAGCAGACCGGGCCCTGACCCGCAAGGTCCCCTACAAACACCCAACAGGGATGTATCCTGCCTGAGACACAGCACTTGGAGCTCGAACAGGACACGAGGCAGAAAAATGTACAGGAGGGACAAAGATAATACCATAATACAGTCAGCAGGTCTCTGCAGCTCAAAGAGTTAAGAAAGTAAGAAAAATGAGTTATTTTAAAGAAGGATACATATATTTTTTAAGGAATGGCACTTGTTTTGCAGGATAGCAAGCTCAAGTGGGAAGGCAACCTGGACGAAGCAGGAAGGTGTTAATTTGCAATGCAAAGAGGTGTGTGAAACCCAGAGGAGGTGGGTGGGTGGGTGGGTGGGTGAGCGGGGGAG
>VWZZ01005988.1:358752-382026 GCA_013399095.1 Psophia crepitans | reverse complement strand
GGTGGGTGAGCGGGTGAGCTGATACCACAGAATGGGGTGGCCTGGGAAGAATCTGGAAAATGAAGACCAGTATACTGTCCCACCAAACAACCTTGCTGTGCTCAGGAGTTTACTGTTCCACCAACCAACCTTGCTGTGCTCCCAGCTTTAGCCACAGCTAAACTGCAGCCACACGATGTGTCTGGCTCCAGCTCACCGAAACAGAGCTGTGGATGCCCATCAGCTCCCCATGCTCCACCGAATAAACCCCAGGCAAGGAAATCTAGGTCAGGCCCTTTCCGAGAGCACCTTGCGGCAGGGCTCTGACATGCTGCCACAGCACCCTTCCTCTGCAAGTCTCAAATCCCCGCCTGCAGAAGGGAAATTAAAACCTTCCCTGCACAGGTTTTAAGCCCACAGTAGTCATCAGCTCAGCTTGCCTGACCTGGCACGATGCTGGCCACCGGTTCTACCCACTGCATTGTTTGCATTATTTTGAAAACTTACGCAAACTAAGTCTCCTCTGGCCTTCTTGTTCTTTCTGAATATTTCAAGATTTGTGTAAAAACAAAACTATGCCACAGCCAAGTCTCTTAGGAGTCTTGCTGTTTATCACTAATCCAGCATCCTCCTTCAGCAATAAACTCAAGTCATCCTTTTTCTTTCCAAACACTCACAGTTAAAAAAATTCAAATACAGAATTTGTTTTTAATATTTAGGTCTTCTACCTGACCAATGTGTATAGTACTTAGGATTTGTTTCTGATGCATTTAAAAACTGATTTTTTATATTTCATACCATCTCTGTCGATTGCCTTCAATTTCTCCTTTGCTGTTTGTCACACATTCTTCTATGTCTAACTGCAGCTTTCCCTAAACACGACTTAGTAAGCATTTAACTAAACCCACTCTCTTTCACAGCTGTGGGTTTTGGTCATCTAATAAATGCTTTTTAAACAGATCTCCATTTTACTTCACAGATTTTCCATTTAAATGTTACCTTTCAACCTGAATCATCATGTCCATCAACTCTGGAGGCACCAAGACCTACACCACAGCTGGAAGGGCTCCGTTAGCCTGCAGGAATGTAACTGGTATTTCTAACAATGCCACCAAATTCCAATCCAGTGACAAATTCATGTTTACCCATGACACAGATGCCAAACGGGCATTCAGAAATACATTTCCAAAACCAGTGTTCTCAATCACAACTTTCAGAGACTCAAATTTTGTTTCCTTGTAAGTTGCAGGAGCTCTGCAATCTGACTCTCTAAATGAAACCCTCTAACAACATTGTTTTCTCTGTCCCCTTTGGCGAGTTTGCAACAAGCCCTTGGCTGTCTGGGTTGGTTTGATAATCTCTGACAGCCTCCCAGGAGCACCCAATTTTCAGCTTTGCTAGTTTGCCTGCTGACACGTGGGAGATTCAACACCGATTGGTAACCCGGCGCCTGGCAGCGAGGTGTCAAGATGGAGCGTGCTCCCACCTCTGCCCTTCCCGTGGAGGCCATGATTTACTATCGCAATCACACGGCTCACCCTGCTTGTCTCAGAAATGCCACTGTCACCAACTTTATTCCAATTAATGAAAACTTCTAATTCTTATTCCCCAACCTCCTACAGGGAGCACACGCAATTAGAGGTTTTCTCCCTGCCCCACTCTGGAAGCAGAGTTGACCCATGAACCAGATCCAACGGGATGCACGCCCATTGCGCCCAGGCTGGGGGGCTCACCCAAAAGGCTGCGTTACCCCCCAGTTCCTCCCCGCCAAGGCTCACCTGCCAGCATCCCCCGCGGCACAGCGCAGCCTCGCAGGGCGCCCAGGCCGCTAACATAATCTGGAGAGGGACGTGCTGCCCATCAGCGCTCAGGACAACCCCTCACATCAGCTTGTAAGCACGTATCTCTGATGAGAGCTGCACCCACGGGCCAGGCGAGCCCAGCCCCAGGCTCACAGCTCAGCAGAGTCAAGCAGTGACTCAGGACAAAACAAACCAGCTGCAAATATTTGAAGTATGTGGACGCCAGGAGGGGAGGAGCCACTGCGTACCATGAGAAGAGAGGGGATGAAACTAGGGCAGGGAATAATTAATCTGAGTGAAAGGCTAAACTCACTGCCAGGAGCAGGATCTGGCCAGGGTGAAAACTCTCACTCTGGACATTGGTAATAAGCCTGTAACACAATATATCCACTGCTCCAAAAGTAACAGACTGGATATATTCAGCGGCTCACTGCTCCTTAGGAGGAAGCAGGGGGTGCAGCAGAGAGGTGCCTTGGCAAAAGAGGACTTCAGCCCACAGAAGTGAATTCAGCCTTGGCAGAGCCCTGAGACCAAGGAGATAAACCCAGACAAATCAGAAAAATGAGCTGAACGGGAACAGATTGAGGGCACTTCTCCTGGGCCACTGATGTCCCAAAGATGTCTCATGCAGAGCCTGCTTGGCGGGGACATCTCTATGCCAGGTAAGATTACAACCAACACAGCCCCACCACATTTGGCATGAACAGGGGATGATCCCAACCTGTGACAGAGGAAAAAAGTGAAATAATATGATGGTCTGCAATGAGCTAACCTTCCAAAGCTGAGGCAGAGCACCAACAAAAGCGATGGTGAGCAAAACCACTGATGGATAAAAGAATGAAAACTGGAAGTTCTTTAAAAGGATGTTTTAAATAGATAATCAAAAAAACACGGATATGTAAGCAAGAAAGAGAACAGTATTGATGAAAAAATCTGTCCCCAGTCTGTGCTTCAATAAAAGCAGCAAATATCAGTACATGAATGAATATAGTAAAGCAGATAATGGAGCACAGCCACACCAGGAACTCTGAAGTACAGAACAATCAAAATAGGAAGGTATCAAGAAAAATCCACAGATGATAGAATTAAGAATTCAGTTTTCATTTTTTAAATGAGGAAATAAAATGCTACTTTGTAACAGACTTTTACTTCCACCCAGGACAAAAGAAACCCTTTCAATGACACAATCCCACAAGTAAGCAGAGACAGTAAAATTCTTGGTAAGTTTGTCAAAAAGACAGAATTATACACTAAATATTTTGTTTCTTTCCATATAAAAAGCAGAAATAAGACCTTGCTAACCTCAAAATCTCATTGCCAGTGGAGAATACCCAGAAAAGAGGGCATTCCAATCAGATTCTCCAGGGACTGTATTTAGAGTTTACTCTAAAGACATATTTTGAAAGCAAATGGAAAACCACTGCTGTCATGTAAAGAACTGAACATCATTTTAACACTGAGTGACCCAAGGTATTCTGGATAAGATGACATTAGTCAAATCAAGCAGACAAATGTAATTAATGTATTAATGGGGACAAGAAACGCAGCCACACACAGGACTGTATTCTAGGGAGTAACGCTTTTGCTTGGGTCAGCCAAAACTCTGCAGGAGTTCCCCAAGTGCTGCAGAGGCAGACTGGGGTGCTCAGACAAGGGCACAGGAGTGCAGCAAGGCATACCTCTGCGCAGCAAGTGCTGACAACCCCACCCAGAACGCCTCATGCAGCTCTGATGTCCACCATTTTAAGAGTATGAACTGAAAAATGAGTGAGGATCAGGAAAAACAAACACTGAAAGGTCTTCCTGTGAGTCTTTGCCAGGAATATTTTAAGACTATATTCACTACAAAGAACTGAAGACTGAAAAATTACTTAATTACCTGTCTGAGAAGAAAATATCATCAACTAGAAAGTTCTATTTTAGTACAAAAATGTTGGGGTTCAGAATTGAAATACAAAAACATCACAGTGAGAGTGATGGTGACCAAGCAGTAAAGCTGTGACAGGAGGGTTCTCCTGTTGATGTGGCAGGCAGATACATCTGAGTCTCATCCCAGAAGAGATGCTCTAACCAAGTAGCAGTCACCAGGCTGCAGTGCAGAGAAACCTGTAAGTGTACTAACCCCGCCTACAGAAAAGATCAGGCCATGGTGTCTCTAATGGCACTTTCAAGTCCTAAATTCTTTAACTCTGTGGAGAATGGGAAGAACCTGGGAGACAAGGAGGCAGTGTTAGAAAAGGCACCCGGAGCACGCATGGAGGAGAAAAAACAAGCAGGCATTTTTTTCTATCAGCTACCACCAAGTGTGATGGTAGGGCTTTGGGGGAGGCTCCTAGGTGCTGGAGAGGTCTTACATTGAGGTAGCTACGTCAGCAAAGCGCACTTGCCAAGGAGGGCTGTTGCTGGTGCAGCACTGTGCCCCAGCAGGGCAGGAGGAGGAAACTTAAGAGGGAACCACAGCCAGAAACAGCAGTGTTAGAAAATGCCTGGAGCCTTCTTCCTCCCCTTCCTGCTGTCGCACACCGGCCCTGATGGCAAGGGCAACCTGCCCCACACCTCCCGCTGCTGCTCCCCTGCCCCTGAGCCTGACATCGCTGGGAAAAAAGTCCCTCAGCACCAGGGCGGGTACATGCAGTGCCTCACTTAACATCAAGAGGAGGAAAGGCTCTCGCCCAGCATGGCAGCCTGTCAGCTCAACTATAGCAAAAGCCGGCCAGGCCAGCACTGCTCCAGACTCCTAAGGCTTTGTGGGTCGTTTCTCTCCCCACTCTGCTCCTGCCTCCTCCTCCTAGCTTCACTGCTGCCCTTTGGACGTGCTGGCACTGTAAAGCCTCTCCCTTCCCTCACCCCAGGGACACAGCCGAGCAAAGTCCCACCCTACCAGGGTGGCTGAGAGCGCAGAAATGCAGCTAGTGGAGCCTGCTTAATCAAATACCTCCAGAGGACAGATCTTATGCTGTTCAAAGCCAACAGGCAGCCATCAGCTCCAGCTCTGCCACCTCTTTGGCTGCTGTGCTGCAGTGCTGTTTTCCTCTGTGATTCAACTGCCCTTCATGGAGAGTTCATGCAAGTGCCCCAACTAGACGCTGGCAAAAAGGCCGCAGAAGCAAACAGGTTTTCAGGCAGACGTCTGCCCAACCGGGAGGTCAGTCCACCAAGAAGTGCTCTTTCACTCCCCCTGCCCAGACCTTACCACCTTGCTGCCCATTCCTCAACAGACCCTGCAACAAGCCAAGCCCCACAAAGCTGTCTGCAGCCAACTGTCCCAGTCACGGTGCCAATGGGATGATTCTGCCCATTCCAAGACAGCCTGAGCCTTTCAGCTTTGGTACCTCTCCAGCTCCAGGGTGCCAGTGATGGGGCTGGAGACCCTGGGACAGCTCAGGCACTCAGGGGACAGTACCCAGCTGCTGTAGCATGGGCAAGGGACCACTGCGGTACCAAGGGGCTGGCGATGCAGGAGGTACCATTCCCATCTGCGACAGCTCCACAACGCGTAGCTGCCCATGTGTAATCATGCAACTACCAGTACTCTACTCGCCCTCCACGTCCGTCCAAGTGCTACAACAACTTCCACTATTTCCTGCTCCGTGCCGCCTGCGAACAGCTGCCATACTCGCCCTTTGCAGGGTCAGGAGTTGGCTCCTACACACAGAATCTGTTCAGTGTGGGTTATAAAAGTACAACAGGCAGTGGGAATAACCCCAGCACCTCACCCTTTCCCCCATGGGGGGCCCTCTGAGCAGACAAATCAGGGCCACAGGTTTTAGAGTGTACCCAAAACACTTGGGGCACAGACATAGAAGCAACCGAAAGGACAGCAGTGAGCCGTGGGTTTGTGCTGCCTGGACTTCTCTCCCATCTGGGCCTCTGCGAAATGCGGTAAGAGCCCTTGCAGGACATGTAGCTGAGTGTACACAGGGGTAATGATGACAATACCCATTTCAGCAAGCTCCAGGGTTTCCCAGGAGAGCCCAGCTGTGCTGGCCACCCGGTCTGTGCCAGTCCCGGTGCTGCCCCAGTGCCAGGGCAGGGTGAAGGCACACTCAAGACAACTGCCCAGCATTTCCCCACATACCTCGCTTCTCCTTCCTGGTCTGCACAAACTCTGAGCGTCGCAGGGTGCTGGGAGCCGTCCGTCTGTAGAAGCTGTTTCGCTGCAGCACAGAGCCCACCCTGTTTGCCTCCTCAGCCTCCTGCTCCCAGACCTGGCTCCAGTCTGGCCGGCCTGTGCGTACCCTTGAGTGCTCTGCTCTGTCGCTGCTCCTGGCTGGCATCCCGGGTCCTGGAGCTGCTCGTTCCAGCTCTCCATGGCTATTGTAGTCCATGTTCTGCATCTCAGACTGTGTGTAGCAGGTGTCTGATCCCAGGCTCATGCTACCATCTCCTGAGGACCAAACCGCAAATGCAGGAGCTTCATAACCTCTGTCCAGACAGCTGTGGTCCATGACATGGCCTTTGGGCTGCCTGTGCCACTCAATTTCTTCTTGGTCTACTTGGTCCCTGACACCTATATACCGCCTTTCCTGCTCTCTGTGTGCCCCAGAGCCTCCATCCTCTCTACACTTTTCCCCTTCCCTATATACTTGATTGTCTCCATCCTCTCTATGCTGCCTTCTCCCTTCCCTGTACTTCCCAGAGTCCCTCTCCTGCCTATACCATCTTTCCTTTTCCCCACGTCTTTCACCCTCACTGTAGTCCCTACGATCTCTGTCTTCCTGATACCACCTTTCTCGCTCCCCGTAGTCTCCACGACCTCCTCTATCCTCTCCATACTGCCTTCCCCCCTCCCTGTACCGCCCAGGTACTCTGTCCTCTCTGTACCGCCCTTCTCTTATCTCAGAACTGCAATCTCTGTGTTGAACACCCTCCCTCTCATACACCCTATAGTTTCTACCCACTGTGTCCTGGCTTTTGCCTTCCCAAGCTCTGTCTGCTCTCCTGCAGCCTGTGTACTGGATACCTTCCTTCCAAAAACTTTCACAGTCTCCATTCATGCTCCATCGGTCCACAGAGATGCCCTCTCCTCTCCTGTAACTGTCCCAGCCACTGCGTGCTCCCTGGCAGCCCGGGTACTGCCTCCTTGTCCTGGGTCTGTCATGGCAGCAAGCCTCACTGCGCACCGCGGCCATCCCAGCCACGTCCTCTCTCCGCACGGCACAACAGTCCTCATATTCCCAGCCGAGGAGCCGCGGCTCCTGCCTTGGATCCTCCGCACTGTGTTTTGTCCTGGGATAAGTGCACATAATCCTGCTGGGGTGCGGCGCAGGTGCTCACTCCCTTCGCTACCTGCTCTCCGAGCCCAAGCCCAGGCTGACGCTGCTTCTCCACTCTGCTCCAGTGCTCCTGTCCCAAGTGAAATGCAGGCACCGCTTCCTGAAACCAGCCAGCGAGGGTACGAGGAGGCGCAGGCCCAATCGCTGCCAGCCCTGGCCTCCTCCACCTGCTGCCCGCAGTAATCAGTAACCAGCCCCGAGGAGGGAGGCCAGGGCTGGGCAGGCCCTCACCGCCCAAACCGGCTCTGTGGCTTTTGAAGCCTCCACGCAGGCAGCTCAGAGGCAGGGAAAAGGAAGGCACTGGCATGTGCGGAGGCCCAGCCCCAAGACCAATGTCCTCAGGGAAGGGAAACAGACAGTGTGTAACACCGTGGGAAGCCACAAACCAGAGATGGGACAGCAGATCTCCTTCCACTGCATTCGCACTCCCGCCAGCATGGAGGCTGGATGATGTGGTCAAGCAGAGGCTGGGTTCTGCTCCGCACCTCATGGGGGAAATCAAGAAATTCAGGCTGCCCCTGCTCTAATCTGATGCTGAGCCCATTCTTTTCCCAGCCTTCACCCAAAGGTCCTGGGAAGAGCAGGAGAGGAGCAGCTCCCTGTATAACAGAGCACTGCCAAACAGTGTCACACAGCTGCCTGGTTCCCTGCTCCAGGGAAAATGGTTGGTCCCCCTGCTGATAGGAACAGGCTTGAAGGGACTACCTGGTTACAGTGCCAACACACAATACAAGTTTCCAGGAGGCTACAGAAACACGCACTCCAGTAACTCCTCATGCTGCAGGGCACAACATATTCTCAGTTTTCCATGCCAAACACAGGAGCTCCTCTGAGAAACCAAGAGATGACCAAAACCTGCCCTAGACAGAAACCAAGAGAGTCCATGGATGTCATCCACATCTCAGGTTCTTGCAACACTAGTTAGGCATGCACAGCCAACGCTCCCAGCTGGTACAAGACAAAAATAACACCAATGGACCCTCCTACTTGAGCTGCAGGAGGGCAAGCACTAATCCCGCTCAAGCCTGGTGACCAGTGAAACCCCACTCCAGACACACCAATCTGCAACCTGCAGATTTTAAATACTTATTGTAGAAAATCACATACTTTCTGCTCTTCCTTTGCCTCCCCAAAGGACACAACAAGGGACTGGGTCCCCTCAAGACCACGCCAGCCCTACTTAGTTTGCTGGTCAATGCTTAGGGAAAGCTTTTCTCCCTCCAGCGTGCTGCCAGGTTCCCCTCATGGTGGCAAGGCAGAGGTCATGCCTGAGGCACGATACAAACGCCTTTTGCTCTGCAGGCTACTGATCTGGCCCAATGAACTAAAGCTGGGCTAGCAAGCCTGAGACATGCTCTGTGGCCACACTCAGATGTGGCAGGAGAAATGTGACAGAGCTTGGGCAGGGCACATCTTTATCATGGGACCAGAAAGGCTTATAAATCCTCAGGTCTTTTGAAATAGTGAAAATCCCGCAGGACTACTAAGAGGACCACTTGACAGGTAGGATGTCTCAGGATAGTGTTAGTTCCTGCCTGAAACTCACAAGAACCTCCCCTCTGTCAGGAGGCCCTGGGACAATAGGAGACCTTTCTCAGCAATATCTATCCCATCAGAATATTTCCCTTGAGATCCAGCCTAGATTTTCGTCTTATTTCATCTAGCCTCAAATCCTTCAAGCCTCTTTCCAAGCATCTCTCTCGCATGCCACTGAAGTGGAGGCTGTTTGTCACCCATTTCCCTGGTGCACGCATATCACCCCTCATTCCCATGTGCTCTGCACCAGACGTGATCCTGCAGCAAAGCGCCTGGGCTCCCCAGCGCTGATGAAGCGGTGGGAGGATGGAGGCAATGAAGTCAGAGTGAGTAATCCCCAGGCAGGAGCTGGCATTTCACTCCACCTCCCGCGTGCAGTGCCCACATTTCCTGCACATCGTGGGTTTCAGTAACGGAACTGCATCGTCAGAGCTCCTGGGGGCAGCTGAGGAAGGGACTGTGGGAGATGTATGTGATCCTGCTCTCCACATTGTCTACTGTAATATCAAGTATAACGTAATTAACAGTACTGATCTTTATATGGCATCTTTGGGCTTTGGAGCCCAAATGTGCTGGTATGAACAGAGCAAATTTCACCTCTCCAAGTAATTTTTCTGGCCTGTAAGAACAAAAGGCATCTTTTTGGCTACAGATGTGCAGCAATTTGAAAGCTCTTTATTGCTGTTACCAACAGTGCAGTGTCATTTTCCTGTCCTGAAATTGTGGAGTCCATGGATGGCAGGAGCACAAGGCAGCCTCTACTTTTTGCCTACTAACCCTCCCCACTCCCAGGCCAGGTTCAGCACCCTTCTGTGTATCCCCTCTGATTTGAGTGGCAAGTCCCCAAAGGTCTGTATCAGCACCAGAACAGAAACCACAGCCAGCACCCTGACACGCTGAGGGCAGCCACAAACATCAACTCAAATCTCAACTGCAGGACCATCAGCAAAGCCACCCTGAAGCTGCTGCTCATTGCCCTACAGATAAGAGGGGTGAGGCAGGGAGGCTGAACCTGCAGCAACTGTGTTTTTGCTTGAGAACAAGGACACACTAGGAATGGATCAGATGAGGGATGTACACTGGGCTGGAAGAGGAGATGGGAGAGTTGGAAGGAAAAGGAGGTGGGAAAGCCTAGGGCTGAGGGATGTCCAGAGAATGACACTGGTTTTCTGAGGCAAAATCATGACGGTTTGTACTGCAACAATGCTTACAAAATGACCAAAATCAACAAAATAAGAATGGCTTCAACAGTGCCTGTACACAGCAGGGGCCCGTTGTCTCCCTGAAGCACCCCCGACCCATGGCAATGTTGACTCACCTCTCAGCTCCTGCAGCTCCACGCTGAGGCTCTCGATGTTGGAGTCACAGAAATCAAGGTTTTCCAGGGCCTCCGCTCTCACCAGCTCATCCTGCTGTTCCTCCAGCATCACGTTTAGCTCAGCGCGGGTCTTGCCGTAAGCCTCCAGGTCTCGCTCCACCTCTCTGATCCTTGTCAGCAGAATGGAGCGGGGGGAAGCCGATCCTGTCTGTGTCAAGTCCTCGCGTCCCTCCTCTGCCCGCTGCTCCTGGACGCTGGGCTGAAGCTGCGGAGGGGCGATGTTTTTCCGCTGGTTGTTTGATGGAGGCCGCGGTGCAGGCCGGGAGGGCTTCACCGAGAAGGACAGAGATCTGCCTTTGGGCACCCGGCCACCCAGCGTGTGCACAGGGGTTGCTGCAAGGCTGCTGGGTCGAGGAGGAGGTGGCCTCAGGGCCTTCCTCCTCTCTGGTTGTCTGGCGTGGGGGGCACACTCAGGAGACCCACGGACAATGTCCTTCTCAGAGCTGTAGTCCAAGATAGAAAAGTGTCGGGAGACCTTGTCCTGCTCGGGGCCAGTACTTGACAAACTCTTCTCAAACTGTGCCAGCTGCTCTGTCAGTTTGGAGTCGAGGTCTGTGCAGCCATCCCACTGTGCTGCGAGCGGGCAGCATTCCCCCCAGCTCCCAGCCCATGTGTCCAGGCCCACCTGGGCACCTCCCAAGCTGGGGGAACAAGATTTGGACTTCTCCTGTTGACCATCCATCCAACCATCCAGGTCCTGGACACTGTTCTGGCTCTCTTGGGGCTCGGATGCTGCCCAGCTGCTAGGAGAACAAGTTGCTTGGCTCCTGCAAGGGTCTGGGGGGGAGCAGGGAGCCTGTGGGGTCACAGTGGGACTGCCTGCCTTGTGCTCAGACAGGGAGTGAGTTTCTGAGTTTCCTGGGGAGGCTGAAACGGTCCCCCCAGGCTCCAGCTCACCTACTTGGCCAGGCCTGTGGCCCTGCTGGGGAGGCAGCTGAGCAGAGGACAGAAGGCCATTGACCGTCTTCGTGCGGTCAAAGGGGAGGGAGTCCGCTGTGCCTTTGGGACGCGGCCCTTGGTGTCCTGTGCTGGGAAAGGACTGATGCTGTTTCAGGTCAGTGCCAGGAGGACCCTCTGGCCTCGCCTCTGTGTGAGACAAAATGGTGTCAGGATCAGGGTGTGCAGCTGAGCCATCCTCCTTTTCCCTGCCATCTTTCCCTGCCAAAGGAAGAGCTTCAGAGCAGGTGCTTTCCAGGTCTTGATGGGTGCCTCCACCCTGGGGATCGCTGGCACCTGCCATTTCCCGGCAAGGCTCAGAGGCTTCCAGCCTCACAAATCTGTGTGGAAAGATACCGCGTTTCCCTCTCAGCTCCCCCTCCAGCCAGCCATCCTCCAGAATGCCCACGATCCGAATCCTGTCACCCACATCAAAATCCAGTTCCTTGGACTCCAGGGCTTGGAACTGATAGAGGGCAACACCATAGGTGCTCCCTGGTTCTTCCTCCTCCTTGGGGGGCATCTCTACTGTCCCATTGGTGTCACAAGTCCTTGGGGGCTCTGGATCCTCGGAGATTCCCGTTGCTCGCAGAGGAGTAAGCAGTTCCACAAAACCCTCTGGGAAGATGCCCCTGCATCCTCTGAGCTCCCCCTCGAACCAGCCAGGCTCTGGGACACCAACAATGTTGATCAAATCCCCTTCCCTGAAGTCCAGTTCCTCCTCCAGCTGAGCAGACAAGTCCATCAGGGCCCGGGCTTGGCCCAATGAGTAGGCAGGCACCTCGAGGAGAGCGCTCTGTGACAGCTGACGGCTCCGAACCGAAAGGCACAGCTCCCGCACACATGATGAGGGGAAAAAGCCCTTGGAACCCCAGCTGCTTCGTCCCTGGAGCCAGCTGGAGGCCAGGGATCCCCCCAGGATCACCAGGTCTCCTGCAGGGAATGAGACACACCAGTTAAAAACTACCCTCATTGCTTCTCACCTCTTACTCCTGTCTGCCCAGGTCCTTCCTGGCTGTGGGTGAGGTCTGGCACTCCACACAGAGCGCAGTGTGTGTTGGGGACACACAAGAGCACAGAATGGAGGCAAGGCACGAAGCATCGGCAGTCACTTGCACATGTGTATCTAAGATACACAGTTTTGGCTCCGTGACTTTCTAGCTGTTAAGCCATGAACGTGCTCCAAAGCTTTGATTTCTCCCCCCAGATGCAAGTCTAAGATTTGGGGACTGGAGGGCAGTTAAAAGGCAGCTGAAAGTCACCTGTGATCACACAACTCCAATATTTGGAGTTTCAATGGTAATGCAGATCATGAGAAACTGATATTAAGGTGGCAGGAGCACAAAGGTCAATGATGGATTTGACGTGACCCATGTCATGAGGTATTAGGAAATTCCTTGTCTCTCCCACCACTCCAGGCAGGATGCTGTGACTGAGTTCATGCTTCTGGAAGGACAGGTGAGGATTATGAGGTGCAAAGCAAAGGAATGAAGTTTACCTCTCTGCAACGACAAGCTCCCTGGCTCTTGAGATGTGAAGTCACTGGTACAAACAAAGAGTTTTTCTCCCTGCTTCAAATGGGGAATATCCACCGGTTCCACAAAGCTGCTAGGAAACTGCCCTAAAATGAGAAGCAGTTGTCAGCAATGATTCTTTGCTGTAGCCCACCAGCACTCCCTCTACCCTCCTTACACATTTTGGGATGTATTCATCTCTTGCTAAAGGAAAATAACCGGCTACCCAGGGTGTTTTAACAGCACGGTGGAAGAGGAATGAGTTTGGGAGACAGGAATTCCTGAGGTTTTAAATGCTTAAAAGCCAACAAAGAACAAAAAGCTTTGTGCCCTAGGCTCACTCCAGGCAACCAACAGGCTGTGTTCATTACTGGGACTGTGCCATCAGCACGGAGTTTCTGGGAACAGACATACTAGGTTTTCTCTGCTTTCATTGCTTGCTTCCCAGTTCAGAGCCATGATGAGGACTGAAAGATCCAGTAATGCTAGACGATACCAGTGTCTTGTGACTGGGCACATCTACCTGGTGCTCCTTACTAGAAGGCCTGGCTCCAACGCAGCCTCAGCACAGAATTCAGACCACCACACTCGGCACAGCCACATCTGTGAGTCACAGGCTCTGTCACAGCTTCAGCGCTGCCACTTCATCACCTCTGTGCACCTACCACAGCATAGCAGCTGTTGCTGGGTGCCCAGCTATTCTGAACAGGCCACAGCCAGACGGGGCAGCGCACACTTGTTGGCCATGACAAGATGCCACTCAGCTACTGATTTCAGGCCCAGGAGCACAGCATGTGGCAGAGCCCACTAAAAATGTCATTCCTATCTTTTACAGTTTGTGGCAAGGAGGTATGATGGAGTATGGGCTAGTAGCACTTCCAACATTCACTCTTGATGACCCAACACAGCATCCACATTCTCAAATAAAACCTGGAAACACCATATCTGAGACATTCAGAACTTTGCACTGGGTTTAGGCAGTTTGATGTCTGCTGTCATTAACCTAAGGTACAAGCAGCAGCCCACAGGCTGCGAGCCTCAGTGGGTTCCCTCACAGCTTTAACCAACTTTACTTCTTTTTCCAGGTCCTTGTTTCCATGTCTGTACATGGAAACAACCTAATGCTGTTAGAAAGGAAGTCATGGAGCTACATTAATTATTCCCCGCAGAGTACTGAATATTATTATTGTAGGCTGTAGCACCTCCACAACTTCTATTCAAAAGTTCTTTTTCAATCCCCTACAACTTTAGCTTAGAAAACTGGGCAGGAAACTACAACAGCTGTTCCAAGGGAAAGCAGGAATGCAAGTGGGTTTTGAGTTAAAGGCCATTAAAAACCATTCGGTGTGACTTCAGCGTGTTTCTTTATCTTTGAGCTAAGACACACATCTGTTTGTTATTCGTTAATAGCTTCATCATCTTGACAACAAGCACATCAGTTATGTTGGGAGACAAAGCTGTGGTGAAGCAGCTATTGGTGATTTCTGCAGAAGTAATTTGTGCCCAGTGGCTTCAGCAGCCGCAGGATCAGGGATCAGGCACGTGCTCATTCAATGCCATTTATCAGGTACATGGAGCACAGGGGAGAAGTCCTCCTCTCCACCTTTGCTCCTGCCCATCTTTGTTTTAGCCAGGAGACAGCTTGCAGCTGTTGGCAGAGCCCCGACTGCTGCTGCAACAGCAGCCCCATCTCCACAGCCCGGGATGAAACTCCAGTCCCACCCTCATGCTGAAGACAGAGTCAGTCACACTTAGGCTTTGAAGTGGCCTGGTTTTCATCTCCCTGAGAGACCAAACATCCTCTCAATATCAGTATTAAGATGAGAAAGAGCTGCTTAAAAGGGGACTATGAAACTCTAAGTGTTTCACTAA
Source organism: Psophia crepitans (assembly GCA_013399095.1). Classification (NCBI taxonomy): domain Eukaryota; kingdom Metazoa; phylum Chordata; class Aves; order Gruiformes; family Psophiidae; genus Psophia; species Psophia crepitans. The sequence goes on along the minus strand of VWZZ01005988.1, from coordinate 367,733 downwards.
GAGCATTTTGCTGCTTCAGAAGCTTCTCACACCGCTCCAGAAGTTTAAGAGACTTGTACACTACTTCAGGCACCCAGATATTGATGGCAGCTTGTGCAGGAAAACGCTTTAAAGCGGAAAGGAGGAAGTGGGGCTGAGTCAGAGGGCTCGGAGGGACACATGGACTCTGTCACTGTGTCTCCCCCTGACTTGACCTGACGAGGTCACTTGGATGTGGATGCACTTCCACTCTCCGTGCATCTGTTTCCTCTCTCTCCTTACACTGCCACAGTAGGTCAGTGCATAAACTAGCCAGGAAATGGGCTGTCCCACCACAGAGGATGAAGCACCTAGTACTGTGAAGCTCTCATCTCCTCAAGAATTGACACTCCACTCATCTCTCTCAAACAACAGGCAACCTATCTGAATAGTTGACGCAAAGCTGGCAGGAGACCAGCGGCAGGGAACCTGCACTCTCAGTCCGAAGCAAAATCCAGTGAAAGGTTTAGTAAAACAAATCTGGTCCCGCACAGGGCTGGCCAAGGGAAGGTGTGCTCACGGGGTGGACATTTAGCTGGCATGTCTATAGACCCAGGAGCAGACATTTCCAGCTCTTACCTGTGACACCTTCCTTTTTGCCGAGGAGCCAGAACTCATCCACCACAGCCAGCACCTCGATGACGTCTCCCACGAAGAGGGGCAGCTCTTCAGAGACGCTGGGACAGAAATCAAAGACTGCTCGTACCACGGAGCCAGCCTCCATTGCACGGGGCCTGAAGGTAGATCAGTACCTAAGGCTGAGAGACAAGGTGGGCGGATAGTTCATTAGCAGCCAGAAACACCTGAAATTATCACATATACACCCAGAAAGTAAAACCCTCCCTCAGCATGAGAGGCAGCAACAGCGTGAGGGGGTCCTGTCCTGAAAGCCCTCATCACGTGAAGTACGCCACAGGAGCCAGGGATCTCCAGAAATGCAGCCCCTGTAGCATCCTGCCTTGCCTAGCTTCTCTGGCTGTCTCTGTGGGGACATGTGTTTGTGCTGCAATGGGCAGAGGCAGCAAGAAAATTGGAAATGAATTCCCGTCAGGAAGGAAGCAAGAGGAGGGGAGGAAGCTCAGCACTTCCCTGACTTGCAGGGCAGGGCCCTGAGCCCGTCAGGGCCGGGCAGGCAGACACCACCACTCACACAGTCCTGCCGCACATACTCCGGCAGGACCAGCCACAGCCATACGCCTTCCCACGCAACTGCTGAGGGCCACAGGAACCGTGTACTGGAGCAGCGCCACACTTCTGGCCAGCGAAAGAGCAACAAAGTTCTCTCAGGCCAGCTCACCCCACCTCACCGGTGAACTCTTCCCACCTCTGCCTGTGCATCCTCAGACCTGGCCAGAAATGCCTTTCCTGCCTTCTCGGTACCAGGCTCAGCCACCTCCTGGGAGGCTCACCATGGCTCTTGGCAGAAGCCATGCTGCGTTGAGGGTGCACACCCTGCCCAAGGCTCCGGGAGCCAAGGCTGAAATCCCCCTGGCAGTGGACCCGAAGGCAGGCAAAGACATCTTCAAGGGCTACATCCTACACCCAGCAAGATTCTGCCTTCCTCTGGAAGTGGCTGCTGAGCTGGGACACTTTTCTCTACCATCTTTGCAACCTCACCATCAAAGCACTTCACCTCACTCAGGCTGCAGTTCTGCAGCTTCAGCTGCTCCTTCCCCTCTTCCTGACTCAGAAGGGGAACTGAAAGGTGCATCCGTCCAAGGCAGCCAGGAACCCTAAGATTATTCCTTAACATCTGCACCTCAGATCAGCGAGTGCTTCCCGTCATCTTCCTGCCTCACTGCAATTATGGGCAGAGCACGGCATTGCCAACACCTCTCTGGTGCTTTCAGAGCGCTGCCCTCCACGATGCCGGGACGTCAGCATCCTCCTGGCCAGCCCCCCCGACACAAGCTGCTTTCCTCCCACATCACAAGGACAGTTCCTGCTCCGTCTGGTCAGACACAACTTCGCGGCAGTAGGACCCAACCTCCTCCCTTCCCAAAGCATGTATGATGACAGTCACCCCCCAAGTGCCACCCAGCTGGCGATACCTGCCCTGTACACAGCATGGCTTGTCAGATAGTCCCGCCTCGCTAACAGCCAGAGCATGGTGACGACACATACAACCACCCACAGTGAACACACGGGGTCCCTCGGGCCCCCACTGCCCACCTGAGTCCCAGAAAGTCAGGAAGACAGGACGCTAACACAGGGAGGAGAAAAGCATGCCCGCTGACGAGGTGCAGCCAACTTCCAGCGAGAGTGCCAGCGGGGGATCCAGCCAGGGAAAGGCTTTCTGCTGACGGGACCGCTCTGTTTATCCAGTCCGACTCACCTACTGGGAACAAAGCGGGTTTGTACTCGGCAGGAACAGCTTCCTCAGCACGTCCCTCCCCACACCCAGCCGTGCCCCCACTGCAGCCAGCAAGCTGCGCTCCGGTCCCTGGCCACCCTCACCTCTGCCATCCCGCCTGTCACTCCTGTTGCTCTCCACTGCCTTCCCTGTAGCACGTGGGCTCCTTGGGGCACAGGCAGTCCCTTTGTCACCAGCGTTGTGCTGGCTGTACAAACAAAGAGCCCAATATCCAGCAGCCGACAGCACTTTGCCACCAAAAAGAGATGAATGGACTGGAGTGAATCAGGAGCACAAAGAGCTGCAGTTCAGGGTAGCAGGAACCTACTGAGGCAGAAGGAGTCACAGTATTAAAAACATGACCATGTGGAGCAGGGAAAAAGATGGAAGAGCCATCAATTAGCTTGGAAATACTAAATACAAGGAAGGGAGTCTCGCAGTGTTCAAGGTGGGGTGGCCAGGGCATGCTGCTGCATGCTGTGACAGGAACACGGGAGCAGCAGTGACAGCCGCCGCAGCAGCAGCCCCTTGCAGGCACCCAGGGCTGCCCTCCACCCTGCAGACAAGCTGCCAGCTCCTGCAGCACAGGGCACAGAGCTCAGGGTTCTAGAAACCCTTACCATACTCTGAATATACAAATTTCATAGCTGTGCTGGACAAAGGGAAAAAAAAACTATCACGGGGTAACTGCTGCCTCAGGGTAGTTTCTCCAGGAACACACGACGGTACAGTGAAATTTCTTGTATTTCTTCTGCCAAAGGTGTAATGTAAAAGTGGGCTGAGGGGTGCAGAGATTACTGCATGTGTGCCACAGACCCAAACCCTGGCTTTGCTGCAGTCACTGGGGCCGAGGATACAGCCCTCGCACTGCCCCGGGCTCAGATCCTGCCCAGGAAAACAGCAGTGTCACTGCCTTAATTCACCTACAGCTCTGGGGACTCACTCATTAAAATGTACAAGATTTTCCAATGAGACAGAAGATTGAGAGGAGCAGGCAGGATTGCAATTGTTCCACTATGTGTATATTAATTGCAGTTATAATAAAACATGGGCACTAGCATATTCATGTGAAAAGCACTCCCTGAGCGGCAGCCCACGAGGTAAGAAAGCATGAATTAACTTCTGAAACTGCCCAATAAAGAATCCCAACGAGCTCATGTTCCCTCAGCAGTACCAGGAAGAAGAGGATCACCCCACGACTCCATCTGAGCCTAGACAGTATGCCCCTGTATTTGAAAGCAGTGAATCAATCTTGTGAGGTCTGCTTGCTCCATAACATGAATTGAACACAAAATATTATGTTTTCCAGGATCTTGGCCTCCTCTTATTCCATGGAGTGCTGCCTGCCAACATTTTCTCCAAACCCCCACCTAAAGAAGGAAGCCTCTCAGCATCTTCCAGACTGGAAACTTACTGAGTCCAACTCTTCAGGCCTAATGGTGGACCCGAGCTTCGCCCTGATCCACCCTAGATCTGGTGAAAACAAATGTCCAGTCACAGCTCTCGCAGAGGTTCCAGCAGGAAGAGCAGATTGCAGGGAGAGCTGGGCTCCGCCTGCGATCCCCACTGAGTCACGGCTCCTGACAGCCAGCCAAGCACCATCCCCTCTCACCTCAAGGATGGGTGATCCCTGCCTGCCAGGGGGAGGGAGGGCTCCTCCACAACTGAGCAAACACTGGGACTTCTCGCTGGCGGAGGTCAGGACTGCAAATTGCAGGACTCCTGCCCCCGCCTAGCAGCAGATCCGCATCCAAAGAGAGCCTCACTGTGCAACTATGAAGCTGCAGCGCAGCAGCAAACTTGCCCCACCGAGAACACACTGTCTCTGTCTCGCAGCCTGATCCTGCACAAACTAGGTAGCGTGTTCCTGGCGCCCGACTGCAGCCCGCCCGGTGCCAAGCTCCGGGCCTGACACAACAGCATTGTGCAGCAAGGCAGAGAGTGGATTCCCAGAGCATTAATCACTCCCCCAGCCTGCCTGCATGCACGCTCAGCACACATTACCTCCATGGAAGACTGCCTATCCCGTTTCACCATTAGCTCTGGAGCGTGTCTGGTCCAGCGTGGGCTGACGAAAGAAAGGACCAGAATGAAATGACAGCTATTAACTGTTACAATATTGTTTTGAGACTGGATCGAGCTACAGCAGCTGAGAGAAGGCATTTACACACTGACTCAGACAACTTCTTGTATCCCTCCTTTTTGCAGCTGAAATCAGGCAGGGTAAGAAGTCACGAACAATGGACTCACCCACATCAAATTATCGTCAGGCATTTGCTCAAAGTGCCATCACTTAGATGAAGGCAGACCTACTGAAGATGGTGACATAAATGCCCTTTTTGCGTCTTTGATGGCGAGTGAATGCGTCACGCATGAATTTCTGTAGGTTAAAAACAGGAGGTCTGTCTTCCCTCTTTTTGCTGAAAGACACTGAAGCAAGGATTTCAAGCACTTAAGAGCTAAGGCAGCAACATGAAGAGACCGTTTTAGGCTGATTACAAAAAGTATTAACAGCCCCAGTAAAAGGAGAGACCCAAAGGGTTTGCAGACAGCTAATCTGGTGGCATACCTAAAGCACTGATCAGATCATGAGATAAAAAGCGGTGACGGATGGATGCAGAAAGAAAACCGAATTTCATAGGCCTTATCACCACTTGTTTCCCTCTAAATAACACTTTTTGGCTTCTCACTCAAGAGGCAGGGCTGTTAGTGCTATGGTCAGCACTACAGCACTGTAACCGAGAAACTAATATATCACCAAACAGACCAAAAAAACGAAGTGCAAGCTTCCACAGGCACACTTGGTTTGCACAAGAGGGACAAGTGGATTCTTGTGCAGCAGATGTCTCAGTCTCTTTAAAACCTCAGAGCCTGCCTGAGCAGTCAACCAGGAAGGAGTCAGATTCCCAGAAATGTACAAAAGCCAAGTTTATTCCAGAATGAATAAATAAATTCATATAAAAGTATTAAAGAAATACTGCCAGTTACCTTTTCTTAAAATTGAAAAGTGTCATGTGTTTCACCTATGCCTTCTCACGCCTCCTTCTACTCATTATAGCTTAACGCCTGCTCACTGAAAACACAATCCACCCCCAGAGACGGAGATGCCCCTCGGCCCAGTTCAGTGCGTTCTCCAGCTGCTGGGTCTGGCTTTGATACGAGATTTGCTGCAGCTCTCACTGCACTCCAGGCTGCAGGACCTGTACCGAACAAGCTTACTAACTACATGCCGAGGCACCCTCCCTATTCCCTTCCTCTGTTCCTCCCCGTGGTCTCCAAACCTGCAGAGCTCTCCTTACTCCACTGCATCTGCACAGCCTGCACAGTCCTGCCACACTCCAAGGGCAGGATATTGCCTGTACACCAACACGCCTGGAGCGCTCACACCAGCCTTCAGAGCCACCCCATCAGCCGCAGTCACTCCCCCTGCTCAGAGCAGAACATGTTGCTCTGTAAGCTCCCGGAGGTCCTTGCTCGCCCGCACATTCCTGGGTGGGATAAACAATACCCCGTTGAGCCAGGCCGCCTGGGCCCTGGCTGGAGATAGTACCAATACAGGGACTGCGGCTCTGGCAAACTGCAGAGCTGACCCTACAAACCCCAGAGAACAGACGAGGCAGCACGCAGGGCAAAAACCCGCTGAATGGTGCGGAGGAGAGAAGCCTTCTCCCACCAGGGAAATGCTGACGACTGCAGCCTCTCGTTAGGACATGCTGCTTGTCTCAGCAGATCCCAGAGCCCCCACACTGAGCTTCACATAGTGGGAAACAGGAGATCTCCACTTACGCACTCCATCTCCTAACCCCATATGGCTCCCAGGCAGAAGAGGAATCTCCTCACTTTAAAAGAAATAGCTTCTTTTCCCTCGTCTGTGACCTGACATATAAAAAAATATCATTAAAATGAGTATATTTAGGTCAGATCACCAAGCCTTCCAGAAGCAGGACTGCTGAGGACAAGGGCAGCTCGAGCAGCTGGCGTCCCACCGCACATGTGTGACAGTTTGGGTATTTACCCCAAGAACTCTGACCCCTACCACACACATCATTCAAACGCCGCCTTCTCTCCAGCTGGGACCTGGCTGTCACAGTGCTCCCACCCGCTTTGCTGCCAAACACGGCTGAGGACAGGCTGGTGGCATTTGCGTGGGGTAAGCGTGGCTTGGGGAGGAGCGAAGAGGAGCTCGTGCTGGGCCAGGCGGCAAGCAAAGTCATCTGGAAACTAGAGCACAGCATCAATTTTTAATGCAAAACAGAATACCTTGCAACAACATGTGTGCAAAGAGACTGTGATGGATATTTAATCTCTGGCACTAGGGACCCATGCACGCAAAGGCCAGAACGCCGGCTTAGAAGAGCTTCCCAAATTCTCTATGGAGTGGCTGCACGTACCTTACAGACCCCATTACTGAGTCCTGCCTTCTCCCACCCCATGGCATGCAGTTGTCTCTCCTGCCAGTTTTGCAGACAGGCTAAAACGATACAACTTAGCATAAGGAACAGAGAAAATCCCAAGAGCAGAACCACTTCTGCTGTGCAGTACCTGTGGCTGGGCTCCCAGGGGTAAGTAGTATACAATCACAAAATTAGTCATTACACCTTCAGTACGTATCTGAAACAGGTTGAACTGGGGCTGCAAGGACATTCCTCAACACTGGAGTACTTGACTCAGATATCCAAAAATATTGAACAATAATTTTTATGATAGCTTTTGGACAGAAGCCCATTATGATGCTTGGGTTGCTGGGCAGGGATTCCAGAAATCTGGAAATTACTTGAGTTTGACTTGGAAACTCTGCTCTTTGCTTGCCTTCACTACTGTTCTGCGCTGCTTGTTATCTCCAAAGAACCTAAATCCCCAGCAGGAACTCCACTGATACCTGGCGTCACGTGGACTTCTTCCTTTCAGAGCCCCCAGGTGCTCCTGAGAAGGAAGCAATAGATTTTATTTCCTAACAGAAAGGTTCTAAAAACAGGAGAAAGTAAAAGGGGGTTGAGCAATCCTTAGAATGCGATTAGAAAAATATTTTTGCTGAAGGTTGAGAGGAAATTATCAGTTAAGGTAGTGAAGTGCTAAGCTAAGCACAACTCAGGCTGTCCCACCCAAGCTCAACATCACCACCGTTACAAAGTCCACCTGAACAGTCACCCACTGCAGTGACACCTCAACTGCACGCCGAACCCTGAGACATCACACAGACACACTTCCCACAATGGCTATCGGAGCCACTGCTCTGTAAGGCTCCAAGGGTCACTCGGCCGCCCTCCCCTACCACTCAGTTCCTCCTGTCCCATTACGTTAACATTTTTCTAAAGTCGTGATGTTTGTACTAGTTTTCAACGTCACTGCTAATCCTAAGCGGAGCAGCTGGAGAGAGAACTGAAACCTCTGACCTTGGCAGAGCAGAGGAATTCAAGAACAGAAGAGCAGAAGCCAGCTCAGAGATGTGGGCATTACCGGCACTACGGAGGGCCTCGCAAACAAGCAGGACACATTTAGACGCAATGCCCAGCACGACTTGCAGCCAGAGGAGTGAGTCAAGATGAGGGGGATGATGGTGACGTCTTGTAGCACGGTAGAGGCTGTATCTGGCAAAGCATCTGCAAAACTACAAATTCTGTTATCTACAAACTCTTTCAGGCCTTGTGCTGAGGAAAAGACAGAATCGTAATGGAAGTGGAGGAGAGAATGGCAGAGGCAAGGGGAGAGAGAACCTTTTCAGAAAAAGCTGAAAGTCATGTAAATACGACAAACCTCGAAGCAGATATTAATGCTTATGACACAACTAGAAGCTCCCTAGATACTACGGCAAGGAGAATGAGATGTGAAAGGACGGAGGTAGGGGCAGTACTTCAAACGCCAGGAACTGCTGCATGTTTGAACCCAGAGGCCAAATTGCATCAACAACGGGATCAGCTGAGGCACCGCTCAGGGTCAGCAAAGAAGCAGCAGCAGCCGCTCAGGAGGTGTTGAGGGTGAACCAAACCTCCATCCCCCGGCAAGGCAGCTGGAAGAGGCACCTCCAGTGCATCCCTGCTAAAGTACAAGGCACCAGTACCGGGCTGGCAGTGACTCAGAGGGATCTGCATTTGCCAGAGAGAGAACTGGAGCAAACTCCCGGCAGTTTCTCCTCCCAGGCTGGCGCAGAGTGGGTGCCCTCAGAGGAGCAGCCAGGGAAGGCACAGTGCTGCAGCCTGGAGCTTCTGCTCTGTGTGCAACCACCCATGCTGCCCGTCACCACCACCACCACCGTTCCAGACTCTGAGTGCCAGACCACTCCAGGCCTGGACGCTCACACTGTTTCTGCAAGGCCAGGTGCTCCCCTGCCACAAACCATCCAGGCAACGCCAGCCGCCGCCACCCGCAGGCCTGCCGGGTGGGTGACCGCCCTGGGTTACCGCTAGCTGCACAGGCACCAAAACCCCAACAGATGCAACGTGGGGCGCAGATGGGCCACTGTACCCACAGCTGCTCCACACTGCCAGGGTGCCTCAGGGGCGCCCAGGGCAGCGCGGGCACCGTGGGAAGGAGGTGGCACGGCCGGCAAGCACCCAGCTAGGCACGAGCACAGAGCCCACCCGAGCCAGCAGCACCCCAGCCAGGGGCACCC
>VWZZ01005988.1:343396-358429 GCA_013399095.1 Psophia crepitans | reverse complement strand
TGAGGGCCCCGCCCGGCCCCGCGGCCCGCCCCGCCGCCTGGCTGCCTCCGCGCGGTGCTGCCGCTGGGAGGCAGCGGCCAAGGCCGGGGGTGGAGAAGCGGAGCTGCTCTGCGGTGGCTGGCCCGCAGCCTGGGGACCTCGGTACCCGCGGGTGACATGGGGACGTCCCCCTTGGCAGCACTGCTCGGCCCCAGCCTTCGAGACAGCCCTCCCGGCGGCACACGGGGACGCCCCGCCGTAGGACACGCTGCTCAGCGTGGGGTGACTGGCGTGGGGACGTGGTGTCCAGCTCCCCCCGCAGCCGGGCAGAGCACCCAGGAGCCCGGCAAGGCAGGCAGCTGCCCGTGCAAACCCTCTGCGACTTCTTCCCTACAGAGCGCTGCCACCTCGCAGGCCGGAGCAGCACTGGGGCTCCCCTTCCCTGCTGTTGTCTTCTCCTGGGAGTCTCTCGCTGTCTTGAGGGCTTCAGCTTTGGCAGCAGCTGACAAGTGGGTCTACACTGTCCATCTGGTGCAGTCTCAGTTTTGCTGCTGGGAGCTGGCTTTGACTGCTTAGATACACTGTAAGATCACTCCAGAGCACCAAGATGGAGAAAACCAAATAATAATGAAAAAAACCCAAAGCACGACAGGGAGGGCCAGCTTGTGCGTTGCACAGGGGTCCGAGTACGCTTGGTCCTGAACTGTTTTTCCCGGCAGGCCAAGAAAAGCCTCTGTGCCCCCAGGGACACCATCCCTCAGCAGCACGCGGTAAGCCCCCAGTCTCTCAGCCCCCAGAGCAGTTACTGCCGTTTGGCACTTGTTTGTGCATTTAGCTACACTTCTCCATAGCAACCACCCAGATCCCAGCTTGGCTTGCCACCAGCCAGGAGCGGGGTGTGCAGAGCGTGTCGCACGCACTGCCGTCAGAGTCGTGTCAGTACGCTAACAGGCTGGGCGCTGACTCCCCCCGTCTGCTCTCCTGCGGCGGGGACCCACAGTGCTGGCACGGCGCGATGCCGTTGGCAGAGGGCCCGAAGCTGCGCGGGGAGCTGGGCGCTCTCTTCCTCACAGGTACAGTTGCTTGTATACGGTTTGCTCGAGCTAAAGAATAGATGCCAGCCCCTGCCACAGGGCTTTAAATGTTTTCCTCTGAACCCAAAAGTCCTGCTGTCCTTGCCTGTTGAGACAGTTTTTGAGCTGTTTTCATCATCCCGATCCCTCCTGCAGCCTTTTAGGTCACTGCACCAACCAGCAGGTTAGGACCAACGCACCTCTGCTGACATCCCCAGCTAAGCTGCCTCCCTCTTCTTTAAGTTCAGGTATTTCTATTTTCCTTTTTTCTGCCTCCTTTATGCTGGCCACAGAAACGAGCATGCACTGCACACACAAAGTGCCATCCACCCTCCCCACTGGGGCTCCCGCTCATTCCAAGATCTGCACTGTCTTGACCGTAAGAGTTTTGGTTCATTCTGGGCCTGGCTTCACTTTGTTTATGTGTTCTTCAGTGTCTGCGTTCAGTTCTGATCTCCTTACCTTGGAAAGGGTATAGGAGAATGGAAGAAGGTTTGGAGGCAGGCAGTTAGGATTCTCAGAGGTATGGGAACAGACTCTGTACAGTTTACAACCGTGTAGGCTGGGACTCGTCAGCTTGGAAGAAGGACATAGGATGGGGGAAGAAGATGTCTACAAAATCACAAGTGGTCCAGAGAGCATGGGGAGGATAGACTGTTCACTCTTTTGACACAAACCTGTCAACTGCTTTTGCCTTGATCGGAGCATCAAAACAACGTGAAACCACTGTGCTGCAGATGTACGTCCAAAGGTTTAGCACTGGTTTTAGCCCACGCTTCTTGCAACACTGGGGGCTAAGTTCATGGCAAGCCTTTGAGAGGCGTGCTCAAGAGTCCTGCCTCGGAAACATTTTGTAATCCTGTTTTCACGTGGAGAGCTCGGCCATGGCCAAGTGGAGCTTTACCAAACTGTTCAACACAAAAATATTCAGAGCTAGGAGGAGAATGAGCTGGCCATATCCCAGGCCAGAGAGAGAGAGTCCTCTGGAAAGTTGAGTCTTATAGGAACCCTCTTGTAGGGAAAAAAGCTCGCCACCAAGACTCTAATTTTGCTGCTGCTCTGCCGACCCCCCAGCAGCCTGTGAAGGTGAGTGATGTGGCCTCCTGGAGTGCTTGTCCTGTTTCAAACAGAAGAAATCCCCCTCCTCTGTCTCTGCCCTGGAAAGTAAGGGGAATTGAGATGGTCTTACATTTTCTAGGACCACAAGAGGGCAACATGAGAACAGCCTGCAGCCAGCAAGCTCAGCAAGGCGACCTGTGACACTGCGGGGATGCAGGTGGTATGGGCAGCTCTGTGCGGGCTGAGCATTGCCCTGCCCAGGGACCACCTAACCGAAGGCAGCTCCTTTGGAGCCCTTTCCTTGCTCTCAGCTTCATACACGTCCTCAGAGGTGAGCAGTTAGCTCAGCCAGCTGCTGGGCTCAGCCAGGGAAAGAGGTGTTAAACCACACAGAAGTTTTAACATTTCAGCCTCACCATCCTTTTTCACTTCCTTCCACAACCAAAAGATTAAATAAATAGAAAATCTGAGTTCAACTTTGGTGAATGTGGAACTGGCCAGTGTCTCCAGCCCACACTGGTCTCTGCAGATCAAAATCGCTCCCAGCCATAGTTAAAAGTGCTGCCATTTCTGCACATTTTTGCAATAGCCTGAACAGATACCCTCCGAGGGACAGTTTGCTCTGCTCTTCCAAGAAGAGGCATGACAGAGAAACAGCTTCTGTTAGCAGGGAGAACTACAAGAGCGTGTGTGCTGCCAGGGCTGAAAATGCCACTAACATCTTGTAGCAGAGACAGAGGAGGAGGTGACAGTGAGAGACGAAGTGCAGAATATTGCCTATGCAGTAGGGTGGCAGGGGTTGCTCACAAGAGGTGAAAAGATGTTTGCAAAAGAGGAGGACCAAGGGGATGTCTGGGGGACGCTTTTTGGACAGGCTTGAGACAGAGAGAGAGCCAGTGCAACGGAGGGCTCGATGGGGGAAACTGGGATAATGAGCCTGACCATGCACTGGGGCACATGAGTGGGACTGTTCATCCCTCTGGGGTTATTTATTTTCTACGAAGAATGCCAGAAAGGTTTCGGCTGCTTAAGATACTTTTACCATGGAAATAACCAGCTTTGTTTCTACTTTTGCTTCCGTTTCCAAACCTGCCCGGACAGCCTAAGCAGCATTTTAAGGCCCAAACGGTAGTAGCCCACCTCATTGAACTACGGATCGTATCTTCCCTAACCCAATTACAACTCACATGGTTTGTGCTGTACCTGCGCAGCACACTGCTGGCATCACACACCCACACTGCCCTGTTGCACACTGACAGAACCAAGGCTCAGGGAATTTGTCTCAAAGGGATATCAGATCCTGTCTTGCATTCCTACCCAGCACCAGTTGTCAGAGCTCACCTAGTTGCTTCTGTGTTCAGACTAATAGTTTGTGTTGGCTAGAGCAGACCCTCCAGTGAGCCATCTGGTTTGGATCTGAAGACATAAGGAGACAGGATAATCCTTTGCTTTTGCTGGTATCGCCTCAGCCTGTCTGACTACAAATAATCCAACCAGAAAGTCCCATCTGCACATCAAGACAAGTGTGACATTACTAGCCGATGACCACCACCTCCCAGTGCTGCATTCCTAATTGAGGTGTTGCCAACCAGCGATAGCTGTGCTACCTGTGGGACAAACTGGTCACACCACTGACTGCTGTAAAACTGAGCTCCCCCTGACTTCAGGGTTTACAGGCAGCAACTGTCCTTACCTGAGGGAGAAGCATGGCACTCGCACCCAGAGGACCAGTGCCAGGATTCATGTGCCCAGCTTGTAAGCAGAGCAAAGACAAGGGTCTGGATTAATTCTCCCTGGTATGCACCAGTGTCTGGGCATCTCACGTGGGCTGTAGCAACTGAGTCCAGGAGTAAAGGAGAGCGCTCCTAGATGGAGCCAGTGCAAAAGAGCTCAGCAGCTACAGACACACTGCCTGGGGAACCGCAGCCCAGATGCATTTTGTTGTGAATGACTTCACAATTTCCTCAGGGATTAAATACTTCCTCATTTAATAACCTAGTAATTTGGGCTAGTTTCATGCTGGCCTGTTGGAAAGTTCACTGGCTGGAGTCATCAGCCAGGCCTCATATAAACGGCTTCCCCCCAGCTCTCAGCCAAGTGAGCTGTCCTCATCTTTGGGTCCCCCGGCGGGTGGCTCTTGGCACTACCTTCTTCTGGAGGGCTTTGTTCGTGCGTGTGCCTGAGGCTTTACGCTCCGGGAGCTTCCTCACCACATCTTGTTTGAGCTGGAAATGCACCTGGAGAAAGAACAAAAATAACTGTGTAATACCACGCGTGTGCTCTGCTGGCGCAGAGGTCTGCAGGACCTGCCTCTGCCGCTAGCCTTTGAAGCTGACTCTTGGGCCAAGACAAGCAACAAGGGGCCTCAGCCAGTGTTATGATACAATGGGAACTCAATGCTTAAATGAACTGGAAATATTATTCTTTTTTTCTGTTGAAAAAGTTGTACCAACAATCAGCTGCGCTTCTTATGCAGAGTTGCTCCTGTGGCAATGTGATGTCCTAGGATGGTTTGGAAGATGAGCTGTGAAGGGCAGGGGACTGAGCTATGCTTTTTCTTCATCTTTTCTTACCAGAGAGTAGAGAAATAGCATTGCTTTGCATCTCTGTGAATATTTAATACACAGCATGCTTTAGGATAGACGGTCTTTTCTCAACTGCATCTTGTTAGCTGAATCCTGCTTAATCAGTCTTTTAGCAACCAGCACTCCCGGTAGATCCCGACAAAAAAAAAAACAAACCAGGAAAGAAACTTTCATCCACTGCAGCCATGCAAGAAGGAGAAGGGGACATGGAGCATGCAGGACACAGCATCAGATTAGCTGGGAATGGGAAGGCCACAGGGAAAGGTGAAGCTGGAATGGAGCTGTGCCAGCTTCCTGGGGCACGGATGGGATAAACGGGGATAAATGGGTGTTGCAGGGGTGGAGGGAATGGGGACAGGAGGGCTGCTGTGAGGGGAGATCTGCGAAAATCAGACCATCAAGGAACCGGTAAGCCTTCTACAGTAACATGGTAAAAGCAAAATCTGTTTTACAAAGGAAAGCCAAAGAGCTGGGTGCTTAACCTAGCAAAACAAAGGCAAGGACTGGGCTCGACAGCTCTCTATAAATACATCAGGGAATAAATACCAAGGAAGAAGAGGAGCTATTTAAAGCACAATGTTGGCATAAGAACAAACAGGGATAAACTGACCATAAATAAATTTAGGATGAAAATTAGAAGGTTTCTAATCCTGAGAAAAGGGCAGCTCTGGAAGAACTTCAGAGGCTGGGTAGGGTGGGATGAAGAGATGGAGAGTGGGAGAACCACCGCAGTGTATTTATGGCAGAGCCTGATCAGTACATGCAGTGAAGCAAATGAGGTGCCAGAATGCTGCAGCCGGGGATCTTGCTGGTCCTTAGAGGAGGCAGTCCCACCATTCACAAAGCAACAGCACGGGCAGGAATCACCACCCACTGGTTTTATAACCAATTTCCAGTTGTCCAGCCTGCCCTCGGAAGGGCGCTGTAGGGGTCACACTGGTGTCAGGAGCACCTGGTTTCACTTCATCGCCCAAAGGTGCGTGGCTGTTCTTTGTTGGCACCCAGCGTCCATCTGTCTTGGGTGCTCTCCGCAGAGAGAAAGGCAGACCTCAGCCTCTGCTGTGAGTCTGATAATGTGGTCCCAGGCAAGATGCAGATGACAGCAGAGCACGGAAACCCACAGAACCATAGGGATAACAGCCTCGGGGAACAGACACTCTCTCCACATCATCACATCCTGGAGAATGGGGAGGACGGAGAAAGAGCTAAAAAGCAGCAGCCCCAGCCAGCCAGGGGCTCTCCCTGTGGCCAAGAGGCAGAGGGACAGTGCAGCCCAGTGCAGTTGCAAGCCCCTCCATAAGGAATGAGAAGCACATGGCATCGCCTTCACCCTGCCCCCCCGGAGCTGCAGGGAGCCCTGCGTGTGCCAAACCAGACAGCCCCTGGCGATGCTCTACATCCCATCCTTTACTGCTCAGTAGACATCCCCTGCTGCGTTTCTTTCTCCCTAGAGTGAAGACATTTGGAGTCACCCTGGTGACTGTACAGTACAGCCTGACTCACCAGTGAAGGTGCAGCTGGGCCCACTGTTGTCGTCACCGTCTGGGGCTGGTACCCCTCTGCAGAGGCTGTGACAGTGTAAGTGCCAGGCAGCAGCAGCCGGAAATAATCCCCCATATCACCTGGAACACAAGGTGGGAAGAGAAAGAACTCAGGATGCACAGGGAGCAGAGCAAAAGATATTCCAGTAAGTCTTGCTGAGTGCAATTCCTCGAGGACATACAAAAACCCAGCCAATTTTTGGCCTTCCGTCCAAATCTGCTGGCTCCTGTGAGGCTGGATCGCTCATCAGCTCAGCTCCCCCCCTGCCTGATTCTCCCTGCACAAAAGCAGCCCCAGGAGCACTTTGATGGACTGTGCACTGGTGTTGTGAAGGACAGGGGACAGCCAGCAGTGAGGCAGCAGCACATTACGTTTCCTTCAACAGTTTGAGTATATTCCCATCTATGGAACTGGATGGGTATTACAAATTCTCCAAATTGTGCCAGGTTGGTACAGTAAGTGTCAAATAGTAGAGTGTTACTGAGTCGAGACTGAAGGCCAGGAGGTGTGATGATTTCATAGTCTGATTTCTGAAAAGCTGGAATATTGGCTATATTTTCTGCAGCCAGTCTGTAACGTCTGGTCCGGTTAGAGAAGGGTTTATGAAAAGGAGGTTAATATCAGCCAGCAAAGGAGAAACCACCACAACTTGGATAAACCAAAGTGGCACTTCATTCTCAGTCCAAATTTGTCTGGTTTGAACGTTCAGTCTTTCATCTTGTTCTGCCATCATGTCCTTTGCTATCAGCTATTTCAGCTCTGTGTAGGTACTTAGATGCTTGAATAGATTATTCCTTCAATCTTCTCTTTGGTTATACAGAAATGTATTTTCTCCTCTGTCTCAGATAAAATAGGAGCTGACTTTCTGAAGTCTGTTACAATAAGATTTGTGTTCGGTTCCCACCTCTTGCTTTCCTAAGCCCTCCCTGGTCCAGCACACACACAGCACATTTCTCACAGCTAGTGTTTTTCGGAAGCAAGCCATGCTGGCCACAGATATTGCAGCCCGACCTGCTAACCCCCTCCCACACACCCAGATAGCCTCCAAGAGGGCTAGCATGCAAGGGGACCGACAACCCACCAGAGGTGATGTCATGGCTGATTCCCTGGACAGAAATCACTGCTCCTGCAATGCCATTGTTGTTCTCGTCTGAGACCATCCCTTTGATGCCCTGGTGAACCTGCAGGGAGGGAGACAGACTGCTGGGTCAAGGACCCTCCTTTGCTCAAGAGGGTATTGCTAGGCACTGGAGGAGGGCACAGCTCTGGGGACACCTGCATCTTGCCCCATATCCTCGACTCTTCTGATTCTCCCCAACAGAGACAGTCTAGGACATAACAGTCTCTCCAAAGCCCACCAACTAGAGCACCTAGTGAGCTCCATGACCACCTCCCTTCCACCCCTGCGCTCCCAGGTCCTACTCGCTCCCTACCATAAGGGCTGGGGCCCATGGGAGCCTGCAGGAGAAGGGTGTAGGTCCCAGGTCTTGGGAAATGTTAGTTTTCAAGCTCAGCGTAAGTGCTGGCATAACTAGCTTAGCAGAAGTGGCTAAATTTGCCAAAAACTCAGGCCACAAGCTAAGCCCAAGGACAGCCCCCTTACCTCTTCAATGAAAGCAACAAGGGCCTCCCGGTTGGCCATCCACTGCCGCTCCAGGTCCTCCTCGGGGGGAAACTTATTGCAGCTCAGCTCCAGGGTGATTTCAAAGCAGTTGGTGTAGAGGTAATTGAAGTCCTGCATGCCTGGAAGAGAAAAGCGCATGGTCAGGGGAATGCAAGCCCCCCTTCCCTCCCCACTCTCATGTCCTGGCCCCTGTCTTTTAGCAGAACCATCCCACTCTTCCTCTTTGCTCTGCAGGTGCAGCCTCCTCCCTCCATACAGCATGACTGGAGCCTTCTCCTTCCATGCAGCGCCCTCCCCGGCTGGCTGCCAAGTCTGTCCTTTAGCTGGATCATTCACCACTCTGCCTGCAGAAGCTCAGGGAGGTTTGGTACCAGAGGGGTTGTATGTCCCTTTCCAGTTGCTCCCCATTTTTTTCTAGCCTAATTTTCTGATTTTCAGTTTCTTTAATGTGCCTTTTTTGATCAGAGTTTTCAGGAGTCAGCAGGTGCAAGAAATGTCTTCCCTTTGGTCACAGCTTTGGGTCTTGATGGAGTTAGGCTGTAGCAGTTTCAAATACAGAACAGATTAATGCTTCCTTCATCCAGCAGCACACAGCAGGTCTCTGCAGACCTGAGTTATTTCTGTGGGTCTTTCCCAAGCCACTTCCAGTCTTCCCAAGCCATTTCCCAGTCTGAGATGCAGACACCAGAATGGTGACTAGTAATGGGCACAGTGTTACTCGCACAGCCCTTCCCCAGACCATCCTGTCCTGAGGTTTCTCGTCTCTCACTTCACCTCTCCTCAGCTCAACACCTTGCTGCGGGTGGTGCTCACCTGCCCAGCCCTTACCTTTGCTGAGCGAGTACCAGGATGCCCCATTCGTGATGCCATCGGCAAAGTAGTCCCCGCAGTTCCAGCCACGGTGCATCCATCCGTGGGCGTACGAGTAGGTTTTGGCCAGCTAGAGAGAAGGCAACCATCGGTTACTGCTCCAACACCACGCAGCTGGGGACCCTGCTTGGCTCTGGGCAAAACATTCACCCTCTTGCACAGGCTTTGCTGGGGAGTGTGGGAGGGAAGTCAGACAGGAGACAGCTCCTGCATTTCACCGGTGTGAAATACAACACGAGGTAGCCAGGACCTCTACAGAATGTAGGCAGATGAAGGTGGAGGAGGAAGAGCAGAAATCTGGCAAGCTGGAGGCTTGCTGATGGCACAGGCGGCTCCTGTCCTGCTCCTGCTGAGACAAGGGGGAGTGGAGGGCATTGGGCCCACGCAGGGGCACCCAGCCCCATCGGTGCTGGCCCACACAGCAAATGGCACTACACGAGGAAAACTAACCAGGATCAGTCCTGATGCAAATACCATGTATATCAGGGGAATTTGGATTAGGAAGAGTTTGGGCAACTTCTGGTTCTAGCAACCGCTTGTTTGTTGCCCTTATTAAGATTACTGCTTATTTTTAGATGTGAAAGCAGGACTAAAATTGGGCCACTGCACCCAAACCCTGTCCTTTGCATAAGACACAGTTTTAAAGAGACCGGTGTTTGCATTTTCTAATGCAAACTCTATACCCTTGCATTATAGTTCAGATACTCGTGTAATTCTCTTCTGTCAACAGAAAAACAGTTACTTCACTACATTTCTGACTTCTGAGGCTATGTGGGTATCATTAGCCTACGCCCCAGACTGCAGCCTCTCTACATCTGGGTCCGAGCACAGCCCTGATCCCAGCAGGTCCTGGCAAGCCCCTGCACAGCCTCTGCTTCCAGAGAAGGCTGAACTCCAGCTCACATTTATTTTTCTCATTAACTGTTCTAATGCAGACTTGCTTTTTCTTGTGCTGTGTGTTTCCTAATGGAAGCAATGACTGAAGGCACTGTTTTCTGGGACATTTTAACAATGGAGAAAAACCACAGGCTTCAGCTAGCGCTAGCAGGATTAGCAGCACGTACTGGTACATTCCCTGATGTCTGCTGGTCTCACATTCCCTGATGTCTGCTGGTCCCTATGCTCCTGGTGCTCTTTTCATTGTATTCCGTATTTTTCACCATCCGCGAGCCCTTGCTGGGCACCCGCCCACCTTATCCTGCTCTCAGCAGACCCCCAGCTGGACCCTGCCACCTTTCTCGGAAAAAAACCCCATATACGTGCTACAATGGCGATGCAAAGCTGGGGGCAGGCTCCAGCTCTGGAAGAGCAAGGTTGTACTGAAGACATTTGTGATACTGGGGTTATGGGGAACTCAAGCATGGCACAGACGAGAAAGGGGCTCCTGAGAGGTTAAGACTGGCCTGTCTGTGTGGTGGGACTAACTCATGGTGGGACTGCCCTGACCTGGCTCACGAGCCGGTGGCTGGCAGAAATGCCATCGTCTGCTAACAGTTATTTCCAACGTGTTTCTTGGGTCAGCTCCTGCATGAGGCAGTGACCCAGAGACTCCCAGCCAGCTCTTGCACACTGCACCCTGCCAGGGCTGCGGGAATGCCCTCGCCTGCCTGGGCTGTG
Organism: Psophia crepitans; assembly: GCA_013399095.1. Classification (NCBI taxonomy): domain Eukaryota; kingdom Metazoa; phylum Chordata; class Aves; order Gruiformes; family Psophiidae; genus Psophia; species Psophia crepitans. The sequence goes on along the minus strand of VWZZ01005988.1, from coordinate 348,080 downwards.
CTCACCTTCTGAAACAACTTGTCGTCAGGGGTAGGTGTGTTGACCGTGCGCCGGTGGCTCCTGAACCGCTGGTCCTGAGACTTGTCATAGGGGTAATTTGCCACCACCGCTCCACCATGCAGATTGGCTGAGAGCACAAAGTTGTAGCTGCTGATCCACTGGATCACAGCCAACGTCTCCGGCTCCACCTGTAAGGAGAAGAGGGCCGGGGACAGGGAGAAGAGCTCAGCCACCTCTGGGCCAGCTGCTGCTCCATGCCAGGCTGTGGCGTGATCGGTCACGTCAGACCTTGCCCTGCAATGTGCCTGCTTCAGCCCCTTCATTCTCCACTACCCACCCTGGTACGCAGGGCTGGCTCCTCTGGTGCATAGACTGCTGCAGCTCTCCCAGCACAGCCCCAAAACCCGAGGCACAGGCGATAACCAGCACATGCCACCTCCTCTGCCCTGTGCATTGCAACCTTCTCCCGAAGCTGGCCGTGATGCCAGCATCTCCTCCTGGCTGAGGTGCAAGCTGTGGTATGGGACAGGATTGCATTCTTGGCATGCAGAAGGCGCAGAGAAGGAGACAAGCACTGTGCAAGCCAAAGAACAGTACACTTGCTTGCCTGAGTGGTTAAGCCTCCCTAAGAGGATGCTGTAGCCCTCACAGCATCCCAGACCAGTACCTGGCTTTTCCAGTTGTCGGGCAGTGGGATGTGGTGATTTGGCCCGCTGATTTCTCCGCTGTAGTACATGAACGTGTTGAGGTCAGGGAAGTTGCGGTTCAGGTCCACTCCATTGGCGTTGTTCCTCCCCGTCAAGTACCCGTTGCTGTCTGGGCCCTGCGGGGCAAAGGTGCATCACGGGGATGAGTACAGGGTGGGCGCAGGCAGGCTGCGTGTCAGGGCAGCAGGGACCGACCATCACAACAGGCGTGTTATTATCCTCCTGTGCCAAATAACTTCTGGGGAGGGTAAGGCAGGTGTGGGAAGTGTCCTCCATCACCTGCCAGGGCCACCTGGGGCAAAACACACAGCATGAGCCCTTGGCATGAGAGGTGAGGAGCAGCAATACTGGTTGAGGTGGACAAATTTGGCAGGGCATGGAGAGGAAGGATGCCCCTCTCCCCATGGTGAAGAGGATCCCACAGGGATTTGAAGGGCTTTTTGCCCCTACCCGGCTGGAGGAGGCGATCGCTGCCTGGTACCTGCTTGGCAGCCACTTCGTACCCGTCGGGGTTCATGGAGGGCATGATGTGTATGCGTGTGTCATGGATGAGGTGGGTGATCCGCTCGTTGCCCCGCCGATACTCCTCACATAAGAACTCGGAGAGCTGCAGCAGCAGTTCACGGCCAAGCACCTCATTCCCATGCATGTTCCCAACATACTTGAACTCTGGCTCCACTGGAGAGAACAAGAGAGTGATACCATCAGTCAGGGCTGGTACAGGGAGGAGGAGATATTTCCTATCGCACAAAGCCTGGGCAAGTCCAAGGGACCCCCAATAAATGGTGTGAAATGGCCCTTTGCCTTGGAAAATGCCAGCCTCAGCGAGGGAGGGTGGCCTTGTTCTCATGTGGGCTCCCCTCTGTTTTGCCACAGCATCCTTGGGAGCAGCTCTGGCTCTCCACTGGGTTGCGCCTCACCTTCAGAGCACAGAAGAGGATATATTTGCAGGTGGCTTGGTCTCGGGCTGGGGAGAGGCAGCACAGAGGGACTGGGAAGTGCCAGCAGGATTGCTGGGACCTTCTGGCTCTGCAGTGGGTGGCAGTGGAGGTGACAGGCCATTTCTCCTGCCTCTGCCCTTTGCAGTTTGCTCTCAGTGCCTCTCACCAGTATGGCACATTCCTGGCTCTGCATGCTTTAAGGAGCTTTCACTGTTCTGTAGGATAAAATCAATCCCTGGCCTGGGGCGAGCTGTGCTCTTTCACTGGAAGGGCACGGTTGCCTCTGGCTGCTGCCTGTCAGCCCCTGACTCTCATGCTGGTGGAAGACATCAACAGTTTCTCCTCTACCTCCTCTTCCCCTGCCTCCAAGAAAAAGATTCAGGGGCTTCCTCACCCCCAAGGGACAGGGACAAGAGCCTGGACAAACCCTCAGTGGCTGGGTTGAATATGGATCAAACCATTCCTTGAGCAGCTTTGTTATGAGCAAAAATGTCTCTTGTCACTGACTTTTCTAAAATAAGGTCTCAAAATACAGATTCAGAGACTGCAGGCAGACAGTGCCTGGAGCAGGATTCCCTGCTTGGTTGAAGGAGAGGCAGTGCACATGCAGGATGGGTTATGCTTTCCCAGAGGGGCTTCTAAAGAAGTTACTTGTCAGAAAAGAAGATGTCCCGTTGCAGGCTGAAGACAGCACTGGTAGGATAAGAGATACCAGGGGAATTTGGTTAAAAAGGGAGGCTGACTTTCATATGAGACGGTCAGGGAAAAACAGGGTGTCATTACAAATTTCAGCTTGCCAGAGCTTGAGACTCCCATTGCACTGTAAGTTTTCCAGCCACCAGCAGTGGTCAGACTCACAGCGGCAGCGCGCAGCCCCACTGCCAGGCATGCTGTCATGAGGATCCCTAGGGCAAAAGCACTGCAGCCCCACACCTCAGACATCTGCTGCTTCCAAAATCCCCCATGCCTTTGCCATACGAGGCAAAGACATCTGGACATGATGAGGACAGATTCTAAAGAAAAAATAAAAATTAAATTTTGGCAAAAGATTTTGCTTTGCAATGTCTTTTGATTGCTGTGCCTCAGCACAGGACACCACAGGTGGGCAATGTGTTTTGACCTGGTTAGATTTTAGAAGACATGAGAACTGATTTAATTAGGTAATCCAGTTATAAATACTATAAAAATGTCCTGGGGATACGTGCAGCCTTTATTTAAAAAAATATGGTCTCAGCAGGGATTCTCCTCTGCTTTGTTCCAGTCCGCGGCAGGACTTGTCAGCCTTTTTCAATATGTCGACTCCTAAACATTATCCATGTGGCCACAAAAGCCCTAAGTACTGCATGTAAGCCCACTAACTCTTCGTTTGCTTTCCAGAGTCACTTTCTGTGCCCTTCCAGGGAGTCCACAGACTTCCAAAGTTCTCATGCTATATGCTGAAAGTGCCAGCCTGAGAGCTGCTACCAGCAGGGCCATAGGTCCATGCTGCCTGCCTGGGGCAGGGCAGATATTAGTCACCTCCTCTGGCCCTTCCAGCTGCTCTTCTGTAGTTCTCCAGGTATAAAATCCGCTGGTGCATTGCCAGTGCCCTTTGCTCACTCCTTGCTTTGAATCAGCCCCCAATGTGCTATGGAGGTGCGCAGGTGTCCTCAGCGCCACGCAGGTTTCCCTGGACCAAATGGGGCTGGCATGGAGGTGGTCAGGGTAAGAAGCCTCCCATCCCACCTCCCGGCACCCCTAAAAGCGATTGGGCAGCAGGAAGGGAGCAGCAGGTACAGTGGGGTTTGGGGGGGCTCTTCTGCTGGGGGGGGTGTGGGTTCAGGTCCCGCTCACCCCTGCAGGACTGCTGGCAGTTTTTCACGATTAGGTTGCCTGGACTTGTCAGTCCCCGCGTTTAACCACACCAGTGAGTGAGCCAGGATTTGAAAAGGCAAAAAAGATCCCGCAAAAAGTAGGCAGAACCCTGTCTGCATCGGCGACCCAGGGGCACAAGCTGGGGAAGCTAGGGAGCCCTGTGTGCACCCCCAGCCCAAGCGCCGGCTGGTCCCCTCAGGCCCCAGGGGCACGTGGCTGCCAGCAAGGTCTGGCTCGGCGGCGACTCCACGCTGCACAGACAGCAGCTCAGGGGCCGCGGCGGCCAAGGCTCCTCAGGCCACGTGGCAGCAGGTGGAGATCCCCGAGACCCGCCTGTCTCAGGGGCTGCAAGGCCGGAGGGGCTGTGGGAGCCCAGCACCCCCTCTGCCAGGATCCCTTGCTTGCTGCCCCCCTTGCTTTGGGGTCTGGAGGAGGAAGGGCTGAACTCTTCCTCCTGCCACTATCCAGGAGCGATGGGTGGAGGGAGGGTGGGCTCAGCGTCTCCCCGCCAGCACAATGCTGTGTTCCGGGAGGGAGAGGGGAGCAGGGCAGGTGGGGTGCTGGGATGGACTCGCCTTGGTGTTAGCCGGTGCTGAAAAATCAGCGCTCTGTCCAAAGTACGCGCCTAGGCCACGCCACAGCCCACGCAAGCACGGTGCGCCCATGCGGGTTTCGCCAGCGTGTCCCTGGGCTGGCCATGGGGCCACTGCCAAAGCTGGCACCGTCTGACACCCGGGCATCGCTGGGGGTCCTACCTGGAAAGGGAGCTACCCCCCACCCCACCCCACGCCCCGACCGCGCCGCGCGGCAGGGAGCCCAGCGACGAAGCCCTGTCTCTCTGAACTGTCGCTCCCGTCCCCCCATTCTCACGGGGCTCGTGGATGCCCGGGTAGTCGCTGAACTCCAGCACGTAGAGGTGTCGGCCCTCGACGCTGCGGCCGATGCTGTAGATGCGGGTGACGTAGGGGCACTGGCTCTGCACGCGGAACAGGGCCTGCACCATCTCCTCGTACCGATGGTGGAGAAAGCTGAGGGCGGCCGCCACCTCGAGCAGGAGCAGGGCTCCCCCGAGGGACCGCAGCCCCCGCGCCATCCTCCCGCGGCGCTGGGCGGCCCGGACCAGCCCCGAGCCCCCGGCTCTCTCCCTGCCGGGAGCTTAAAGTGCAAACTCCAACCAGCTCT